>OY747705.1:51740297-52142797 GCA_963556495.2 Valencia hispanica | reverse complement strand
ACAAAATAAATGTAACAAATCAATTTTTGTGCTTTGACATGTTAAGTGTTATGTCTTTTTTGGAAGTATAAAAGTTTATTCTGCAGTAAATGTTTGATAAAAAGTTACAAGTTTCTCCACTAACAAGCTAAATACAAATTATTTCATCCTTCAGACTTCACTTTTTCTTCTTTTTGTTAAAAGACCACACTTTAAAAACTGAAACATTTTGAAGTAGTAAATTGTTGCAATACAATAGCCCAGTCATTTGACCAATGATAATATAGTAACAATAATTTACATAAAAAAAATGCAAATTCTCTAAATGATTTTGACATTTACATTCTGATAATTCTTCTGTTCAGTTATCAATTTAAATTGTACTTTTTATTTGAAAAAATAAATAAATAATGTTGCAATTTTTACATACATTTTAAAAAGCATTAATTTAAAAAAGTGTACATTTTATTTTTGAAAGTATTTACAGACGTTTTCAAAGATTTTGAGTTTTAGGGTGATGACATTTTTCGGTTAAAAAACATACAGCAACAATTTTCTTTTTTTAAATTTAGAGTAAATTTTATTGTGAAATCATAAATATTTAAAATAAAAAAATAAAGTGCAAAAAGACGTTTCACATAAAAACGAGGGGATGACACACAAAATAAAAACAAAGATTCCCAGAAAAACCAACCTGCTGCTGGTTTTGGTCCGGCGGAACCAGAACCCGACCTCCAAAGTTAATGAATGTTAAAAGTGTTGTGCTGATTACTTGCTGCCGGGTCACTGGGCCCGGTCGGGGTTCTGTCGGGTCATCAGAACAGTTTGGGCAGCTGCCTCAGCCGGCTCAGGTCCAGGATGTTCCCCACCGATCCTTCCGGCTGCCGGCCGCTCGTTCGGACCGCCGGCGGCCTCCTGTCGGAACGGTTCTCCACGTTCTCCTCGTTTCCGGCTAAAAGCTGCATTTTGGGCCGCAGGTCCCGGATCAGCTGACTCTGTGGGAGGAGCTTCACGTTCAGAGCCTCGGTGAGCGGCCGACGGCCCTCCTGACCTCTGACCTCCTCCTCCTCCTGCTCCTCCTCGTCCTCGCAGTCCTCCTCGATCAGGCCGTAGCGCTTCATGTACCTCCTGGTGGCTAAAGACATGTTGCTAGGCGACAGAAGGGATTCGCCGGAGGAGGCGGGGACGGGGACGTTTTGTGGGGCGTGGCCTCCCAGAGACAGCCGGCTGAGCTGTGATTGGCTGAGGTAGCGCAGTGCGATGGCGTTGGCCTCCAGGCTTAGATCCACGCTGCCGCTGGGGAACACGGCGCTGACCGCCGGCTCGGACACACTCAGTCTGGAGACGACCGCCGCCGGGTTGATGGTCGCCAAGGTGCTGGCGGGGACACAAACAAAAAGGGTCAGAGGTCAAATCAAAGCGTCGACGCCGCAGCTGTCCAGGTGAGCTCCTTACCCGGCCATCTCCACGGCTTTGATCCGGCTTTTGTCCGACTCCGTCAGGTTGTCCGTCTCCACCGAGACTCCGAGCTGCTGCAGCCGCCGCAGAGTCGCTCGGACCACAGCGTCTCCTTCCGGCCTCTTCTTCTTCTTCTCCTGCTTCCTCTCGGATGATGAAGAGGACCGCTGGGAGGATTGGGAGCGAATGGATACAGACGGACTCCTCCTTCTGGAATCCTCCTCTGCTTCCCGTTCGCTGTCCAACTCCCGAAGGCGGCTGCTGAGCTGAGTCTGACGAGGAAGAAGACGGACATCGATCAGAAGTAAAAACCGAAGAGAATATCTCCTTGTCTGGTTCCTATCAGCCGCTTCATCTCGTGTCAAACTCTCATGTTTGTTCTGATCCGATTAGAAAAGAGGGGAGTTACCATCAGGTTCTGGTAGAAGCTCTGCTGCTCCTCCGGAGGTCCGTACATGCTGACGCTCTCTCCCAGGACCGGACTCTGCAGGCCGCTGGTACTGGACAGAACAAGCACAAACAGAACCGCATTCAGCTTATGATTCAAACTGGGGATGCACAATATATATCGGCTCCACCGTCGGTATCGGTCCGATGAGTGAAACTGGGACGAGATTTATCTCCAGCTGGTAGAGGGCCGGTTGAGAGTCGAGAGCAGGGATGCACCGATTTGAACATTTGGGTCAACATCGATATCTGATATTATTACTGTTATGGCTGATAACCGATATTTACGAACGTTATATCAAAAATCATTCAGAATGTGGAAAAGGGATTCCCTACCAAGTATTGAAGATTGACATCGTTTTGAAAGTACCATATTTTGATTGATTTGATGTAGGCTAATCCTAATTTCTTTTTTTTTTTTCTGCAAAAACAGAGAAGCAAACGGTGATTTCTTCACAGTATTCTAATTTTCTGAATTCCTGTTTGTGGGTTTTATGAGCTGGAGGCTCAAATTATGTACGAATAAACAACTAAATACTCAAAATAGTTTTAAGTTGTGGGCCCTGAATCTATAATCTGTGGAAGTTTAACGTTTTGAATGGAATTATGGAAATAAAAAAACTTTTCTATGATATTCAAATTTTTTGGAAAGGACTGTATATACATAGTACTGTGCAAAAGCTTTTGGCAGTTTTGAAAAAAATGCTGTAAACAAAAATTGCTTTCAGAAATATAAATAATGATTGTTTATTTTCATCAATTTACGAAATGCAAAGTGAGCAAACAAAAGAAAAAACTAAATCAAGAATCTGGTGTTACTACATTTTGCCTTCAAACCTGCATCAATTCACTTGCACGAAGTCCGGGATTTTGTAGGATTATAATCCAGTGTATGATCAACCAATTATACCAGACAGGCGCTAATGATCATCAATGTCACACGTAGGTTGAAACACGGTCGTTAATTTAAACAGAACCAGCTGTGTAAGAAGATTAAACCGGGACGAGGAACAACCAAAATCTGTTACCAAAGTGAGGTTGTGGAAGATAGTCTCATGTCATGGAGAGATTGAGCTCAGCAACAAGATACAAGGTAGTTATACTGCATCAGCAAGGTCTGGAGCAACTGTCCAGAAGTGGTCTTCATGGAAGAGTTGCAGCCAAAAAGCCAAACCTCTGATGTGAAAACAAGGCCAAGCGACTTAAGTATGGATGAAAACATAAGAAGTGGGGTGCAGAACAATGGCAGCAGGTGTTCTGGACTGATGAGTCAAAAGTTGAAATATCTGGTTGTAGTACAAGGCAGTTTGTTCATCGAAGGGCTGGCATTGATGCAGGTTCCTTGAACGTTTGGGGATGAAGATTTGGTCAGGATTAATGCTGAGAAATACAGGCAGATATTTATCCATTAGGGATGTGTATTGGCAAAAATCTGGCGATACGACTAGTATCGCGATACAATATTTCACGATACTATGAGTAAGACGATATATTGTGATTTTTAAAACTCAATTTAACAGTAGGAAAACTATCACGGCATTCTAAACACTCCAACCTGTTTCATACTTTCACACGTCCAGTTTTATTACTAGATCTAGTTGATCCACTGGAACGAAGAAGGTGAAAAACAGCCAAACTACCAGACATACTTTTAATTTTACTACAAAAAATACTGTCATTAATGGTTCCATTCAAATCCTAAAAATAATAATAATAAAAAATCGATACAATATCGGGAAATAAAATATCGCGATATATCGGTGTATCGATATTTTCTTACATCCCTATTATCCATCGTGCAATACCATCAGGGAATGCGTATGATTGGCCCCAAATTTATTCTGCAGCAGGACAACGAACCCAAACATCCACTCAAAGTCATTAAGAACTATTTTCAGCGTAGAGAAAAACAAGACGTCCTGGAAGAGATGGTGTGACCCCCACAGGGGCCTGATCTCAACATCATGGAGTGTATCTGGGATTACATGGAGAGACAGAATGATGTGAGGAAGCCGACATCCACAGAAGATCTGTGGTTGGTTCTCCAAGATGTTTCGAACAACTTACCAGCCGAGTTCCTTCAAAAACTGTCTGCAAGTGTAGCTAAAAGAATTGATGCTGTTTTGAAGGCAAAGGGAGGTCACACCAAATATTGATGTGGTTTAGATTTCTATTTTGTTAATTCACTGCTTTTTGTTGATTGATGAAAATAAATTAACACTTTCATTTTAGAAAGCATTCTTTGATCCCTGAAAGATTAATTAATTAAAAATTAATGAATATGGATTGCTCAAGCAGGGGTTTAAGATCCAAAATGTATAAATGTTTAATGGATGGAAGTACAGAAACATCAGCAGGATGGCTGGGGGCATGGAGAGAAGATCTACAGGAGGACATCCCAATAGAAAAATGGGGGAGGCTTCCTCTCAAGCACAATCAAGAATTACCAACACTCGCCTGAAAGTACTGCAATACAACTGGTTGATGCGTACATATATCACTCCAGAAAAACTTCACAAATATACCTGATATTTGTGTTAAGCGTGAGAAAGAAAAAGGTTAATTTTCCACTGTATCTGGCAATGTACAAAAATACAAAAATTCTGGCAAGGAATAAAACAATGTTTTCAGAATATTTTGCAGATTCAAATACCTCTAGTCCCACATTTGTTTATATTTGGTCTATATCCAGATAATTTGATGTTTAAAAAACATCAAAGAATTTTTGTAGACTTAAGTGTACTAATTGCAAAGAGAGTAATAGCCCTCTCATGGAAAAAACACCAGCAGTCCAAGTGTAAAGAGGTGGCTGTCGGAACTGTCTTCAACTCTCCCTTTGAAGAAAATTAGAAATACAATGAAACATCAACAACACAATTTCCACCAGATCTGGGACCCCTTTATTTGCTATGTATTGAGGACAGATTTGTTTCATGTGATGGAGGAACCTGGGGACATATAAACAGTAACTCTTTGCAGTAATTAATCACAAATATTTTTGTTGTAAGATTATTTACTTTTTATTATGAACTCACTAACCTGATTCCCAACCAAGAATTTGAACTCCTGTAAGGACCGGGGGTGGAGGGTTGACATGTTCGTTCAAAACATGTAATTGTGTTGTTTGTATTTCTTTGTTGTATTATGGATAAAAAATAAAAAATAATGTTGGCAACGAAAGCATTCTTTGTTCACGGCATTTTTTCCACACCTGCCTAAAACCTTTGCAAGGAACTGTATGGATACAATATTGGCCCAAATTTTCCACCTCGGTGCATTCCCTGCTTCGGTCACTTTGGTCCAGGAGGGAAACCCAGACGCTCTTCTTTCCACTGATCCCAACCAGTACTCGATGGTGTTGATGTTTTTTACCCTTCTCCTGACTGATACCTTTGCAACCTCTCTTCAAACTCTGGCTTTAGCTTAAAGATGCAAATGTGGAAATGTCAGGAAAATCCAACAAGGACAGCAGAACTTTAGTAACGGTGGATCTGATGGACCGGAAAGTAATGGGAAGCAGAGACGACTGAATGCTGAACGTCGGTTTAAGGATGCTTAGACTTGCCTCAATCAGTTTGTGGTTTTTTTTCTTCACTTTTACAGGATAAATGTCACAATGAAACAACTGATCAAAACCTAATTTTTATTGCATCACAAACACTTGGTTTTTTCCTGGCGGGGCATGTGTGTCGCAAAACATGCATTAGTAAATGTTAGAAGATGCGTCTGTGTAGGTTCTCCGTCATCCAGGACATGATAACCTCGACCATTTAAATGAAGGCAACAGGACTTTTCTGGTTGTCTTGACAACGTTTAGTCTCTCGTCCAAGAGGCTTCTTCAGTTCTGAAATCTGATTGGGAGTATAAGATTTATAAGTCTAAAGTCAGTGTCGTTAAAGCTCACTAAGGAGGCTATCAGGGTTACCTAAGCTTCTGAGCACTAAGCAAATTTTGGTAACGCAAGTGTTGTCGACGTTGAAACGACACAAATTATTTAATTATGCGCAGTTTTGGTCACATGCCTAAAAGTGTGAATTTTTGTGAAACCTCTTAGGTCGGCAACTTGAGGCATCATCATTATTTGTCAGACTCAGGGTCCATAAAAAAATTCAAAAAACACCACAAAACATACAATACAATAAAAAAAAAATGATAAAAGACACATATACCAGTGTTTCCACATAGATGAATGGTAACGCACTGCACTGAGACTGGGATCCACCAGCATCAAAACAAGGCTGCTCTCAGAGTTATTCAGACGCTGGATAAATCTGTACATCAAATTTCTCACTAAGGCCTGAAAAGGCGCTGACATGAGCATTACAAAACAATAGACTGGCGCTACTTGACCTTGGCTTCCTGAGCCGCATTATTGTAGGCAACTTTAAACTTCTGTATGCTAGCTTACACCACAGAGAAGCAGTATACAAGGGTGTACATTAAGTTCTGAAAAGGCGAATTTTTACATCATCTGAACACACGTGACTAAATATTGACTTGAACATGGAAAGTGCAACACTGCTGATATAGATCTTCATCATCACGGAGCTGATCTGTGATGAAACGACTCGAGTATTTTGTTTTTCTACAAACGCTTGTCTTTTTTTCTCAGCCAAAGTTCTTTATCCCATTTGGTCCGACAAATTGGTGTAACACTCTTTTTCACATTATACTTCACATCATGTTTCGGTCTGTAATCAGAACACACATTCAGCAGCTGCTGAAAGCCAGCACTGCTAAGGGAGAGTATGGCCAAGTCATCAGCATACATAAGGTCATCAGCATACATAAAATGATTGATCAGATTGTTGCCCATCACACATCCAGTTTTACAGTTGCCTAGTTGATTGGACAATCCGTCCATGTAGAGGTTAAATAGAGCCGGTGATAATATCGTTCCCTGGCGCACCCCATTACGGACACCAAAGGAGGCAGAGATGGTATCGCCCCCATTTGACTTGCATTTTCCAATTAGAATACCAGTGTGTCAAGATTCTGAGGGGCTGTTTACACGACAACGTTTTTCAGCAAAATGGAGGTTTTTCGGCCTCTCGTTTACACAAAAACGCGGCTTTTCGAAAACGGCTTCCAGAGTGGAGAGTTCTGAAAACGCTGGGTGATTCGTTGTCGTGTAAACGCAAGCCCGAGGCTTTTTGAAAACGATGACGTCACTGGCAGCCGCCTACGGCCTAACTCCGCCTTTCTACAGGAAAAACAACAACAATGGGGGATCCAGGTATGCTGTTGCTGCAGCTTCTGAAGTTATTTGGTCTCTGTAAGGCTTCTACAACCACAGTTGTACGGGCAGAGACCTCATCATGAAAAGTTTCTTTTCCGGGTTGTGAGGGGGGGAAACCTTGGAACACTGCATACACAGGGCACTGCAAAAACAGCACTGCTTGAAATAAGCCAAATATTTTTAAAAAGGGTCAAATTTTCTTGTTTTGAGCAAAAAAATCTGCCAATGGGGTGAGCAAAAGTTGCTTGGCTAGAATTCTTAAAACTGGTCAAATAAAATCTGAGAATAAGCTTCATTTTCTTGTGCAAAACTTGCTTGTTAAGAACAATTTTTCTCTTTAGACAGAAAATAAGAAAACATTTCCAGAAACAAGGCTTTTTTACTTTCTTGAAAATCCTTTTTTGCAGTGGGCACACTGCCATCTAAATAAACCCCATTAACACAGAGGAATTTTTAAACGTTTTACCTAGCTGGCTTCTTTCACTCCTCTCTCAAATCATCCGTCTTCTCTATCTAAAATGTATACACTATTGTCTTCAAAAGAGTGACCTCTGTCCTTTAGATGTAAAGGATGTGTCTTCGTTTCTCCAGTGAACAGCTGTGAACATTCCTCACTGCACTGGGCTGCATACACCACGCCACTGAGGAGCTTGTGTTTGAGTGTTTTTGTCCTTGGGATGAACCCGTCTTTGCCTGATACCGTTACCAGATTTAAAATGCACTGGGATGTTGGGTTTAGAAAATATCCTTCTTAGTTTCTCAGAAACTCCAGCCACATATGGGATAACTATGTTTTTCCGCCTCCCCTACACCGACCTGAGTTGAACGGTTTCTTTTGACTTTCTAGATGCCTTGACATAACGCCCAGTTAGCATATCCACAAGGTAGGAGTGCCCTCTTTATATGTTTGTCCTTTTCCTTCTCTCTTTGTGGGGATATGTTCAGCTCAATGCGAAGAAGAGTCCAGTTGCCTTCATTTAAACGGTCAAGATCATATTAGAGGACATGTGGAAAACATAAATAAAAGAGAAATTATGAGTGAAACCACTGCTACATCATTCTTATAATTTCCAATCAGAAACAAACCTTCTGGATGAATTAAAGTAATTAGGAGAGCATCTGAATCAGGGCTGGAGGATATGGACCAAAATATCCCAATATTTTTCAGCTGAAATCCGATTTTTGATATATATATTCTTCTTCCCAAAAATTACTCACAAAAAGCAATTAAGAATCTAAGCTACATGTCTCAAATGTCAAATGTCACAGAGGCACTTTTATTGACATACAGCTGTAGATGTAAATTAGAAACAGTTTTATTCTTCCGAACCAAAATAGTTATAGCTTTGCTATTATAAAGTACTGCTTTTGGAGCAAGGGTGGGCTGGTGTTGGAATTCAGCCCGGGAGGTTGGTTCTGAGAGGCCGAAAAGACTAAATTAATACAGAATACTGTTGTTTTTTTAGTACTTTGTAAAAGAAAATAAGTAGGGCATGACCTGAACCTCCAGGGTCACATAAAGGCAATAACAAGGTCAGCGTTCTATCACCTTAAGAACATTTCTAGGATTAAAGGACTGATGTCACAACAGGACCTCGAAAAACTCATTAATGCGTTTATCTTTAGTCGGATTTATTACTGCAACAGCGTCCTCACAGGTCTGCCTAAAAAGTCAATCAGATCCAGAACGCTGCTGCTGCTGTCCTCACTAGAACCAGGAAAGTAGAGCACATCACCCCAGTTCTAAAGTCCTTACACTGGCTCCCTGTAGCTCAGAGAATAGACTTCTAAATACTTTTACTAGTTTATAAATCATTGAATGGCTTAGCACCAAAGTATGTTGAAGATCTACTGTTACTATAGCAACCCACCAGACCACTCAGGTCCTCTAACTCCAGTCTGCTCAACATCCCTAGAATCAGAACCAAACATGGAGAAGCAGCTTTCAGTTTCTATGCTCCTCAAATCTGGAACAAACTTCCAGAAAACTGCAAAGCTGCTGAAACACGGAGTTCTTTTAAATCAAGACTAAAAACCTTTCTGTTTAGAGCTGCCTTCGAGTAAATGATTGATGTCATATGTATGAAATGTGTTCATGCTCTCATGCTTTATTGTGTATCATGTGTAATGTGTGTTTAATGCTAATTTGCTACTTTTACTTTTAATTTTCCGTTGTCATATTCCATGTTTGTTTCTGTTTTGTTTCTTAATCAGCAAATCACATAAAGCACCTTGAATTACCCTGTTGTTGAAAAAGTGCTATACAAATAAAATTGCCTTGCCTTCCGCCATCAAACAGAAGTTTATGGCTTGTGGTATTATTTTCTGCGTATTTTGCTACAAGTTTTAAATGTCCTACGTTGGTGAACGCACCAGAAAACCAACTGGTCTATTTATATCAATATAAAGGATATTGGGTCTCACCTGTGTGGATCGGATGAGGAGCAGGACGCTGCCCGACGCATCGCGTCTCCTTCCTCGGGTCTGCGCCCGGACAGGTCGTGTGACGAGGTCGAGGCGCTGGAGGAGGAGGACGAAGGGGGAGATCCGGGGGAGGGAGGCCGAGGTTCCGGTTCCTCCTGAAGGAGCGGCCGATCCGGACTCTGCCCCCAGAACAGACTGGCGCCTGAAAAACGGCGGCGGGTTCACGGGATGAGACACGCGTGTGTGGAGGGCGAAGCGACTCGGTCAGAGAGGAAACAGTCTCACCCGTTTCCACGGCGATGCTGGCGGTGCTCTTGGGCATCTGGGTCTCCGCCTGCCGGCTGGAGAGCTGGAGCTTCCCCTGAGCCTCCAGCAGCATCTGGACCTGCAGAGAACCCAACACACAGAACCGTCTGAGAGACGACCAGAACTTCCTGTAGACACTGCGTGTCCTCGTCTCCATTTTTCTGATTCTGCTGCATAACAATCCGTCATTACAACCAGGGCCGGCCTAAAGACTTATGGGGCCTTAAGCCGATTTTGACTCGGGGGGCCCTTCTCCCTTTTTACACCAAATAAAATTTTATTTAGAAAATGAATTAATAAAATTATTTCTTACAAAATAAACTTGCCATTAGGGATGTGTATTGGTAAAAATCTGGGAGACGATACGATATATTGCGAAACTATGAGTAAAGCAATATATTGTGATTTTTAAAACTTAATTTAACTAGAGAAACTGTCACGGCATTCTAAACACTCCAACCTGTTTCACCTTTAACACATCCAGTTTTATTACTAGATCTAGATGATCCACTGGAACGAAGAAGGTGAAAACAGCTACAAACTACCAGTCATACTTTTAATTTTACTACAAAAATTACTGTCATTATTAATGGTTTCATTAAAAAATAAATAAATTGATTCATTGCTTTTGAATATCGATAAAATACCGCGATATAGCAGCTTATCAATATTTTTCTTACATCCGTACTTGCCAACTTCTTTCAATTTCAAATATTTAAAATATTGTAAATGTTTTAAGAACCACAGAAAACAAATTAAATCAAATTTAATAAATTCAGATTCTCTATAGAAAAAGTTTTTATATAAAATTTATGCAAGGCCTCTGATGCTTTTGGGGCCCTAAGCAGCGGCTTAGTTCGCCTTGGACCGGCTCTGATTATATTCATTGTTCCGTCATTAGTAGAGTTGTCGGCCTGCGAACCAGAAATCGTGGGATCGATTCCAGCTTCCGCCTGCTACATGTCGTTGTGTCCTTGGGCAAGACACTTCACCTACTGGTGTTGGCCAGAGGGGCAGATGGCGCAATATGGCAGCCTCGCTTCTGTCAGTCTGCCCCAGGGCAGCTGTGGCTATAATCATAGCTTGCTTCCGGCAGCGTATGAATATGAGAGTGAATGAATAATGGAGTTGTAAAGCACTTTGGGTCTCTCGAAAAAAGCGCTAAATAAATGCAAGCCATTATTATTATTACGAGCGTTTGCTGAAACCCTCTATGCCTGAATTTACATCTAATTGTACAAAAAAAGTAATTCAACATCTGATTGACAACAAGTGTTGATCACAACTCCATAATGCGCTCTGCACTGAATGATTCACCTGAAACAATGTCAAGCTGAATGTAAACATCACTGATACTAGAGAAAAACCAGCTGACGTCCACATGGCTACTAGTAGCATCCAATCAGCCCAAACTCCTTATTTTGGATAAAACACAAGTCAGAGGAATCCCCGTTAATGAGAAGGGTTTTTCCCAACAGCTACCCATGCTGCATTCAAGTACAACTGGGAGACTAGGCTGTGAAAATATCAAAACAGCTCTAAAGTCATTTAAGCCTGTTTCATTCTCAAATATGGACCAAGTATTATTCAAAGATTTCTAAACATTAACACTGACTGTTTTTAAGTATATATTGTTTTCTACTCTGGCTATGTTCGCTTGTACTATATATTTTTTTTATCTAGTCAAATCTCCAGTCAGTTCTATACTTTCGCCTTTTTTAAGTTGTAAAACATAATAAAATGAAATTAATTTCACGAATTAAAAAGGAAGGAATTCAGGAAAAAAGGTTCTTTAATGCTGATCAAAGAAAAAAATGTCATGAATGTTTGTATTTACTTTTCTTGATTAAGGGATACCAAAAACAAACCGAAGCGGGATTTTTGTGTACCGTTACAACCCTAATACATACAATCTCAGATATATATATATATATTAGATCTCTGTTAATGTTTGGTTAAATTGAGTTGGAGCTCAACCTCATCTTCTAACCCTAACCTCGAAGAAACTGGAGACGGCTTTCCAGACCCTCAGCATGATGCTGCCACCACCATATTTGAAATTTCGTACAGTATTGTTGGAATTGAAAGCTTTGAAAAATCTTGACAAGCAAGACTCTTAAAAACTTCCAACAGAGAGGCACCCTGCAGTTGTTACCTGAGCCTGCAGGAGGCGCAGCTGGTGGTCCTGATGCAGCAGGAGCTGGTAGGTGTCAGAGGTCAGGGCTCCTCCCACTTTCTCACAGCAGGGATTCCCACAGGGGGGACGGGGGAGAAACGAGGGAGAGACTGCTGGATGGGACGGGGGAGCAAGAGGAAGCTGAGGGGAAGGAGGAGGAAGAGGAAGAGTGGATGGAGGAAACGCACACTGACGAAATGACGGGAGAGGAGGAGGAGCAGAGTGACGTTTGGAAAGAGGAGGAGGCGTCTGTTTGTGAGAGGGGAGAAGAGGAGCAGAACTGAGGCTGGAAGGAGGGGGAAAAGGAGCAGAATGACGGTTAGGAGGAGGAGTTCGCTGATGAGAGGAGGCGGGAGATGTGGGAGGAGTGGTGGATGGAGGAAGAGGAGCAGAATGATGGCTGAAAGGAGGAGGAGTGGATGGTGGTTTGGGAGCGTAGTGATGTGAGGAGGTGAGAGGAGGTGGTGCAGGGAGGAGCGCTGGGGAGGGGAAGATGGAGGTGCAGTTGTAGGCATGGGCGGAGCAGCAGGAGCAGGGCTGCTGCAGGTTGGAGTTCGGGGTGCTGTGGAGGTGAGAAGGAGGAGGAGCAGGTTTGGGGGCTGATGAGGAGGAGGAGGCGTCGGTGGGAGATGCCGGCTTCCTGTTGGCTGGGGGGAGCCTGTGGGCGGAGCCAGAGTCCCGGCCCCCGCCGTGATTGGAGGAGAAGCTGCTGTCGACGAGCAGGGAGAGTTCAGGGACGGACGGCTGAACTCGGCAAGCCTGAAACAAAAAATTGGTTGAGTGTGACTGTTTGAGGTTGTGGACAGGTGCCATTAATACAGATAACGAGTTCAAACAGGTGCCATCAGTACAGGTAACAAGTGGAAGATAGAAGAGCTTGAAATCACAGGTCTGTGAGGGCCAGAATAACTGCTTGGTTGTTGGTGCTAAATACTTATTTTCTGCACCATTATACAAATAAATTCTTTTTTTTTTAAAGAAGAAAATCACACAATGTGATTTTCTTTAATTTTTTTCTCCACTCCATCTCTTACAGTTGAAGTGTACCTATGATGAAAAATACAGACCTTTCTCGTCTTTTTAAGCAGGACAACTTGCACAAATTGGTGGCTGCCAAATACCTTTTTGCCCCGCTGTGGGCCCCATCTCTGAGCTTCAAGAACACGGCTGCAAATAACCGATTCCATTTTTCTTGCTGAATGTCTGATTTGTGATTCATGAAGCTGCCGGTCCCCAGACCGTTAACGGAGACTCCGATAAAGAGACACAGCCGAATTAAATAGGTTTGATCACATGCCAGATTTCGGTTGAAATATTTAATTTCTAGGTAATCCATCTGCAACTTAATGTCCCAAACGTCATTTCACTGACTTTAAAAGGTGACGCAACAAGAGCCAGATAACAGTAAGGTTTTCCGATTTTTCTGCTAAGGCGTTGTTCTGGTGTGAGAACCTGACTTGTTGTGTGTGTCGCTTGGTTTTCATGATAATCACGGCAGCAAAAGAGTAAAGCTACGGTGCCAAAGCTTCTTAGAAAAAATGGGTTTGAATGAGATCTGGAGTTCGCAGACATTCGTGGAAGGGGGGGGCGGAGCTTCCTATAGCCTTCGCCACCGATCAATTCGCAAGAGCAACTTGAGGCGATTCTCGTAGAGTTCTTATGTTCTTCGTAAGGGTGCCTTAGAACGTTTCTACGGTATATTTAAGGACATCTCACGAGAATCGTTGTAGTAAGGTAGCCAACGGCCTTTGGTTACAGTTTGTTGGGATAGTGGCAGCCATTCCTTTATCTCCAAAATCCAGTGTCTTCATTATCTCACCTGCTGGAAAATTTGTTGAATCGTTTGTAATTTTCAAGATGGCGATAATGTTGGGAAGACTACAGCTGTACCTCCTTCAGGTGGAGGGAGCTACAGGACAAAGAAGAGGAAAGTCTAGTGGTTGTAGCCGCTGCTTTCGCTGGGCAGCGGCAGGAGGACAACGGAGAGACGACGGCGACGCTGGTGGGTGGAGCCAAGAATACAGATAACTCAATAACGATACATATCGATCGATAGCCGTGTGGTGCAATAGGTAAAAAAACACTTTTCCCTTCCTTTTTCATTATAGCCTATCGGGTAGCTTAATACTACAGCCATTACTTACTCCAAACTAGGGATGTGTATTGGCAAGAATCTGGCTGTACAACACAGGGGAGACGATACGATATATATTGCGATACTATGGGTAAGACTATATATTGTGATTTTTAAAACTTTATATGAAACTGTAGAAAAACTGTCACTCCAACCTGTTTCATACTTTAACACGTCCAGTTTTATTACTAGATCTAGTTGATCCACTGGAACAAAGAAGGTGAAAACTGCCACAAACTGCCAGTTATACTTTTAATTTTACTACAAAAATTACTGTCATCATTCAAACTCTAAAAAAATTCAATAGGATCGATATATATTAAAATTGATACATTGCTTTTGAATATCATGACATAAAATATCGCGATATAATGGCGTATCACTAATAGGACCCCTCCGGAAGGCCTGTGAGGGAACGATATCTACTGCGATTTATTCTTTGGTAACGATATCTACTGCGATATATTCTTTGGTAACGATATCTACTGCGATATATTCTTTGGTAACGATTCTTTGGTAACGATATGTATTGCGATATGTTCTTTGGTAACGTATCGCGATATATCGTATCATCTCCCCTGTATCGCGATACGTATCGTATCATCAGATTTTTGCCAATACACATCCCTAATTAATATAATGTAATAAAGTGTTATAAAACTTTGAAAAATAAATAAAAAGGGATTAAGGTAAGACTACAACATAATTAAATTATTTTTAAATCAGTAACATAATGGTTAAAAACAGCCTTTTCTTTAGGTCAGTATTTGCTAACGTCACTCAGGTCTCTTAACTTAAATTATTATTTATTTATTTTTTAACAAACGTTCAGTTATGGTAAAAAACGTGTTTGAATAAAGAGTTGAATTGAATTCAGTTTGTGCGTGTTCTTTATTAAAATTAGTTCATTAAAGAATTGCTTAAAATGTCCTGGTGCTGCACTTAAAAGTATACTTTCTACGTTTTTTTTTTTTATGGTTATCGATATAAATCAATACAACTTTCCTTTTTTTAATCGATATGTTCTTCTTCTATATTAACCAGGCCTGCTACTGAGAGACTCTGCAGAGATTATGGAATCCTGACCCCTAAATAATCCAGAAACTTTGTGTTGTTCGTCGGTTGTTCCTACGAAGAGCGTTTTCGTGGCGTATTTGTCTTCTAAAGGCATTTGGGTGAAATGGATTTTATTCGGTGGCATCGGATTAAAGGGGGACGAAGCTGAGGTCTGACCTGTGGAGCCGGAAGATGGGGGCTCGGAGACGGCCGGGGAGAGACGTCTTCGTCCTCGACTCCAGAGTCCTGGTCGCTAACGGACAGACCTGCAGCCGGCGCCGTCCTGAGGACAGAACCACACCTGAGCTTCAACTCCCGACTTCTCCTTCCCCATCCGATTATTCACCTGTAATGACTGTTCTGACCTGTTGAAGGCGCTCTGAGCTGCTCTGAAGACTTCCCGCTGCCGGCTGTGATCCTCTGCATCCAACTCAAACCGCAGAGCTCGACCGTCCACCGGCGACACCTGCTGACGAGTCCACGTTTTAACCCAGAAACCCTTCATCTGCGGGGATCAGAAACCCGGTGAAAGGTGTTACCTGGTAGAGGGTGACAGACTGGGAGGCGGTCAGCAGATGGAAGTCCAGCTCAGGTCCGGGTCCCGGTCCGGGTCGGCACTGGAAGAACTGAGGAGCTCTGCGAGTGGAAGCGAAGACGACGAGGAGGAAGCAGCCGGTCTCAGACAGAACCCTAAAACCCAGCAGAGACGGGAACGTTTAAAACGTTCGCTAAGCAGAACATCCGCTCTCGTTTGGGCCGCCGCGACTCACCTGTCCTGCAGGGCGGAGCCAAACAGAAACCTCAGGCTCCAGGCCCACACCTGAGGGTTATAGATGTGTGTGACTCCGCTCAGCCAGCTGAGACAAAGGAAAAAAGAAAGAAAGATGGGAGTCGGTCCGAGTGTCTGAGTTTGGTTTAATAAAGACGTTAATGAACTCACAGGCCGACCAGCGGCAGGCTGGAGGCTTTAGGGTCCGACTCCAGCAGCAGAACCAGCTTCCTGCTCTGATCCATCGTCAGAAACCTGCGGGACACACAGAGGATAGGTTAGGATGGAAGGAAGGGAGGATAGGAAGTGGAGGAAACACTGGAGGAAGGAAGGAAGTGGAGGAAGCACTGGAGGAAGGAAGCAAGGGAGGAGGGAAGGAAGGGAGGGAGGAAGGGAAGTAAAGAAAGCACTAGAGGAAGGAAGGAAAGGAAAGGAGGAAAGAAGTGGAGGAAACACTAGAGGAAGGAAGGAAGGGAGGGAAGAAGCAAGTAAGTCCAGAAGGAAGGAAGAAGTAAGTAAGTAAGTAAGTAAGGAAGGAAGGAATGGAGGAAGGGAAGAAGGAACCAAGTAAGTCATGAAGGAAAGGAAAGGAGGAAAGAAGTGGAGGAAACACTAGAGGAAGGAAGGGAGGGAGGGAAGAAGCAAGTAAGTCCAGAAGGAAGGAAGTAAGTAAGTAAGTAAGGAAGGAAGGAAGGAATGGAGGAAGGGAAGAAGGAACCAAGTAAGTCATGAAGGAAAGAAGTCAGTCCGTTAGTTAGAATGGAAGGTAGGAAGGGAAGGAAGGAAAGTAGGGAAGAAGGAAAGAAGGGAGGAGGAAGGAAGGAAGGGAACAAAGAAGGAAAGAGGGAAAAGTAAGTAAGTAAATAAATCCAGAAGGAAGGAAGGGAAGAAATGGAGAAAGGATGGGGAGGAAAGAAGGGAGGTGAAGGAAGGAAGGAAGGAAGGAAGGAAGGAAGGAAGGAAGGAAGGAAGGAAGGAAGGAAGGAAGGAAGGAAGGAAGGAAGGAAGGAAGGAAGGAAGGAAAGGAGGAAGGAAAGGAGGGAAAGGAAGTAAGTAAGTAAGTAACTTCGAAAGGAAATAATTCAGGAAGGAAGTCTGCAAGGAAGTCTGGAAGTAAGTCCGGAAGGAAGGAAGTCTGAAAGGAAGAAAGCTTTATTAATCATGAAGAGGGAAATTCATGTATCCAGTAGCACAAACCACAGATGCATCCACAGACCTGCCCTAATTAAATGAATAAATAATAAAAATGGTATTGAAAGATAAACACAGGCCTAAAAACAGCATATATAATAATACATACATACATATATATATATATATTATTTTTTTAAGTATTAAAAAGTCTAATTGCCATGGTAACAGTGGAGGTCTCTGTAAGGTCGGCGGCGTCTCACCCCCTCTGTCGGCCGGCGTGCTGCGGCGGTCGCCCGATGCTGGTCAGCGACCTCAGCAGGGCGGTTGGGACAATGGGGACGGCTCGGACCGGCTGGACGTCCAACCCCACGGCGGGACAGACGGCCGACCAGCCGAGCCTGAACGCCGCGGCGTCGGGCTGCTGGCAGCAGAGAACGTGAGCTCTGATCTTCAGCAGCTGGGACAGATCCAGGGTTTGTCTGCTGCTCACTGCCTGCTGCAGCGCCTGAAATCACCGAAACAACCAACGTTTTAACATCCAAACACCTGGAGGCTTCCTGAAGCTTCAGGTAAAAAACGAGTCCGTCACCTTAAAGCACCGATGGAGCTCAGCCTCCGATTGGACGACAGCGTCAGGCGTCGTCTCGGACTGAGAGAACACGCAGGGAACCAGGACGTCTCCGGGTAGAAGAGCGGACGGCGCCCGGTCCGCGGTCCCGGCCTGGTCCCGACCCGGATCGAAGCGGTCCAGGGTCACCGTGACCCCTTCCTCGTCTGGAGGACACAGCAGGATTCAGAACGTCAAGCATATAACTAACGGATCGACCCTTTGGGACAGAGGTCGGATTCTGACCTTCGTTCACGGAGACTGAGCCCAGGAGGAAACACTGGAGGCGGGGCTTGTTGCTGTGCCGGGCGTGGCGCTGGGCCAGACGGAGAGCTTTCTCCAGGAGGACCAGTCGAGGTTTCCTGGGGAGAAAGACCAAGTTAGGAGACCAGAACCCTGTTCCTAAAGGGCAAAACACAGACCTCCAGCCGTAAGAGCTAATCCCACAATGCATTTCAGCTTCAACAGGAAAAGGAGGGGCCTCATGGGACATCATCACCCCTATGTAAGCACAAAGCTCCGCTCAGTTCTTCCTCTTTGTCCGTGGCCAACGGTCCAAACTGCTGCATGCTACAGGAGCAGAGAGCTGCTCACCCAATGGAGATCCAAGAATTGTTCAAGTAAGGTTGTGTCTGGGCAGAGATAAAACCGGCTCAAGACAAACAAATTAAGGTTTGTTTTATTGACTATTTCACTTTGTTTTTGCTGCATGTGTAAGAATTCATTCGTCGTTTGGGTATAAACTGTGTTTTAAAAGGTTTCTGATCGATAGAATGTGTCGTTTTAAATCCTGCAACACGAGTTACTCCGTTCCACCGGAGTTTTTCCCTTTGTTCTTTGCTGCTAAGCTGTGCTACATACATTAGCGCCGCACGCTCGATCTGATCAGCGTGGCCTGCTTTTCCAGAGCGCCAGCGTTCGTAAACAATAAGAACTGCTACCTACAGTGTTCAGAATATAGATCGACTTTAAAATACACACCAAAGAATAATCGTATAAGCCGTTTCCGAAAACCACCGTCTTTGCATGTGAAAATACTAAAATCACTGCGGTGACCGATCCAATGAAACAGAATCAATTCTCCAAAGGTTATTGATTTCTAATTCAGCAAAAGATTTAATAAGACATTACTTCCTCCAAAAAATGTTTTTGGTCTTTACGTCTTGCTTTGCATTGTTAGTTGGTGGTTTGAACACAAACTAAAAAGGTACTAATTAGTCTTAAACTAATTACAATTAGTTTAAGACTAACTTAGCTTCACTCAAACTCCTCAATACAAGCCTTGGTCTTTAAGAATACATATTTATACTGAACTGTGACATCGCGATTAATTTATTGATCATCGTTTCTACTTCTTTGCACATTTGTCCAGTTTACTGTTTTACTTTTGGTAGTTGGTTTTATTAATTAATATTTTACTTAGTAGTTTAGTTGTGTGTTATTAGCTTAGTGAGTTTGTTGATTTAAGTATTTTGACAGAAAGTTGAATTTTTTTTTGTAATACACTCTTGTATCTTGGAAAGTCATGCTTTGTTATTATTCTACATACATAGTAACTTTGCTGTTCAAAGAGCACTGAGAGGTAATATAAACATTAACGGAGACTGAACTATTCGGCTATTATCATTGATTTCCTGGATCCTAAAATGATGTCCCAAACGTTGTAATTTTGACATTATTAATCTTATAATTGTTCGTAGCCAAAACCTACCTATCTGTGTCACAATCACTGGGCTCCTCAGAACTTCTTCGCCACCTGAAGAGGTAATCAGCCTCGGCTGCTGCTGTCGATCTGCTGCTGCCGGTGCAGATGGCTCCCCTGATGGCGTTTCCTTACCTGGCTCATCCGTTCTCGGCCCAATGTCCTTGTTTACTGTTGCTTTTAAGTGTGTGCGTACACGGGAAATGGGTTGGGAGGCGTTGGGAAGCGCTTTTCATGCTGTTTTGTATGAAAAGCGCTTTATAAATAAAGTTTGATTTGAAGTAAACACAACAGGACATAAAAGGTAAAAGGTAGAAATTATATAAATTTAGCCAATGGTAGAGATTTTGATGATGTCATCAAGGAGGTTAAATACTGATATTCAGTGTTTGTCTTTACGCTACATATTGCAAGTTTAAAATGTTTTCCATTTATTTTGGGGGGGGGGGTGTAACCTGAAGCATTTTTAATTAAAATATGTGCAGCTTTATTTTTGTGTGATATTAAGTTTATAAATAAGTAACCAGGAAAGCGGAGAATTTAGAACTTGGTGTTTAAAAAAACCAAAAAACATTTAGCTTTTAATTTATTTAAAATATCTTCATCTTTACGTTGTGAGAATTTTTGTGTGGCATTATTTTGGCAAAAAAAGATTTGAATTTTTTTTTTAATGCATTTTGCACAATACATGTTCTTTAAATGGCATTCTGAACTTTGTAGAAGTTGTTCTGCTGCTGCTGTACTGCACTTGGAAAGTTAGAATGTTCATCAACAGTCATTTTGACATGTATAAAGAAAAGAAAAGAATATATCGCAATAGATATCGTTACCGCAAATGCTTTAGATTATGTCGCAATATAGATTTGAGGCTATATCGCCCAGGCCTACCGCAAATAATATTTTGCACACAAAATACTTTTTAAAAATAGACTTAAAACGCACCTCTACTGTCAGGCTTTAAATACCTAGCAGTGCCTGAAACTTATTAGGTTCTGCTGTCATTTAGTTTTTGTTTTAATTTGCTGTAATTCCCATCTTATTGTTGCTACAAGAAATAATCACATAAATTAAACTTTATATTCATTGTTCTAATTTGTTTTATGCTGCTACTTTTATTTTTTACTTTAATCTCTTTACTCTTGTTACACGTTTTCTTATCGCCAACTATATTTTGATCTTTTGCTGTGAGACATTTAGGCCCCGTCCACACGGAGACGCGTTTCGCTGTATACGTATAAATTTTTTATCGTATTAGCGTTTCGTCCACACGGACCCGGCGTTTGGGAGACTGAAACCTCTATTTTTTGAAACCAGGTCCCAAAGTGGATAAATCTGAAAACGACACCCTTGCGGTTTCGTTTGTACAACCAATCCGTATATTTTGTGAAACGATGATGTCATCACATCACGTGTCGGCTGCGTCACACGTAACTGCAACAACAATCATGGCGGACTACGTGATTTTGTTCATGCTGCAGAAGCTACTAAGCCTACTAGCTTTATTACACCAAAATCTATTGCTTTGTTATAAATGTATTCTTCTTGGTTCGTATACAGCGCGCAAGGTTATGCGCATGCTCAAAGTCTTCTTCTGCGTGTATAGTGTATCTCTGTGGCAGAATTACAGCGCCCCATACTGGTCTGGCATATATACTACACCGTTTTCAGTCGGTTTCAGTGGTTTCGTGTGGACGCAGATATTTCTTGAGACGGCGCCGTGTTTACGCAATTTATTTTTAGAAGGAGGAGGAAACAAAAGTTATCGGATAGGGAACGCACCGGCTTCGTTTGGACGTGGCCTTAGGCCCTGGAATGGAGAAAGAAAAAACCTGCTGAACAAGATGCATTTTCAATTCAACTATGTGCAGGTTTATTTTTATGCGATATTAAATTTATAAATAAGTATCCAGGAAAGTGGACAATTTTAAACTTTGTGTTTCTTTTATAACATTTAGCCTTTAATTTATTAAAAATATCTTCATCTTTACGTTTGTGAGAATCTTTGTGTTGCATCTTTAGGAAAAAAAGATTTGAATATTTTTTAAATGCATTTTGCACAATAAATGTTCTTTAAAAATGTCATTCTAAACTTTTTTTGAAGTTGTTCTGCTGCAATGTATCTGGAAAGTGAGAATTGTCATTTTGACATTTAAAGGGGCTATATGCAATTTTCTGAAATTTAAACTCGCGACTGACCCCATGTGGCCAGAAAACGGAACTGCTCTTCCTTTCTGCTCGCTCTCGCAGCGTCGCTCTCAATCTTCGATCTTTTTCGGGCACTTGTCAGGGGTTTAACTTTTTTTGTCTTCTGTGGAGTTACTGTTGGTGTCAGTTGTCCGTGGTCTCTTCTGTGTAGTCGCACAATCCATTGAATTGCTTGCGAGTGCTGACTAGCGGTGGTGGCAGAGGGATCTGAAACATTTAACATGAACGCGCTTGACGTCACATCCGCAGACAGCGCGGGAAAATCGGACCCGACAGAAAATAGTAAAAATTGGATACAGGCTTATAGGTGCACCCACTATGAGCTGACAAGGTGTCAGTATGCTCATCAGGAGATGTTTGAGTCATAAATGGTCAAATAAAAAGGCTATTGTTACGTTTATTTGGGGGAAAAAGTTGCATATAGCCCCTTTAAAGAAAAGAAAAAAGAAAGAAAAGACTATATTGCAATAGATATCGTTATGCTGACTTTTAGACTCTACGCAGTTTTACAAATGAGTTTCTTTCCAACTGAAAGCCCAGAAACAGCGAGGTGTGCGGTGGCGCTCACGCTGAGATGCGTAGTTGTAGTGTTTGGGCTTTGGTGCAGAAAAACACCGTAGGATGAAAAACACGACATGAGGTCTTCTTTAATAATGTTAATCTCTTTTAAGATGAAGTACGGTTTAGAATCGTCCTCTGGTGTCCGTCTGATAGGGGTGTAACGGTACACAAAAATCACGGTTTGGTACGTTTTTGGTACACTTTTAATCAAGGAAAATAAACACAAATGCGCATATGATTTATTTTTTTCTTCAGCATTAAACAAAGAACCTTTTTTTTCCTTTATTTCTTTCAATTCCTGAAATAATTTTTCTTTTATAAAGTTCAATAATTTGAAGTTGAAAGAACCGACTGGAGATTTGATTTTACTTTCTTTTTTTTATAAAATAGTACAAGCAGACCTAGCCAGAGTAGTAAAAGTGTCAATGTTTAGAAATGTTTAAAATAATACTTTGCCCATAAAACCTGCTTAAATTACTTTGGATTTGTTTTGATATTTCGACAGCTGTTGGGAAAATCCCTTATCAGCAGGGAATCCTCCGACTTGCATTTTATCCAAAATAAGGAGTTTTGGGCTGATTGGATGCTACTGGTAGCCATGTTGGAAGTCAGTTGGTTTTTCTCTAGTATCAGTGATGTTTACATTCAGCTTGACATTATGGACCTTATTGCTGTTGAAAGATGCGTTCACTGACAAAGTTCTGGATCTGGTCCATCTTTCTTTTTCTACTGTAGCTGCAGGAGAAACCATTAATGTTCCCAACTAGCAGAGTTTAGTGATAGCTGAGAGTCCTTTCTGGTTTTGTGTTGGTGTCACTTTTTTAAAGTTGGACTGCGCTCCGAGTTCTGCACATAAAAGTTCTGTTCAGGTAGAAAACAGCCGGATCCGTTCGGTACACGTGCGTACCGAAACCGACAGGGACGTACTGAAAAATACGGATACATGTGCCGCTCCTAAAGCCTGATCTGAGAAACATGTTGACATCAGACTCTAATGAAGGCAGGGGGCAACATCACGAGGGCCATGACACGCAGCTCTGTCACCAGGGGTGTTTCTCAATGTCAAGGCGCCTCGGTAGGCGAGGCGCCTTGCTTACGAGGACACTGTCCTTCCTTGGTTGAAGAAAACTGTTAAATGGAACAGACTTACATCACGTGACCGCGGCTGCCCAGGCCCCGCCTTTTGCTTAAGCGTTCTGTTTACGTCCCGCCCAACGTTATATTTTATACGTATAAGTTTCAATATAGATGTATAACGAGAGTTTTACTTTCTTAATTGTGTATATATTGGTGAAATCAAATGTGAAAGCGAGTTAGTACCTGCGAGCAACCGAAGCTGCAACTTCGAAAATACCGCGATGTATTCTGGGAAATTTTTGACCGAGGGAAGACATCAAGGAACCTCCCATGTATCCTCGGTCAGTTAGCTAAACGGCAGACAAACGGAGGACAGACGCCTCGGTACCACATGAACATTGGAACACACCTTGGCGGTCCCTGATGGCGTGTCTCCTAGGCAACCGGGGCGGGACCAAGGTATCAAGGCGAGGTTCCTTGGCATTGAGAAACACCCCAGGAAATCTTCTTATCAGTGAAAATGTTCAACCAACAGATCCAGGAGGGAACACCAGACATCCCGTTCCCCAGCGACGCCCTACGCCTCATTCTGGGGGCCAAAAAATCCTCTAAGGGGAAACGCCAAGGAGGCATCCTGATCAGACCTCAACTGACTCCTTTCGATGCGAAGAAGCAGCGGCTCGACTTCCAGCCACTACATCCAGGACGTCGTTCTTTCGCTCACGATCCATAACCATTGGTGAGGGTCGGACCCGTAAATCCGGTGGTTTAACATGAAATAGTGACGTCTAAGCAGATTATTACAGTTCATACTAAAGCAGAGCCTCAAAAGCAGCCGCAGCATAGACACAGTGTTGGTGTTTACCTGCGGGAGCAGAGCTGGAGGCGGAGCTTCTCTCCGGCGGGGCCGCCGTCCCACAGAGCCAAGCGGGATTTAGGGAACGTCAGCCGAGCGAGGGAGCTCGCCGACCTCCTGCGGGACAGAGGGAGGACGGCGGTGAGCAGCTGGTTGGAGTATATCTATCTATATCTACCTATATCTACATCTCTCTATCTATCTATCTATCTATCTATATATATATATATATATATAGTGATTTTTAAAACTGAATTTAAGGCCACGTCCACACGAAGCCGGTGCGTTCCCTATCCGATATATCTTTTTCCCTCGTTCTTAGAAAAAAATTCTGTAAACACGGCGTCTTCTCAAGAAATATCTGCGTCCACACGAAACCACTGAAACTGACTGAAAACGGTGTAGTATATATGCCAGACCAGTATGGGGCGCTGTAGTTCTGCCACAGATACACTATAACACGGAGAAGAAGACTTTGAGCATGCGCATAACCTTGCACGCTGTATACGAACCAAGAAGAATAAATTTATAACAAAGCAGTAGATTTTGCTGTAATAAAGCTAGTAGGCTTAGTTGCTTCTGCAGCATGAACAAAATCACGTAGTCCGCCATTATTGTTGTTGCAGTTACGTGTGACGTAGCCGACACGTGATGTGATGACATCATCGTTTCACAAAATATACGGATTTGTTGTACAAACGAAACCGCAAGGGTGTCGTTTTCAGATTTATCCACTTTGGGACCCGGTTTCAAAAAATAGCGGTTTCAGTCTCCCAAAACGCCGGATCCGTGTGGACGAAACGCTGATACGATAAAAAATTTATACGTATACAGCGAAACGCGTCTCCGTGTGGACGGACCCTAAATGTAGAAAAACTGTCCCAGCATCCTAAACCCTCCAACCTGTTTCATAATTTAACACATCCAGTTTTATTACTAGATCTAGTTGATCCACTGGATCGATGAAGGTGAAAACAGCCACAAACTACCAGATATACTCTTAAAAATACTCTTACTACAAAAATTGCTGTTATCATTAATGGTTCCATTCAAATTCCAAAAAATACAAAAAATAAAAACCCCACAAAAATAGTTAAATAAATATTGCGATATATCGGTGCATCGATATTTTCTCATATCCTTAATTCATCTCTATTATCATCTTTATTATTTACTTAATTTCCCTCTGGGATCAATAAAGTATTTTTGAATTGAATCGAAATGAATTATGTTATGAGAATTTTTGCGTTGCATTTTTTGGAAAGAGATTTGAATATTTTTAAATGCATTTCGCACAATAAATGTTCTTTTTAAACAGCGCTATAGCCTCTTTTTTTAAAGCTGTTCCGCTGCAAGAAGGTGAAAACAGCCACCAACTACCAGTCATACTTTTTATTTTACTACAAAAATGACTGTCATCATTAATGGTTTCATTCAAATAAAATTTAAAAAAATTATACTTTGCTTTTGAATATCGATACAATATCAGGAACTAAAATATCGCTGTATGGATAGTTTCTTAAATCCCTATTAATTACAATCATTTTGAACTTTTCAAATCAAATAAGCCACAAGATAAGCCTACAATTAAAATTAATAACATAATTAAAATGGTCCTAATCAATAAGATTTGTCATTTCTTTGTCAGCATTTACTGATGTCACGCGGGTCTCTTAACTTGATTTATTTTTGTTTCTCACAACCTTTCAGTTATGTTAAAAAAGCTGTTTGAATGAAGGGTTGAACTGAAATCAGTTTTAGTGTGCGCTTTATTAATAGCAGTGCATTAAAGAATAGCATAAAATGACCAGGGCTGAACTTAAAATTAATTTTCTACATTTTTCGATAGTTAATGATGATCGATATAGATCAATGTGACTGTTTTTCTGTCGTCCAGCCCTAATGTGTCCCAACCCCTCCCTGCATGTTTTAGATGTTTCCCTGCTTTAACACGGCTGATTAACAGGCTGTTCATGCCAATGCAACCGTCTGAATCAGGCGTGTTAAAGCGGGGAAACATCTAAAACATGCAGGGCAGTTTACCCTGAGAACCAGGGCTTGGAAACACGTCACAGGAACATCCTGTGGAGTTTCCCAGTTGGTCTCATATCCGGAAAATGCCACAATTCCTGGTTTCCTGAAGGTTTTGTTGAGCGAATAACTCAACTCTTTATGACTCATATCTGTAACTTCGCTAAAAATGTTAATTCTCTTCTTCCTCATTTCAGGGAGTCTACAAGTACCAACACGGCAGCTCACTAATGGCTTCTGGTTTTCCTCATTTCAGCAGAAACTGGAGCGACTCGGGAGAAACCAAAGACGAAAACATCTTCACTCCTATTTATCACAACATGAACCTGTTTCCTTTGAGAAACATCTCAGCAGAAAGTTTCTGTAGCTCAAACCTGAGCTTCAACTGGACCCACAAGACCTTCAATCAAGCCACTTCTGGCTCATAATAATAACTTTCAAACTAATAATTGACTTTTGTACCTCCGATGTTTTCGAAAGAGGATTTAGGTCAACTGGAAAACAAAATTAAAAAGACTTTTCTGACTTTTTTCAGTCAGAGTTCTGAGAATAAAGTTGTAATTCCGCCTCTTTTATCCAAATTCAGACAAGTTAAAGTCACAATTCTGCCTCTTTTTAATCAGAATTCTGAGAATCTAAAGTCGGAATTCTGAGATTAAAATTACAATTCTGAGAAATGAAAGTTACAACTAAAGTTAAAATTCCCACTCTTTCATCAGAATTCTGAGAACAAAAGTAGGAATTCTAAGAATAAAGTTACAAATCCACCTCTTTTATCAGAATTTTAAGAAATTCCAAGAATTTAAAAATTCGGAATTCTGAGGGAAAATTTGTACAAATTTGAATTTAAAGTTAAGATTCTGACTCCACAAAATTCAGAATTCTAGGAATAAAGTTACATTTCTGCCTCTTTTTATCAGAATTTTAAGAAATTCCAAGAATTTATAAAGTCGGAGTTCTTAGGAAAGTTTTTTTTACAATTCTCAGATTAAAATTAAAATTCCGACTCTTTCCACAACATTCAGAATTCTGAGAATAAAGTTCCAATTCTGCCTCTTTTTAATCAGAATTTTGAGAATTCCAAGAATTTAAAAAGTCGGAGTTCTGAGGAATTTTTTTTTTTACAATTCTGAGATTAAAGTTAAAATTCCGAATCTTTCCACAAAATACAGAATTCTGAGAATTGAGTTACATTTCCGCCTCTTTTTAATCAGAATTTTGAGAATTCCAAGAATTTAAAAAGTCTTAATTCTGAGAATAAAGTCACAATTCTGACTCATTCATCAGATTTCTGTGAAAAATAGGTTTCTAGGATTAAAGTCGGCATTCCAGCGGCTCTAATCCTCTTCTTTAAATATTCCTTCCGATTTTAAAATCCTGACATTTTGATGATAGAATCATCATCTTGTATATGATATTACAACCTTTTTATTTTAGAACTATTACCATTTGGGCCTCATCTGTATGTATTTATTTAGTCTGATCTCGTGGATTACTTCAATGATTATGATCTAGTTCACAATTTGACGTAAAAACTGCATTTTTATTCAGTTTAATTTTAAAATAAAATTTTGCAACAAATTAATATATAAAGGGCACAAGTTGCAAAGTTTTCAGGACATTTAAATCTTCTGGATTTGGTTGCAAACTCTTACAGGATCCGACCTTACTGTTACTTTTGAGCTAAATATTTGTTCTTTTCCATCTGTTTATAACAATAACGTATAAAACTAGGGGAAAGGTTTAGTTGAGAGTGCTGACATCCTACTTCGGGTCTGCTCAAATAAATAAATATTGTAAACACTGAGGCCATTAGGCCTCTCAGCTCGGCTCGGCTCGGTTGGTTGTTTAAGCCATTAAACAGTTAAATTAGAGTCGCTTTTCTTGCTCGCTGCTTTGAATCACTTTAAACCCACCTTCCTCTCATGTTTTCTGGAGTAAAAACCTCCTGAAGGACTTCCCCGGGCAGGGCTTGGATGTTCACCGGGTAGCTCATTCTCGCTGAGCCCGGCGAAGAGAAGCTGTGAGCGGCGGATGAAGGACGGCGACGCCGGGGTCCCCGCGGCTAACGCCCGCTGCTAACCTCCCGCTCCGACCGCATCGGTTCCGTGTTGTTAGCTCCACTATCCGGGCAAAGCTCCACTCCGTTAGCTGACTAAAAGACGTAAGAGACACTTTCTTCGAAATCGGACTTCATCGCTGTTTGTTGGAACTTGTTTAAAAACATAAATACATAAAACAGAGACAACTAAAGTTCAGCACCGTTTAATTATGGCGCTGATTCTAGATTTTACTGGCGGGGTGACGGTGTGAACCAATAAGAAAAATCCTCACATTCAGTCTGACCAATAATGTTTCGCTTTGCTGCGCGTCAGCAGTTGCCAGCGCTGAGTGTAAGACACTACAGTTACTCGACACTGCCCCCTGCAGGCCAAGGAAAACACGTTTATTTTTCTGATTCCTCACAACATGTTGCCATGACAACACGTTGCTCATCAACGGTTTAATATAGGAGAAAAAAGACAAGACGATGATATTCTTTCACAAGCAAGCCTATCACCATAAATAACTAAATGTAAATAAAAAAATATACTTATGATGTTTAAAGTCTTAAGAGTGATTTTCAATCTCATAAGTAGTACATATAATTAATTCTTATCAGTACATTTTACGTTTAGTTATTTTGTAGTTATGCCTTTAAAACTAATATTTGTTTTTATGTATATTTATGTATTTACTGCGTTAGTTTGTTCACCTCTTTGAAGACACATGGCTTCATAGCAACAAAAAAAACTCTTGATTTTATATTTTACTATATAAATAATTTTATTTTTTATTTTACTATTTGTCTCATTATTAGGATTTTAATTTCATTTATTTTTTATTTTTTTATTTTTTTTTCATTTTATTTTGTATCGTATTTCTATTTTGTTTTTTTTATATTACATTTTTAATGTTTATAATTATACATTTTTATTAATGAGGATTTTGAGATTATGAAATAGCTGTGACATTATTTTTTTAACATTAGTATGTAAATAAACTATACATTATATGTACATTGATTAGATCATGATATTTTTGTTTCATTTTCATACATTTATTACACTTTTACTCTTGTGACAATTGATTTTTGTTTCATAATAATTTATGTTTGTTTTATTTTTATTGACTTTTTAATCTTATAATTTACATGATTTTATTTTTTATTTCACAATTTTTTTTTAAATAACAAAAAATGGCTTTTTATCCTAATTGTTATTCCTAAATGTAGCCTAAAACTATTTGGTATTTCATAACTATAACTTTTATTTCACACTTACTTTTTATTACTTTTAATCTACAATTATTTATCCTATAGGGTTTATTTTATTTTAATTGTAATTTTGTATCTCCTAATTAGATATTTTTCTTCATAATGGAAACTTTTAAACTAATATTTATATTTTTCATAACCATGAATTTTATTTATTGTTAGTGATTTTACTGTCTAATGATCATAGTGAAATTTTTAATACTAATAATCAGGATATTTTTCTTGATGATAACTGCTATATTTAAGGTATGACTTTTTACTTTATGACAGTGAATTCTTCTTCTCATAATTAGTTTTATTGTCTTCGTTTTATTTTACTTTAATAGCTTTTATTGTGACTTTAAATCTCCTGAATATAATTATGACTTTTAATCTTGCAGCTGTGACATGCAATGTGAAAGCTTTTATTTTTTTTAATAGGTGTCCATAGCTACAGGTGTTGCACCTTAAGAAATACACTTTGTTCGTGCCCCCCCTGAATAATTTGTGTGCTGCTGGATCATTTACCATCACACAGACTCATTTCCTGAAGAGCAACGCAGAGAGGAATTATTTATTAGCGTGTTACTTGACTCGAGTGCAGCAGAGAGAGAGAAAGCAGCTACTGAGTGCTGTAGTCATGCTTTTGAACTTCTGTCATTTTGCACTTTAAGTTTACCAACACCCTCCCTCTTCAGTAGTTTTGTTTCTCTTGCCTTCTGTTGGACATATCTTGTATGCAACAAGCTTAGCAAGTGTTGTTTTTAAGTCAAATTTTATTCACAGATTTCTGCCAGTTGGGAAAGATCAAGAACGCCACTGACTAAAGTGCTGATGGACAGACTCACAGGAGAAACCTCTGTGTTTTCCTCCAGTTTCAGTTCCTTAAAAATTACTTTCTGACTGCTGCCTGTGGGGCTAACAGGAAGATCAAATGTATGATCAGAGGCTCTGAGTCAGATCTGACTTTTCCTCTAAATCTGATGCGAGACCTCCCACTCCTACTTTTTTCAATCAATCAATCAATCAATCAATCAATCAATCAAATTTTATTTATAAAGCGCTTTTCATACAGGAGTTGCAACTCAAAGTACTTTACAGATTAAAATGACCCCACATAAACCATATTACTATCCCTCACCCACATATTTAAAACATGATCACAGTTATACCCCTCTCCCCCCAACCGAACTCCCATGCACACAAACACTTAAGAACAACAATAAAAAGCAAAAACATTGGGCCCAGTGCAGATGAGTCAGGTAAGGAAGCGCCATCAAGGGAGCCATCTGCGCCGGCAGCAGCAGATCAGCCGCAGCAGCCGAGGCACCGACACAGGGTGCCCAGAGGAGGCGAGGCTGAGACCCCCACCTCCACCCAAGCGCTACCTGGAGAGCAGCCAGGCAGGCACAGCCGAACCACCGCTCCCAGAGGGCTCCCATAGAGGAAACACTGGAAGGCAGATTAAAATAACAGATTAAAGTATATAAATAACTGCATACATGATAAAACACTTAAAATATGAGCAATAATCAGTTAAAAGCTAGGCTACAAAGGTGAGTCTTGAGCCTGCTCTTAAATATATGAACATTTTCCCCCTAGCTTGTCCAGTTTTAGTTAACGTCCAATGTTATTAGCTCCCTTTTCTTTGGAAAATCACCCTTAATAAGTGCAAAAACAAAATTATTCCAATATTATGTAATTTTGCATTTAAATGGATTTGGGGAAAAAAATTGCATTTTATTTTTACCTTATAGCCAAATCTGTCTCTTGACGAGAACGGCTGACTTTAAAAATAGACAATTTATTTATTTACTTTATATGTAATTTCTACTTGTTTTGTTGTTGTTTATTTGCATGACACAACATGAAAACGTGAAGCCAATATTTTGTGTTCTGTATGGAACCCATGTTTCGTCCCTTAAAGATAAAAGCCTCTCAGAATTATTATTTTCAAACTCAAGACAATGACTTCAGCTATAATCTATCTGATCTATCAGGTATCCCCTCCCAGCTATAGCTTTGTCTCTAAAATGATTTATATTGAATGACAACGTTTTTTAAACTAATCATTTTTAATGCCATTCCTATAAAGCTGAATCCTATTTTTTGCCAAGTGGCTTTCGTACATTTGGCGGTCGCAGGTTTAGCGTTTGTTTGTGTTTTTCGGAACAACGCCCACTGGCCAAGCAGGGAAAATTGCTCTTTACCGTTCAGATGCCTTCATCTTCTTTTATATAGACGATCTCTGATCTTTGGAACGTATCCTCTTTGTTGTTGCGCGTCAGCCAATCGTCACTCAGCTCCAAGAAGCAACGCCCACATTTTTAGTAAATGCGTCCAATCACAGGCCCGCCTCAGCCATTTTGTCGGTCGATACTAGCTTGTGGATGGGGGATTCCTGCTAGCCGCTGGCTGGAACCTGTTGCTCCGTAGTTCCGTGTTGTGCAATGGACGGGTGAGTTATTCCACCGACTTCACTGCTCCTCTTACATGTAGTTTTCTGACTGTGTGCTTCCATCTGGGGCCGGATAAACAAAGCTGTTGAAAGAGGCCGTAGTTTGCCGCAGAGGAGCGGGTTCTGTTGTTGTGAAGACGAGCTGTCGGAGAAGTTTGTGTTTGACTAAAAACAAAAAAAAAAACAGGAAACGAAGCTAAGTTAGCAGAGTTAGCCGCAGTGTTAGCCTCACAACGGGCCATTATCTGCGGGAACAAGTCCCCTAACGCGACCTGACCGCACAGCGTCACACATTTACCCGGGGAAAGTAGCTTCATTGCCGCTTCTGTCCAGTTTGATGTCTGATTTATACACAATTGACTGGAAGAGTCCCTAACTTCCAGTTCATCTCTACGGTAACGGCGTGTCTCACGCCCACCGCTGCTGTTAAATCACTTTGAGGAAGTGAAAAAGCAAATAAAAAACAACATACTCGACTTATTTCTAAGCCGAACTGGCGAACTATCTCTAATATAAATTTTCAGCGGCTAAACAGTTTTTAAATGTTTGTTTTTTGCTTTTAAAAACCGACGAGTAACTTGTGTAGTTGGAAATTTACACGGAGTTCTGATAATCAGCTGAGGTTGTAAACGGAAGTAACTTATAGAGCTGAAACAAAAGTCAATGGTGGATTTAAATATTTTGTACTCTTTGTAACTCCCCCTCCTTTTGGTTACGACATATTTATTTTTGATAAATATTTAATTCAGCTTCCCAAATTCTGCATGGACTGAAAACCTTAATGAATGCAGGGATTTAATTCAAATTTATTGATCACAGAGGGAAACTGAATATTGTAACAAATATTATCCAAGTTTCTTCAAAGAGTTGTGGTAGATCCCGATGGCTGTGGGCAGGAAAGAGCTCCTGTAGCAGTCTGAATTTCAGCGAATTGGAATAAACCTCTGGCTGAAGACACTGTTGTTGTTTAACAGTCTCATAAAGAGGATGTTCAGGGTTGTCTGAAATTTTCTGGACTTTTTAAAGAATAGTTTTTTTTCTCCCTAGTCGTCTCCAGAACAGAACCAGCAGTCTTTATCAGGTTGTCAAAACCTTTTACGTAGCAATGTTGCCCAAAAAAAACAAAGCTAAATTTTAATCGGTAGACTTTGTAATGGTGTATCTGCTACTTAGGATAAATCATGAAAATAATTAGCCCTATAAATCATCTAATGGTAGGTTTTTCCTAAACGTGAAGCCAACCCGCTCACTTGTGATCAATTCTTAAAGAATTTGGTTTTCAGAACTTTTTTGCTTTTGCCTTCTTTTGTTTTGATTAGTTTGAAAAAAAAAAAAAAAATATATATATATATATATATATATATATATATATATATATATATATATATATATATATATATATATATTTTTTTTTTTTCAAGAAACTGCTTATGTTGTCAAAATTCTGTGAGTCTTTGCTAACTGTGAGTTGAGATATAATCAAGTTCAATTTTAATCCTAGATACATTTGAAGTTATGCTAGAATTATAATCAGATCTGGTGTAAAATGAGCTAAATTAGATTGAATTTAAATGTCATGAAATAATAAATCAGCTGCAAAAAAGCACAAAATTTAGCTGCTGAATGTAGAAAAGTAAGTTCTTTAAATCTAGAATTTTAGCAATGTTGCACATATTATTTTCAGTAATTAAAGTGAAATGATTGACTTTTTTTTTTTTTTTTGGGAATAGAGGTAGGCCGTGATCATGTTGACAATTTTTATTCATGCTAAAAAAACAAAGCAGTTATCTGGCTTACCAAAGTGAGCCAGTAACCAAATACCTGATGCAAAGGTTCTCTAGAAGGTCGAGTCCTTGAAAAAAGAAAACAACAACCTAAAAACCAAATGTTTTTTTTTTTTTGTTGGCTCAGGTCTCATCCGGTACCGGTCCTTTTAAATATGTGGTAAAGAACTATAATTATTGTTGGCTGATATGTTCCAACTGTTATGAACCAGCATTTTTTCATGCTAACGTGGTGTTTGGGGAGTTGGCGTCTCGGGACAGCAGATGCTCACACATTGTCCCAAAAGGTTAAAGGTCACAGAGTGGTGGAAGTAGAGATAAGAGAGAGGAAATAAGAAAATAAGCATTTATGGCAAGTGACGTCAGCAAAGCAATATTTACCGACGTTATCGTGAACAGGATATTTTTTCCAATATCGCGCAGCCGTACAATGAGCTCGGACCTATTACAGCCTAATAGTCAATAGCTTAAAATATATATTAAAATGAAAATAAGCCTCCGCATTCGTTTCCAAATATCGGCGCCGGCCACAGAAATCAGTCAGCAGTTTATATTCCGCTGTTGTTAAAACCCTGTGAGCGTTCAGGTTTGGCTCCTCTTGATGCGGTGCTTATGTTGCGCCACCAGTCCAGCCTGTTAAACTCTACACACACACAAAAATCCCTCAAAGCGCAACCTGGTGACTTGTTCTTCTCCCGTGCTTCGTCAGGACACATGCATGCCCTGCAGGGTCTTCCTCCTCCTGCAGGTTTGTGCTCCAGTTTCAGCCCGACCAGCCGGTTTCTCGCTCATCCCATGTGGCTCATAAAAGTTTTCACATCTCCGGTTTAGATACCGCGTGCCTGGAATATTTTCTAAACATTTTCCAGCTTTTTTTTTCATGTGATGCTGAGCGGGGGGAAAACGAACCGATCTGTTTGGAATAAAAACGAAATGTTAGAACAGCCTGGTTGTGTTGGCTGTTTTCGCAGCAGCTTGTGAGTCAGCCTATACGCGCCTAAGATCCACCCGCTCTGGTAGGATGTCTAGAGGCTGTCCGCAGAGATACGTCAAGTCAGTCTCTTTACGGTACGTTTTCGGTACACTTTAATGAAGAAAAATAAACACAAATGCGTATCTGTCTTGGAATTTTTTTCCCCTGAATTCTTTCCTTTAAATTCTTCAAATTCATTTGATTTTATTATGTTGTATAACTTAAAAAAAGGTTGAAAGTAAAGAAATGACTGGAGATGTGATTAATTTTTTTTTATTTTTTATAAATAAAATAGTACAAGCAAACATAGCCAGGGTAGAGTAGTAAAACAGTTGGTGCTAATATTTACAAATGTTTAAATAATACTTTGCCCATATCTGAGAATAAAACATGCTTAAATCACTTTGGGGTTGTTTTGATATTTCGGCAGCCTAGTTTCCCAGCTGTACTTGAATGCAGCATGGGCAGCTGTTCAGAAAATCCCTTCTCATCAACGGGGATTCCTCCGACTTGCGTTTTTATCCATATTAAGTAGTTTGGGCTGATTGGATGGTACTGGTAGCCATGTTGGACATCAGCTGGTTTCTCTCTAGTATCAGTGATGTTTAGATTCAGCTTGACATTGTTTCAGGTGAGTCATTCAGTTCAGTGCAGAGCGTGTTATGGACCTTATTGCTGTTCGAAGATGCGTTCACTGACAAAGGTTCTGTTTCGGTCCATCTTTCTTTTTCTACTGTAGCTGCATGAGAAACCATTAATGTTCTCAGACTGAAGAGTTTAGTGATAGCTGGGAGTCCTTTATGTTTTGTTTTGGTGTCATTAAAGAAAAAGTAATATGCACACTAGTATGTATTTTTCTTAATTGAAGTATACCGAACCGTGATTTTTGCATACCGTTAAACCTCTACTGTGTTTTTTTGATGGTGAGACTCTTGACGAAAGTGGTTTTCTCTCTTTTTCCGGAACGGACCACAGAACTAGGTCCCTGTAAACCGTTGGACTTGTCGCAGTTTGATACAGAAGTTTGTTTTTTTTAACCGTTTTTCTGTCTTTTCGCATCTTCAGACATCTGTCTGTGTTTGGTCAATTTTCTTTTTGATTTTCTTTTGTTTTTTTAGAGAAAACAGTTTGTTAACCAGAGCAGATTTAACAGGAAGGTGTGACCAAACACAGATTTCCTACCTCGGATGGTCATTTATTTGCATTTTATGATTTCCCCGACAGAAGCATCATGTCTCGACACGCGATACGAGACACTAGTTTGTTTTTAAACCATCAGACATTGGTCAGTTGTGTTTCTATGCAATATTATGCTTTTTATCTTCTTTTTTTAAAGCAAATGTAGGAACATTTTATCCAGGTTTCCTTAAGCTAGATCCAACTTTCAAAGCCCCCCGCTTGGAAGCAGTAGGAACATCGACTGTTATGGTCAAATAAAATGCCTTTTATCTGAGGAGCCAATCCAGGAGCGGCGTTCATTTTCCTCTGTCACTACATGGTAATTCAGTTATCGTTGGACGTTTGGTTCGCTAAAAGCTAACTACAAACCAAACTCTGATTGCTCTGCCATTTTAGGGTGGCTCCTCTTGAAGGAGCCCCTTCAGTTGGGGTAAAGAGAGAGAGAGCGATACGATATATTGTGTTACTGTGGTTTTAAAAACTTAATATTACTGTCCAACCTGTTTCATACTTTATCACATCCAGTTTTATTACTAGATCTACTTGATCCACTGGAACGAAGAAGGTGAAAACAGCCACAAACTACCCGTTATAGTTTTAATTTTACTACAAAACTTTCCATCATCACTTATAGCTCCATTCAAATTTTAAAAAATAAAGTTAAAACAAGAATCGATACATTGCTTTTGAATATCGATACAATATCGTGACATAAAATATCTCGACATATTGCCGTATCAATATTTTCTTACGTCCCTATTGGATATCATACAGCCCTATTGGCCTCATTTCTGACCCTCTAGGTTAAATTTTCCCCCTATTGAGATATGATTCCCGTCTTAAACTTGATTCCATTAAAAAAATATAATCCGTCTCTCTTTTGTGACCTGAAATCCGGTTCTGACCCAACCAACTGGGACAGGTGTGCAGATCATCAGGTGATTAAAAAAAAAAGAATATAAACATCCTCTTTATTTTTCAACACCAGCAAACTGAAGGGCAGTAGTTGCACACAATAAAAAAACTGAATTAAGAATAATATACTGAAACACTAAAATACTGTGCAATTATAAAAAATTCAGATCAAAGGAATGTGCAACTAAGCAAGATAAACCGAATGTTTTCCAAATTCCAATATTTGGTTGTTGTGTTCTACTCTGGCTATGTGTGCTTGTACTATTCCTTAAAAAAAAATCCAATCAGATCTCCAGTCGGTTCTATACTTTGAACTTTTTTAAGTTGTAGAACACAAATAAACAAAATAAATGTAAGGGATTGAAAGGAAGGAATTCATGAAAACAGGGTTTTTGTTTTAATACTGATCAAAGTAAAGTCATATGCACATTTGTATTTGTTTTTCTTGATTAAAGTGTACTGAAAAACGTACCAAACCGGGACCTTTGTGTACCGTTACAAAAAACAGTCTATTAAAAAGAAGTGAAACTAAAACGACGCCACAACAAGGATGTGAAAATCCATTGAGTTTGTTGAAAGCAGTGATTTTTCTAGAGTCTCACAGCTGATGGAGGGGGAAGCATCTGCGATGGCGCCCCTTTGTGCACCGAAGATGCAGCAGTCTGTCGCTCTCTAACTCAGCAGCTTGAAGCAAAGCGGTTCTGGTCGGGCTGCGGTTTCAGAGTAAAATCTAGTGGGAATCATCAGTTTAGAGCAGACCAGAAACAGTTCTGGTATTAATGACTAGTGTTATTCTTGGTTAGTAATAGGTGATATAAATGGCGAAATGTAGAAATGATATAAATTTAGCCAACGGTAGAGATTTTGACTATACCGGCCTACCGCGATTGCGCATTTTGATGAGGTCATCAGGCTGTTCCCAGGTACTTTGTACCAGGTACGCAAGGAGGATATATTCTGATCTTTAGTGTTCGGATTTACAGAGAGACATAGCGAGTTTATTTAACAGAAAAGAAACCTGTTAAACTCGAAGCATTTTTAATTCAAATACGTGCCGCTTTATTTTTGTGCGATATTACATTTATAAATAAGTAACCAGGAAAGCAGAAACGGATACTATTTCTCTTTTTTACATCTTGTATCACATTTTGCACTTCGATTTAAGTAATTTTTAACATTGTTTTCATGAAATTTAGGCCAGCTTTTGATTTAAAAAAATGTCTTTTTATTTTTCTCTGTTTTTTGTTTTCTTCTCTGTAAGGTGACCTTTTTTTAGAAAGGCGCCCGCAAATAAGTTATTATTATTATTATCATGAATGTGTAATGGGAAGATTCTGGTGATACGATATGTATCACAATACTGGGGGGACGATACGATATATCGTGATATCGTGATATTATGAATTAGACGATACATTGTTATTTTTAAACTTAATTTAACTGTAGGAAACTGCTTTCTAAACACACCAACCTGTTTCATATTTTAACACATCCAGTTTTATTACTAGATCTTAGGAATGTGTGTTGGCAAAAATCTGGTGATACGATATGTATCGCGATCCAGGGGAGACGATACGATATATCGTGATATATCGCAATACTATGAGTTAGACAACATATTGTGATTTTCAAAACTGAATTAACTGTAGGAAAACTGTCCCAGCTTTCTAAACACTCCAACCTGTTTCATACTTTAACACATCCAGTTTAATTACTAGATCTAGTTGATCCACTGGAAAGTAGAAGGTGAAAACAGCCAGAAACTACCAGTCATGCTTTTAATTTTACTACGAAAATTACTTTCATCATAAATGGTTTCATTAAAATTCTTTAAAAATAAATAAATTGGGAAATAAAATATTCTGATATATCGGTTTATCCATATTTTCTTACATCCCTAATTATTATACATCTTTAAGTCATGAGAATTTTTGCATTGCATTTTTTGGTGAAAAAGACATTTACATTTTTAAATGCACTTCACACAATAAATGTTCTTTTTAAACAGCTTTCTATAGTTCAGCTTCAGCTGCAATGTATCTGGAATGCAAGAATTTTCATCGTTCATTTTGACATATTTATATATAAACAGTAGAAAAGAATAAATGTATATACACTGAAAAAAAGAGTTAAATGATCACATGTAATTGAATTCAGTTTGTCCAAGTAAATTTATTACGTTTAAGTTGTCAAGTTAAGTGGAGCTTTTTTTTCAGTGTATATTGCAACAAATATTGTTAACACACACGCTTTAGATTTTATATATAGCGGTATATTTGGTTTGTTGGTCCTTTTCTAAATGAATTGGTTCTGACCCGACGGTAGGTAGCGACATGCCGGTCCAGTTGAAGGACTGAGGGTTTCCGCTGATGGAGGTCCTGGTTCGCTGCAGCCCTGCTTGGTGTGAAACCTCTCTGCTCTGCTGGGCTCCTGCCTCTCCTTTCACAGCGTCTCTTTAATCGTGTTCATTTTCTCCCCCTCCTCTGTTTTAATAATTATTTGAATTTTTTTGTTGCTGTTTTTTTTAAGTTTTTTCTCCTCCCTGCTGCTTCTAACATGCTTTCTTTTCTTCACAGCAGTGTCCACCACGATATAACAGTTGGTACTAAGGTAGGCACCCATGCTTCTCCTCACCTTCTGCTTCGTTGCTTTGTTTGCTGTGGAGTGTCGGACGGGACGGGAACCGCTCGCCGTCGATTAGCTGGGCAGCCGCTCCGTCTGTCCTGATTCGGACTTTAAAATCCCATTCCAGGAAAAGTTGTGAGGATTTCTCTCGATTGTTCAGCACGGCTGAGGGAGCAGAGAGCCGCTTTTTAACCGGTCGGTCGCCTGAAATCGGATGATCACGCCTCGTTTCCGCTCACTTACACTCAGCTCTGTAAAAACAAGCCTAAACAGGGACCTAGCTTTGTTTTTAGGAAACTTTCTGCGGATTATTTGCTATTAACTAAGGTTTGTAAATGTAGAAATGTGACGGGGGGCTGTCGGCGAACGCCGGTTCTCGATGCGGTGCCATCTAAGCTCAGTCCATTTTAGACCCTCCTTAGATTCCTTGCATGGTTTGAGGATTTTCTGATCTGTAAGTGGAGAAATATGCAAATGCTGCACATGCTCTCTGTAGTTGTTGATAAACTGAAGATCCGGTCGGTCGTTTTGACTAACCGGGTGAAACAAATCATCTCGTTTCTACTTGTCAGTTTCTAAAATCATCATAATGAGACATTTAGTATTTAAATTTAATTGATATTAAATACAAACTAACTGAACAGAGAATCCACGTCGTGCCATCACACATCGAGCAGATCAGTAGGCTACATTGCGTAATAATTATGAACATTTCACCTGCTGTGGAGCTGGACCGAGCTGGACCGCTTGTTTGAAACGGAGGTGGGAGTTTTGAAATCGGGGAACTTTTCTCCAGTCGAAGTGATCGGAATCCGGTAAGACTCTCTGAAAGAGTGCTTTTCTGATCGCTTCAGAGGGAGGAAATCCCCACGTGCGCTCTTTTTGCATCAGCGGCTAGAGAGAAACTCGCCCCCGAATCAACTTTTCTTTGGCTGATAAACTGTATAAATGGGCGTCTTTAACCAGTGCTGTCTACGTGTCTGGCCATTGTTTTTGGTGTTTTAGTGCAGGGGTTCTCAACTGGTCCCACCCTGGGACCCACATTTTCCCATGGTCATTAAGTCGCGACCCACTTTGTTAGAATTCAACCAACAAATTAATTTTTTTTAAATAACTGTTAAAACCATAACCCTACATACATGCATATATTATCCTGTGCGACGTGCATTTCAGAGCATATTAATAAGTAACTGGACCCTGACAACCGCATGTACAAAAGTTAAATTAATAAGGCCACAAAACAAGATATTTTCACTCTATTCAGAGCAAATTAATAAGAAACTAAGGAGGACCATGACAACTGCATGTAGAAAAGTAAATAAAATCAATGTCAAAATCACTCAAAATAAAGTTTTCACCTAACCAGGTCATTTGTGGACGTTAATAAGACAATTGGGGATGTGCTTTACTCTTGATAAGAGTTTCAAAGTCTGGGGTGACGGTAGACGGAGCTACTCTCAGATCATGCTCAGTGTCCAACCTGTTTCTCTGCTTTGACTTGAGGTAAGGTAGAGAAGATGGGTTGTGCTGAATGGTAAGATCGTTTTGACTGCAAAAGTGGCGAGGGATGGATACTCCGTCATCACATCGCTGGTTACCATGGCTACCATAGTAAACTACCGCAGGTCTCTGACGAATGCCTGTCAAAATAAACCTTTTTTCAAAATAAAAGACCAGTCAAACATGAGACGCACATTAAACATTATTTATTTATTTTTGACCAGCTCACCGAGACCCACCCAGAACAGGTCTGCGACCCACTTTTGGTTCGCGACCCACCAGTTGAGAATCACTGTTTTAGTGCATTTTAGTACAAATATCAATTTTCTGACTAAAACGGTCAGTGTGGCGCCCTCTTCAGGTTAAAAATCTATATTGCACTTGAATTTGAATCGGGCATTGCTATTCCACCCTGCAGCTGGGGCGTATAAAAGAAGCCTTCTCTCTCTCTTTCCTCTGGCGACGTAGTTGGAGAGAAATCCTCCACCTCAAACGATCGCTCTGAGACAAAGGAGCTCACGTTGCTCTCCATCTTTCTCACCGTTTGTGTCTGGGCCACTGCAGCAGCGCTGCTGTCGACGTGTCAATCAAAGCGGAGGCCACGCCCCCCTCGCGCGTGTTCGCTGATTCGCCAGGTAGGGGGGGTGCGTTGCTCTTTTAGCTGCAGCGATATGTCGCCATCGGTCTGTGTCCGGTGCAGTCACAGATGAGTTCCTAACCCTCTGTAACTCGTATCGAGTTGCACCAAAACTGCAAGTATATAAGAGCGATCTTTCTTTTACAAGCCACACACAAACATCCGGCAGAGCTGCACACATGTGGCGCATTCAAGGAACGTGGGAAATAAGTGCCGAGTTCAATAACGTAGGACTTTTAAAACTTCAAATTCTGACAAAAAACACTGAAAATAATAACATAAGCCATAAACTTCTGTTGAATGGCGGTTGATAAGCAACGTTTGGTGCATACTAAATATACCTGACTTATTTTCTACTAAGTACTAAAGAACAAACAAAAGCTATATTCTTTCTTTTAATTTTGTCTTCTTAAAATATCAGCATTTTTTTCAGAACTTGAAATTTTGTTTCAAATATCTTTGATGTCCAGTTGTTATTTGATTTTGAATATTGTACCAGTTCCCTTCTCTCAACAGTTTACTTTAGGCAAAGTAATATAATCTGTTCCACAGTCTCTTCTTGAAGACCAGGTTTTAAGAGATCGTAAAAGACATTTTGTGTTGATGCTACAACGTTTTTGTCTGTGCTACAAAACCAGCAACCTCTGTAGCACCAGTACTATATGCTGATAAACTTAACATACAGTCCAGATATGGCTGTTAGTACACAACAAAATCTTGTTGCATAGAACAAAAAAAACATCTATTTCTTAATTTTTAAGGAAATTTATTTGTAAGAATTTTAAAAATAAAATAAGAATTTAGTGAATTAATAATTAATTAATACTATTTAATTAATTAAATTCTTAATTAGTGAATTAAGAATTTAATAAATAAAATAAGAATTTTATTAAATTTTGTTTTGTGAATTGAATGGTAATGTTTACTGAAAATAAGTGTCGTGGAATTAAATAGTTTTTTGCTTCTTAAACAAAATAATCGTTTAGACTAATCGATTAGTCGGTAAATTAGTCGGTAGACTAATCGAAATTAAATTTGTTGTTTGTGGCAGCCCTATATTGAGCCAATATTTACATTAAAAAAACTAAATTCTTTTTTTACTATATCTGCATCAGTCGATATAAAATCGGTCACATCCGCTTGCGTTCAGTTTGTGATGTAAATAAAAATTGCCGAATCAAATTACATATTCTTATAAAAGACGGTTACCGTAATCTTCGGACTATTCGGACTCTCTGTCGCTTCCTAACATATCGGTCCCATAAGTAAAACTAAACCAGTGTTAATTATGGCGTCAGATTCCTGCAGAAAAGGCGCGTATGAACCGATCACAGCAGACTATTTATTGATCAACAGAGAGTGTAGCTGGTCGCGGCCTCATTTCCGTTTATCTGCCGGTCCATGAACGCAGCACGATGAGCAGTAAACCACGCCCATCTGGAGGCTCTCTGTGTTTAGTGGCCATGACTGTTAGTTGGGGGGGGTTAACTCTTCCGATTGATCTGATTGGCTGGATAGATGCTCAGCTCAAATCCGGTGATAGCTAGCACAGGATTTGGTCTAATAGCAGAAAAAGAAGAAGAGGAGGACGAAGATGAAGAATGTATGGAAAAGGAAAGCAAAAAAATCATACTCTTTTTGTTCATGTTCTTCTTTTTCTTGTTCTTGTTGTTGTTGTTGTTTTTTGTTGTTCTTCTTCTTTCTGTTCTTTTTGTTGTTGTTCTTGTTGTTCTTTTTGTTTTTGTTTTTTGTTGTTTTTGTTCTAGTTCTTCTTTTTCTTCTAGTTTCTTTTTGTTGTTGTTTTTTGTTCTAGTTATTGTTTTCTTTTTGTTGTTCTAGTTGTTTTTGTTGTTGTAGTTCTTGTTGTTGTTTTGTTTTTGTTCTAGTTTTTGTTTTGTTTTTTGTTCTAGTAGTTGTTTTTATTTTTGTTGTTGTACTTGTTTTTATCAGTACTGAGTGTCACAGATTTTGAGCTGAAAATCCACCCCCCCCCCCCCCCCCCCCCCCCGCAGCTGAGAAATACGCCCCACTAAACAAGGAGAGGGCACATATACAGGCGTGTTTTACTAATCCGCCTTGCTGCGTTCATGGACCCGTGGATAAACGGAAATGCAACTGCGATCAGCTCTACGCGCACTCTCTCAAATAATAAAAGCCCTTTTGTAATTGGTTCATACGCTCCCCCAGGTTTTTTTTTTTTTTTGGCAAGGATGTGATGCCTGGAGGTTCTGTTTCTGATGTTCTGGTACCGTTATTCCGGTAGCAGCAGTTCATGGCCACTAAGTGGGTGAGATTTTAAAAGCTAACTTCACATCTTTTTGCTGCTTTCAAGAATTAAATATAAGGTTTGTGGGTCAATTATTAAAATAAAACCAGATGGACAAACTTAATCAGCAGGTTCCATATGTTTAGACAGACCAACAGCTAATAAGGGGTGAATGTATGAATTTATTAATTCATTCATTCAACATCCGTCCCATTTACACATTAAAAGCACTCTAACCATTAAATGATTGATAATAAACTATTAAAAAGGTGAAGAAGTAGAGGCTGAGATTTGGGGTGTTCACAGAGGGAAAATGGTGGGAATTCATAGTTTTTTGGGGGGGTTTTTGGTTTTCTTTTACGAAGAGAGGAAAATAAAAGAGAGGGAATATCTCCTGTCGATTAATTGATGCATCACTGGAATTTTTTAAATAGCCAAATTATCTCAAATAAGTGAAAAAATAAAAGATCCCAAACGATTTCAGCTCATTTTAAAAACAGTCTGGTTTTTTTTGTTTTACAGTTTATTAAATATATCTAACCAGACTTTCGGTTTTTAACTTTCCCAACAGTTTGACGGATCGCCGTCTTTTTGATTATTACAACTCCAGAAACATTTGTCAACACGAGTTCACACATGCAGTCTGAGGCCACGTTTCCCGGGGCAGTAATCGGGCCGCGAAGGTCGCCGCTGCAGCAGAAGCATTCACATCTGAGGGGAAACCACATGAATGCGGGGGGGAGCGGCTGGGATCAGAGAGCAGGAAGTGATGGGACGGGCGGGGTGGGGGAGGTGTCCTCTGATGATCGCAGCTCTCCTGTTTCTTCTTCTTCCTCCTCCTGACCTGAGGGCGAGTAATTTGAAGCCAAGGCAGGCTGCTAACACCTGGTTCTGGTGGAGAGAGAGAGACGGTTCAGGCATCAGATAATCCTCGGAAAAAGAACGAAAAGCTGCCGGTTTCGGGAACCTTATTCCCAGCTGGTCTGTGAATGTGAAGAATGATCCGTTTGTCTTGAGATGATCCCGAAGCTCATATGTTGGGTAGAAAAGTGGCAAAATGTCCCGTCATAAAATCGAGGAAAACCTTTTTAAAGATGATTGGTGGGAATGAGACCAGCAGGTGAGGAGTTCTGTAAAACGGGCCTAAAATGAGGATGAAAACATCTGAAGCTGTTTGGGGAAAGCAGGCCAGTGGTCGTCTGAATCAACATCTTTTAGGCAAGGCAGTTTTATTGGTATAGCACCCTTTCAACAACAAGGTAATTCCAGGTTCTTTACATGATTAAGGGGTAAAATAAAAACGGCATCAAAACACAAAGCATATAAAGTAAAAACGGCAATAAAATAAGTACACACAGATACTTCAAGGCATTACAAAGTATATAATGTAGAAACAGCAAGAAGCATAAACAAAACATATGATACATCAAAACGTTACTCAAAGGCAGCTCTAAACAGATGAGTTTTTAATCGTGATTTAAAAGAACTCAGTGTTTCAGCAGCTTTGTTGTTTTCTGGAAGTTTGTTCCAGATTAGAGGAGCATAGAAACTGAAAGCTGCTTCTCCATGTTTGGTTCTGATTCTAGGGATGTTGAGTAGACCGGAATTAGAGGACTTGATTGGTCTGGTGGGGGGTTGCTATAGTAACAGTAGATCTTTAACATACTTTGGTGCTAAGCCATTCAATTCAATTCTATTCAAAAATACTTTATTGATCCCAGAGGGAAATTAAGTGTTGGTATAGCTCATATAATCAATTCTTTAAGGAGTTGTTATTGATGATGATGGCTGTGGGCAGGAAGGATTTCCTGTAGCGGTCTGTATTGCAGCGAAACTGAAGAAGCCTCCGACTGAAGACGCTCTGTTGTTGTGTGACTGTCTCATGAAGAGGATGCTCAGGGTTGTCCATAATATTTTTGATTTTATGAAGGATCCTTCTTTGCATCATCATCTCCAGAGGTTCCACAGTTGTCCCAAGAACAGAACCAGAACCTTCTTTATCAGGTTGTTTAGCATTTTTAAATCCCTGGCTCTGATGCTGCTACCCCAACAGATGACGGCTGAAGAGATTACACTCTCCACAACAGACTTGTAGAAGATCTGCAGCATCTTGCTGCAAACCTTGAAGGACCTAAGCTTCCTCCAGAAGTCCAGTCTGCTCTGTCCCTTCTTGTAGACGGCTTCACTGTTGCGCCTCCAGTCCAGTCTGTTGTCAAGGTGAACTTCAAGGTATTTATACTCCTCAACCACCTCACTCAACTCCATTCAATGATTTATAAACTAGTAAAAGTATTTTAAAGTCTATTCTCTGAGCTACAGGGAGCCAGTGCAAGGACTTTAGAACTGGGATGATGTGCTCTACTTTCCTGGTTCTAGTGAGGAGTTTTAGTTTGACTCGAGGACGGAGGAAACCCCAGCAGGGCTGCCAGGTTTTGTTTTTGGTTCATTTGCCTCAGGCTATAATGCAAATCCATTTTTCAACTTTACATATTCATCTATGGTAGCTTGATATTATAATATTGACGATTATGGCTATTAGGCTACCTACCACGATAACCTGAATCGAATTAGCTTATCCATTATGTTAAACAGCAGCCAATAGGCTGCTATAATGACGCTGGCTTGTAAACGTGAGCTACACGATCTTTTGGCATTTGAAGAAAATAAAAAACATGAAATTGTATTCATATGTACGCTGGCGTAAAGCTGCCAGCCATATAAAAAAGAAATTAGACCGTATCACGTTATAACGTGATAGTTGATAGTTTCACGTTTTTACAACTATCAATTTCTTTATTATATGGCTGACAGCTCTACGCCATCGTACATATGACAGCTGAACTATAGAAAATGTACCTGGGAGGAAGACATTTGGCAGGGAACGAAGGCTGCCCAAGACATGAAAATCTGTAACGTTAGAGGGTATCGCTTGTCATTGCACGTGAATCCCCTGGTGTAACCATAACAGATTTTACGACGTAGTAGAAAACCATACCTTTTTCCCCAACTGTAGGGGGACCCCGAGAGCAGAACGTACATAGTGTTGCTTTAACTCCAGATCACAACAGTTGAGCAAGTTAAAGATGCGTTGATTACAGCTCGAAGTGGTGAGGAGGTCTTAAAGCTTTTTCGGAAGGTCTTTAAAAAGGTATTAAAATTAACTTCGGGTTTCTGCATATACCCTGTTATACCAAAGGCACTGGATTAATTTGGAAACATGAGGTTTCATCTGGAAGCTCCTTCAGATTTAATCTGCTCAGATGGACTGAGATCCGCTCTTTCTGATGAGGAGTTTCCACCTCTTCATCCTGAGGATCTTTGCAGTTTCTCAGCATGCTGGTTGCTGTGTTTGCTGAGTTATGAAGTATAGCAGGTAGAGATTCAGAGCTTCTTCAGGGTTTTCATTTAAACCTGCTGATCTTTGTCGGTGCTGCAGTCAAGGAACCACTGGTTAGGGTTTGGACATAGAGACTAGACTGCTCCTGAGCTTTAGTTCACTACTTTTTCATTAGTTTCATCAACACAGATGCACTCAGCTGTTAGTCTTCGTGTTCTTTGTATTCTTCTTCTTTGTCGCCTTGGTCATCTTTTTTGTCTTCATGTTCTTCCTCTTCTACTTTGTTGTCTTCATTGTCTTCTTCTTTGTCACCTTTGTCATCTTCTTTCTCTTCTTCTTTGTCACCTTGGTCGTCTTTTTCGTCTTCTTCGTCGTCATCTTCGTTGTCTTCTTTTTTGTCTTCTTCATTGTCTTCTTTGTCACCTTTGTCATCTTCTTTCTCTTTGTCACCTTGGTCGTCTTTTTTGTCTTCGTTTTCTTCTCTCTTCTTTGTCGTCTTCTTCTTTGTAGTTTTCTTCTTCTTTGTCGCCTTGGTCGTCTTTTTCGTCTTCATGTTCTTCCTCTTTTACTTTGTTGTCTTCATTGTCTTCTTTGTCACCTTTGTCATCTTCTCTCTTCTTCTTTGTCGCCTTGGTGGTCTTTTTCTTCTTCGTCTTCTCTCCTTTATTCTTTGTCGTCTTCATTGTCTTCTTCACCTTTGTCATCTTCTTTGTCGTCCTCTTCTTTGTCGCCTTGGTCGTCTTTTTCGTCTTATTCTTTTTCTTCTACTTTGTCATCTTCGTTGTCTTCTTCTTTGTCGTCTTCGTCACCTTTGTCATCTTCTTTATCTTCTTTGTCGCCTTGGTCGTCTTTTTCGTCTTGGTTTTCTTCTTCTCTCTCTTCTACTTTGTTGTTTTTGTTGTCTTCTTTGTCATCTTTGTTCTTCGTCTTCTTTGTCGCCTTGGTCGTCTTTTTTGTCCTCTTTTTCTTCTACTTTGTCGCCTTGGTCGTCTTTGTTGTCTTCTTCACCTTTGTCATCGTCTTTCTCTTCTTTGTCGCCTTAGTCGTCTTTTTCGTCTTCGTTTTCTTCTCTCTATTTCTTTGTCGTCTTCTTCGTTGTCTTCTTTTTTGTCATCATCTTTTTCTTTGTCGCCTTGGTTGTCTTTTTCTTCTTCATCGTCTTCTTCTCTTCTTTCTTCTTTGTTGTCTTCGTGTTCTTATCTTCTTCGTCTTCTTTGTGGTCTTCTTCTTTGTGGTCTTTGTTTTCTTCTTTCTCTTCTTTGTCGCCTTGGTCGTCTTTTTCGTCTTCTTCTTTTTCTTCTACTTTGTCATCTTCGTTGTCTTCTTCTTTGTCACCTTTGTCATCTTTTTCTTTGTCGCCTTAGTCGTCTTTTTCGTCTTCGTTTTCTTCTCTCTTCGTCTTTGTCGTCTTATTCGTTGTCTTCTTCACCTTTGTCATCTTCTTTCTCCTTTGTTCTCCTTTGCATTGGTTGTCTTTTTCGTCTAAGTCATCTTCTTTCTCTTCTACTTTGTTGTCTTCATTGTCTTCTTTTTTGTCACCTTTGTCATCTTCGTTCTCTTCTTCTTTGTCGCCTTGGTCGTCTTTTTCTTCTTCGTCTTCTTTCCTTTCTTCTTTGTCGTCTTCGTGTTCTTCGTCTTCTTTGTTGTGTTCGTTGTCTTCTTCTTCACCTTTGTCATCTTCTTTCCCGTCTTTGTCGCCTTGGTCGTCTTTTTCGTCTTCTTTTTCTTCTACTTTGTCCTCTTCGTTGTCTTCTTTGTCACCTTTGTCATCTTCTTTATCTTCTTTGTCGCCATGGTCGTCTTTTTCGTCTTGGTTTTCTTCTTTTCTCTCTTCTTCTTTGTTGTCTTCTTCGTTGAAGACGAAAAAGACAACCAAGGCAACAAAGAAGAAGAGAAAGAAGAAGTCATCTTCTTTCTCTTCTACTTTGTTGTCTTCATTGTCTTCTTCTTTGTCATCTTCGTTCTCTTCTTCTTTGTCGCCTTGGTCGTCTTTTTCTTCTTCGTCTTCTCTCCTTTCTTCTTTGTCGTCTTCGTGTTCTTTGTCGTCTTCGTTGTCTTCTTCTTCACCTTTGTCATCTTTCTCTTCTTTGTCGCTTTGGTCGTCTATTTCGTCTTCTTTTTCTTCTACTTTGTCTTCGTTGTCTTCTTCATTGTCATCTTCTTTCTCTCCTTTGTCGCCTTAATCGTCTTTTTCGTCTTCGTTTTCTTCTACTTTGTCATCGTTGTCTTCTTTGTCGTCTTCGTTGTCTTCTTCTTTGTCACCTTTGTCATCTTCTCTCTTCGTCTTTGTCATCTTCTTCGTTCTCTTCTTCATCTTTGTCATCTTCTTTCTCTTTGTTGCCTTGGTTGTCTTTTTCGTCTTCGTCATCTTCTCTCTCTTCTTTCTCGTCTTCTTCTTTGTCGCCTTGGTCGTCTTTTTCTTCTTTGTCGCCTTAGTCGTCTTTTTCTTCTTTGTTGGCTTGGTCGTCTTTTTCGTCTTCGTCGTCCTCTTCTCTCTTCTTTCTCTTCTTTTTCTTTGTCGCCTTGGTCGTCTTTTTCGTCTTTGTCGTCCTCTTCGCTCTTCTTTGTTGTCGTCTTTGTCGCCTTGGTCGTCTTTTTCTTCTTCGTCTTCTTTTTCTCTCCCTTCTTCTTTGTCGTCTTAGTGTTCCTTGTTTTCTTTGTCGTCTTCTTCTTTGTCGTCTTCGTTGTCTTCTTCACCTTTATCATCTTCTTTCTCTTCTTCTTTGTCGCCTTGGTTGTTTTTTTCGTCTTCTTCTCTCTTCTTTGTCGCCTTGGTCGTCTTTCTCTTCTTCGTCTTCTTCTCTCCTTTCTTCTTTGTCGTCTTCGTGTTCTTTGTCGTCTTCTACTTTGTCATCTTCGTTGTCTTCTTTGTTGCCTTGGTCGTCTTTTTCGTCTTTGTCGTCTTCTTCTTTGTTACCTTTGTCATCTTCTTTCTCTTCTTCTTTGTCGTTTTCGTTGTCTTCTTCGTCACCTTTGTCGTCTTCTTCTTTGTCTTCTTCTTCTTTGTCTTCGTTGTCGTCTTCTTCGTCTTTGTCACTCTGTCCGTTTTGGGTTGTTGTGTCCTTGGACCAAACACTTCAGCCTCATGCCCACTGGTGGTGTTCTGTCAGTGTTCCCCCAGGGCAGCTGTGGCTACAATGTAGTTTGCCATCACCAGTGTGTGAATGTGTGTGACTGAATGTAATGTAAAGCGCTTTGGGGTCGTCAGTACTAGATAAAGCGCTATACAAGTACAGGCCATTTTGTCGTCGTCTTCGTCTTTTTTTTCACATTCTTTGTCTTCGTCGTCTTTTTTATCTTTATTGTTTTTTGTCTTTATCTTCTTCGTCGTCTTTGTCTTCTTTATCGTCTTTGTCGTCTTCTTTGTCTTCGTCTTTTGTCTTCTTCTTTGTCGTCTTCTTTGTATTTCGTCTTTAGTCGTGTTAGTTTTCTTTGCTATCTTGTTCCCTTCATCTTTTTCCTCATCTTTGTCGCCTTTGTCGTCTGTTTTTGTCTTTTACGTCGTCTTCTTTGTTGTCTTCATCGTTTTTTCTTCTTTGCCATCTTCTATGGCATGTCTTTTGTCGTCTTCATCTTCTTTGTCGCTTAGTCTTTTTTGTTGTCTTAATCGTCTTTGTGACTTTCGTCCTCTTCTTTGTCACAATCTTCATCGTCTTTGTCTTCGTCTTCTGTCGTGCTAGTCTTCTTTGCTATCTTGTTGCCTTCATCTTTTTCCTCGTCTGTTTTTGTCTTTTTCGTCTTCTTTGTCGTCTTTATCGTTTTTTTCATCTTTTTTGTCATCTTCATCGTCTTCTTCTTTGTCACCTTCTTTGTATACGTCTTCTTTTTATCATTAGTTTCATCAACATGGCCACACTGCTGTTTCCCATCATGCTCGCTGCTCCTTCTCATTGTAAAACATCTCACAGTGGAGAGAAGCTGCAGAGCAACAACCTGCATCATCATCATCGTCGTACGTGATGACATCAGGAGGAGCAGAGCCGTAGTTCAGCTCGCGTTGGGAGGGTCGCATCATGCTGGGAAACTGTGAGTTCGTGTGTTGCTGAGCGGACCCGCGGCTCCTTTGTGTCGGGGCCTGAGGGCGGCGTCCGGCCGTCGCTCGGCAGCTGTCGAACAGAGATGGAGGTGGAGATAGGGAGGTTGAACGGAGAGAAGCGCTCGGGTTTCTGCTGCTTTTATTATTCATGTGTTGATCAGTAACAAGATCCCAGAAGCTTTGTGCAGGTAAAGAAAAAAAAAATACCTTTCAGGTTCCTCATATGAAACTATGACGAAAACTGGTTTGTGGAATCAGAGAAATGTGATGTGGTGAAAAGTCACAAGTCATCCTTCATTTCCTTTTACCTCCACCCAAGCAGCCGACTTATTTTAATCTCTTAAAAAGTCTTGATCAATAATATTAGAACCATGGTCTTTTCCTGACCAAGCGTATGATGTGGAGTGGTTCGGAAACCACAGATAAACCAGGCAGATGAACGATGGAGGCCTGAGAAAAAGTCTAGTAGATGTTTGGACTGATTTTTGTTTTTTTGGACATGGTTCTTTCCTTATCTCTACGTTATGTGGTAAAGAAACACCGGCTCAGCCTTTGAGTTTAGCGGCCTTTTGATCCCTGAATGAGTTGGGAGAACAAACCGTGGCCTAAAACCAGGTGAAAACGCCTCCAAAGTCCAGGAAACACAAGGAAACTGTTTAATAAAAGAGTACTTTCAAAGCGTTGGTTGGTTTGAAGGACAATTGCCGCTTCGATATTTCAGACTCTTTCTTTTTTATTTATTCATGACTTTGTTTATTATCTACCAGCTGTAGCTCGTTTATGTCATTTAAGCTTGAGGTTTGATCAGAGGTCGTACTGATTTGTGTTTTTTATAGAAGGCGAACAGGCCAAAAACGGTGATCAGAACCACATTCATTGGAAACGGTGTAACTTCAGCTGTCTTTTTTTCCTCCCTATTTCATCAAAGCCTTTAACTACTACTGTCGTCTTAATCTTCTTCGTCTTCTTCTTTGTCCTCTTCTTGGTCGTGGCCTTTGTCATTTATTGGCGGCTGGCAAAGAACTAACTGGCACTTTACCGCCACCTACTGGTATGGAGTCTCAAAATATTTTCTGTACTGCCTCGAAAAGTCCTGATTCGTAGCCTACAGCACCCTCTGTTGGATGTCTAGGGTCAATACATTGCATATTTGCAAATTTGTTTACATGGGCGTTGTAATTTGTCTTGGTGGGGAATTACTTGGCAACAAGAGAGAACTATAAAAGTAAAACGTCTCCGTCAATACGTGGGCGTGTGGGTGCTAACTTGCTGACGGAGAAGCATAAACTAGGCTTTATACTTCTGTTGTTGCAAGGCAATTCCCCACCAGGTCAGCAGGGGGTGCATACCTTTTCTGGTGGGTCTGCCTCCCATTCCAATGCCATCTCCGGTCGATGACAGTTTATTTACTTCAGCTTGTAAACGCGCACATCCATTCAAGGAGCAATGGCCGACAGAGAGCGAGTTTTGATTGAGCAGGAAAGCTTTTTACTAGAACTGCAGCTCATAGAATCTTCTAAAAACGCATGTAAACAAACAAACACAGCGCTCTGTTTTGTTGTTCTCTACACCTCCTGCTGTTAAAAACACTAAAATACCAGATTAGATCAACTGCCCTTGCAATATAAAGCATCTAGTGGCCAAAAGCTGCTTTGACTACTAATTACATCGACTATAGAGCACCAGTCCAGATTAAATGTGGAGCTGACCAATCAGACGTTCGCTCTCCGTTGCGTTCGACGGATAATGGCGCTGCGTGTTTCCGCACCTCCGCAGACGGAGAAGCATAAACTAGGCTTTAGTTTCATGCTGAGTGGACAAATGTTTCAGCATATTGTTGGTATTTGTCGCAGACTTCCCATCTCGGAACCAGGCGTTTGGTCGTTTCCTCCTTTCCGCGACGCTGCTCATCTGAAGGGCAGATTTGGTGCAGAGTGTGGCGTAATTGTAACATGACGCAAAATCGCAGGAAAACCGGCATCAAGAGAATCGTTAAAAGATTTATTACATTGGTGGCTTCCTCGCCGTCCGTGTTCCTGCCAGCTCCATTTAAATTGAAACGTCTACGTCTCTTCGGTGCCATCTGCTGGTAGACGTGCGTCCCTGCACGTGTGTAGCAGTGGAAAGCACCCCTCCATTCAAAATGTCTCTGTTTGCTTTTTTTTTTTTTTTATCATACAATATTTAAACCATAATTTAATGGCCGATATGACTGATATTATTTTATTGTTTTTTTTTCCAGAGAGGATCTGACGAGCTTTTCTCCAGCATCTCCAACGGCCCGTATATCATGAGCACCACAGGTGAGAGAATGTGGTTTTCATGCTGCGTCTTCAGCCTTCTTAAATTATAATTGATCTAAAAAGTTGATTTTTGTTTTTTTCTCCACTTGTCGCTTTGACGAGATCCCCACAGTGGTTTCCTCCCCATCCCCCTTCCAGATCTCGTTGTCTAGTTGTGTTACACTTAAATGTTTTGGATCATCACGCTAATTTAAATATTCAAGCCAGCGGCGTCCTCTGGCATAAATATGAAGCGCACCTTCTTTTAGCAGGTGCTATTGGCGCACGTCTCCGGTGAGCGGGTCAATATGGCCGCTGGCTTTAAGATGATTATGAGTACAAAACATGGCTGAAATGAGGACCGAATCCTCAAAAAGCTTTCTGCAAGAAGGAGGCTCAGATCTTTGAGATGGGGGAGCCACACTGAAAGTAAGCCACGGCGCTTGGAGGTTAAACTAGCTTACAACTTTTCATGTAAAATGCTAGGCATGTGTATTGGTAAGAATCTGCCGTTACGACATATATCGATACTGTGAGTAAGACGATATATTGTGATTTTTAAAACTGAATTTAACTTTAGAAAAACTGTCACACCATGTTAAACACTCCAACCCGTTTCATACTTTAACACATCCAGTTTTATTACTAGATCTAGTTGATCCACTGGAACGAAGGAGGTGAAAACAGCCACAAACTACCAGTTATACTTTTAATTTTTACCACAAACATTACTGTCATCATTAATAAATATATATATATAAATAAATATATATTTTTTTTCATTTATATATATATATATATATATATATATATATATATATATATATATATATATATATATATATATATATATATATATATATATATATATATATATATATATATATATATGCTGTCATCAATAATGGTTCCATTCAAATCCTAATAAATAAAGTAAAAATAAGATAATCGGTTTTTTTGAATATTGATACAATGCAATATCAATATTTTCTCACATCCCTTTAAAATGCTAATTTATTGTTTGAAGGCTGGATCGCTGGGGTTTTATGTCTTCCACAGCACTTCAAAATATGCAACAACACATTTTACTAAAAAATGCTAGTAACAGGGTTCGTATGGGTGTTTGAAATCATTGAATATGCTTCAAGGTTTTGAAAATGCTTGATTTTTGCACAACGTCCTTGAAAAAACATTTATGTTGGTTTTTTAGTTGGTTTTTTAGTCTTTGTTTTGTATAGTAACAGTAATAAATCATTTATATGGTAGTGAATTTATATGATGGTCTTCCTGAATTTTTTAATTTTTTTTAATCTCCAAAATATGGTGCTGGAGAGGTTTTAAAAAAACACCGCTTTTGGAAAACGGCTTCCAGAGTGGAGAGTTCTGAAAACGCCGGGTGATTCGTTGTCATGTAAACGCAAACCAGAGACTTTTAAAAACGATGACGTCACTGCCAACCGCCTACGGCCATGTTGGACTTGCGCCTTACTACAGAAAAACAACAACAATGGTGGTTCCAGGTAGTAGTATAGTGCCGTGTTGAATTAAACAGTAATTCCACTCCTTCATCACTCCACACCACAGTTGTGCTCGCAGAGACCGCCATTGTTAGTTATCATGAAATGTTTCTTTTCTGGGTTGTGAGGGGGAAACCTTGGAACACTGCATACTTGGGGCACAATGCCATCTAAAGGCCGGGCGTATGAACTACATCGTTTTCCATCGCGCGCCCTGTCGTGTAAACGCAGTGAGTTTTCACCCGCGTATTTAAACAAAAACGGCAACGTTGTCGTGTAAACAGCCCCCAAGTGATTTCTTGATGGAGAACAGGTGTGGCTACAGAAACTGAACTCCGGTGTGATGAACCGCTGTCAAGTTCTGTTTTAACAGAGAGGCAATCACTTTGTCACTCAGGGCCATGTAGATTTGCAATTAATAATAAAAACATTCATTTAAAAACTTTGGGGTTTTTTTTTTTTTCACATCTCTGTGCTGAACATCAGCTCCATCTTAAACCTTTTTTTAACGTCTCGCTCCTGTAGCCAATGGCAACGACAGCAAGAAGTTCAAAGGTGACGTAAGGGGTCCCTGCCTGCCGTCGCGGGTCATCCACATCCGGAAGCTTCCCAGCGACATCACAGAGGCCGAGGTGATCAGCCTTGGCCTGCCGTTCGGGGACATCACCAACCTGCTGATGCTGAAAGCCAAAAACCAGGTACGGCTCCGACTAGGGCTGGGCGATCATGGAGGGGGGGAACAAAATTCAATTCGAGAGTTATTTTTCATATCAATCGATACGATGTATATCACGATATTAAGGAAATCACAATTTTTGTCAATATTTAACATTCCCTTGTACAAATTGAAGATGTCAAACGGTTATTTTTGATTTAAAGATTTATTTTCAAAAGTTGAACGTTTTATTGGACTGATTCGTAAAAATTACAGGTGGTTAGGGCTGAGCGATGTAGATTAAAAATAAGATCTTCAATTTTTTTTCATGCCAAATTCGATTTTTGATGTGAATCATTGTTTTCTTTCTTTATATTTCTAAAAATAAATTACAAATGACAATTTAAAAAATATATACTTCTTAGGGCTGGGCAATATTTCAATTTATCGAATTTTTCTATTCATGAAGAGACCTGGGCGTAATTTTTGACTCTGAGCTGACTTTTATTCCTTACATAAAAAATATTACTAAAATAGGTTTTTAGCAGCTAAAGAACATCGCCAGAGTCCGCCCCATTCTCTCTCGGGCCAACACGGAGACACTGATGCTTTTATCTCCAGTAGAATTGATTACTGTAATGCCCTATTTTCTGGTCTTCCCAAAAAGAGTATATCAGGTTTACAACTTCTACAAAATTCAGCAGCACGTGTCCTGACGAAGACCAGGAGGCCGGAGCACATTACACCGGTCCTAAAATCATTGCATTGGCTCCCCGTACATTTCAGGATCGACTTTAAGGTTCTTTTAATGGTTTTTAAGTGTCTTAATGGTCTTGGGCCTTCTTATCTCTCTGAACTGCTTATAAGATATAAACCTTCGCGGTCTCTGCGCTCCTCTGGCAGCCGTCTCCTTGTCACCCCAAAAGTCAGGACACACAAGCATGGCGAGGCGTCTTTCCAGTTTTATGGCCCTCACCTCTGGAACAGGCTGCTGGAGGACCTCAGGGCTGCAGAGAACGTTCATGTTTTTAAGAGCAGACTCAAGACTCACCTTTTTAGCCTAGCTTTTAACTGATTATTATTTATTACTGTCTGTTAAATTGCTCTGCATGTTTTATATGATTATATTTTTATCAGTGTTTTACTATTTAATCTTAGCACATTAATTTAATGTTTATTTTTATACTTTAATTTATCTTAATCCCTGTTCCAGTGTTTCCTCTGTGGGAGCCCTCTGCCCCGGGAGCGGTGGTCGGCTGTAGCTGCCTGGGTGCTCCCCAGGTGGAGCTTGGGTGGAGGTGGGGGTCTTGGCCTTGCCTCCACTGGGTGCCCTGTGTCGGTGCCTCGGCTGCTGCTGTTAATCTACCGCTGCCGGGGCAGATGGCTCCTCTGATGGCGTTTCCTTGCATGGTTCATCTACACTCGGCCCAATGTCCTTTTTTACTTTTTCTTTTAACTGTGTGTGTGCATGGGAGATGGCTTGGGGGGAGGGGGGTATAACTGTGACCATGCTTTTAAATCTGTGGGGGAGGGAAGGGAAGGTGGTTTTATGTGGGGTCATTTTAATCTGTAAAGCACTTTGTGATGCAACTTCTTGTATGAAAAGCGCTTTATAAATAGTTTGATTTGATTACATTTTTGGAATATTGAATATTGATAAGAAGAAGAAAAATGCACCTCTTGGTTTTCCGTAGTTCAGCATGATGTCAGCTTTTTCCATCTTGTTATACAAATTTTTTTTTTTTTACAGCGTGTAATTAATTGGACTTCAAATTCAGGTCAACTACAAGAATGGACGATTGAAATAAAAGCAAGTTTTAAAAAGTATTTCCTCTCAATTCTTTTTTTTTTTTTAAGAATAGAAAGGTAGAAAAAAATCTATTTGTATCAAAAATCGAATTTGGGTTTAATTTAATTTAATTTGGGATTAAGACCTCAGTGGGCTTCAACATGAATGGAGCTAGCCACAATACTGTCAGCTGTCTCCGACAGCAAGTAGCTGAAGGTGACCCAGAAAAATCGATAGATCTCGCCAGATGACGCACGCTATTTGCATATTAATGACGTCACATCGACGCGATGACGTCATGTGGCGGTCATCATTTTCTCCTCCAACATCCAATACGAATAAGATCAGTTTGCAATAAAACCAATGAGCTCAGTCACAATAAATGAACCCATAGAACAGAAAAGGGCAGGGATATTATATTTAATGATATGTTGTGATACTTTGAGTAAGACTATATATTGTGATTTTATTTTAAATGTTTATTTTTTTACTGAGTTTAACTGTGGACAAACTGTAACAGCATTTCAAACACTCCAGCCTGTTTCATCCTTTAACACATTCAGTTTTATTACTAAATCTAGTTGATCCACTGGAACGAAGAAGATGAAAACAGCCACAAACTACCAGTCATACTGCATATTTAGTTTACACGAAACGTTTCTTTGCCAAACGCTTTTTGCCAAAAATGGTTAAGGGGGTCTCAAAAGTTGTTAGAAATGGCGTCAAAGTCACTAAGTTAGCAACACTGGCCACTTCGGACCTCAGGGTGGCGCTAGTGGGCAAAGCAATGCAGCGGGCTGAGTTGATTTACTGTTTACACACACAGCGTTTAACCACCACTCGCTGAACTCTTAACGAGGGTCCCTCGTTACTTGGGCAAAATTGATTTCTTTCCATTTGAATCACAAAATATGTTGAATATTTTAAAAGTGCATTGCGATAACGTCTTTTTGTTTTAAAAGGTCCTAAAAAAATTAACTCTTGAAAACGTTTTAGGATTTATTTTGAGATCCATGCATATACCCTGACTAAACAGTCAGTGTAGCACAGAGGTGGAAGAGTCATGATATGGGACGTCATGAGGATTTCTTAGTGGATGCGTCAAAATTCTGGGAGTTTAATCATTGTGAGGTCTTCGCAGAGATCCCATCATGACTGAAAACAACTTTTAACAACTTCTTTTACACCAGCAGAAAACGTACAATAAAGACAAAAAATCCCCAAAGGAAACCCGCACATGTAACAAACTAAGGTCACAGGAGAGGATGAAATATAAGGGTTTCTGTTCAGACTCTAAAGTCTTTGTGTTGTCCCGTCCCCTCCTGTCCTCTCTCAGGCCTTCTTGGAGATGAACTCGGAGGAAGCGGCTCAGAACATGGTGGGTTATTACTCCACCGTGATGCCCGTCATCAGACACCAACCCGTCTACCTTCAGTTCTCCAACCACAAGGAGCTAAAAACCGACAACTCTCCCAACCAGGAGGTAACGCCCTCACCTGAACCAGCAGGTCTGTTGGCTCCTGTCATGCCCCCCCCCCCCCGTTTACTCCGCTCTATCTCTGTCCCCTGTCAGAGGGCCCAGGCTGCTCTGAGGGCCCTCGGCTCCTCCCACGTGGACACGGCCATGGCAGCGCCTAGCACGGTGCTGAGGGTGGTGGTGGAGAACCTGCTGTACCCGGTCACTTTGGACGCTCTCTGTCAGGTAACAAAACATGCATCATAGTAGCTCTCTCATCTTCACACGGTTTAGTTTAAATTCACAGAGCTTTAGAAGGTCAGTCCTCTGCAAGAGAGAGAGAGAGAGACTCTGACTTTTGCACATATCTGAAATCATGTCTCTGCTGCTGTTTTATCCCAGATCTTCTCAAAGTTCGGCACCGTGCTGAGGATCATCATCTTCACCAAGAACAATCAGTTCCAGGCTCTGCTACAGTATTCAGACGGAACGTCGGCCCAGGCAGCCAAACTGGTGAGCCAGTGCGTCTCAAAGCTTCTCTTGCTCCCACTGGACGATCTCAGTGTTGCATTTGACACTGTTTATTATGATATATCATTGGAACGACTGGAGAGCTGGGACGGAATCTCTGGTACAGTACTTGGCTGGTTTGAGTCTTACCTTAAGAACAGGGACTTTTTTGTGTTAATTGGCAATTCTTTATCGGAACAGACAGAAATCACATGTGGGGTGCCCCAGGGCTCCATCCTGGGGCCCCTCTTATTTAATATCTACATGCTCCCACTACCCCAGATTATAACAACCAATAAGATTAGCTACCATAACTACGCAGATGATACTCAGCTCTACATTATGATGTCACCAGGTTACTTTGAACCCATCCAAACCCTAAATCAATGCATTGAGCAAATCAATGGTTGGATGTTCCATAACTTTCTCAACCAAATATCAAGTAATTATCTTTGGACCTAAAGAGGAACGATCATCAGTCAGCACACAGCTTCAGTTAATACAGCTAGAAACTACTGATCAGGCCTGAAATCTAGGTGTAGTAATGGACTCAGACCTGAACCTCCAGGGTCACCTAAAGGTCAATAACAAGGTCAGCCTTCTATCACCTGAAGAACATTTCTAGAATTAAAGGACTGATGTCGCAACACGACCTAGAAAAACTCATCCATGCGTTTATCTTTAGTCGGATTGATTACTGCAACAGCGTCTTCACAGGTCTGCCTAAAAAGTCAATCAGACAGCTGCAGCTGATCCAGAACGCTTCTGGTTGTGTTCCTCACTAGAACCAGGAACGTAGAGCACATCACCCCAGTTCTAAAGTCCTTACACTGGCTCCCTGTAGCTCAGAGAATAGACTTCTAAATACTTTTACTAGTTTATAAATCATTACATGGCTTAGCGCCAAAGTATGTTTAAGATCTACTGTTACTATACCAACCCCTCCAGACCACTCAGGTCCTCTAATTCCAGTCTACTCAACATCCCTAGAATCAGAACCAAACATGGAGAAGCAGCTTTCAGTTTCTATGCTCCTCTAATCTGGAACAAACTTCCAGACAACTACAAAGTTGCTGAAACAGAGTTCTTTTAAATCAAGGTTAGAAACTAATCTGTTTAGAGCTGCCTTGAGTAATGCTTTCATGTGTCACGTTTTTGTGTTTGTTATACTTTTTTGCTGTTTTTATGTAAAGCACCTTTGAATTGCCTTGTTGATGAAAGTGTGCTATACACATAAAATTGCCTTGCCTCCTGATGTTGGCGCTGCTGTGTTTCAGACTCTGGATGGACAGAACATCTACAACGGTTGCTGCACGTTGAGGATCAGCTTCTCCAAGCTGAGCAGCCTGAACGTCAAGTACAACAACGAGAAGAGCCGAGACTTCACCAGGCCGGACCTGCCCTCCGGAGACAGCCAGCCCGCCTTGGAGCACCCGGCCATGGCCTTCAGTAAGGACTTTCCCCCTCCCTCCATAACGCCCACTCAATCACCAGAGTTAAAGCAACCGTTGGCTGACCCTAAGGTCAGGTTCAATGGACAAGAAGTTGAAGCAGCATCAGGAGATGCTCCTTTATGTCCACTCTAACTGAGAACGGTTCTGTGGTTTAAAACAGTTAAGACTTTTGATTGTTTTCTCTCCTCCGCAGCTCCGGGAATCATCTCGGCGGCACCGTACCCCGGAGCAGCTCACGGTTTTTCACCGGCTTACACACTCCAGCCAGCAGGTGGGTTTCACCCAGGGGGTCACGTTAACCGAATATTTTCTGGGGTTTTTTTTGTGTGGTTTAATTTAAACCGTGACAGAAAAATCTGAAGGCCGTCTGTCATTTTGAAACATTGTCATTCACACTTTTGGCCGCTTGATGCAGACCCGCGGACGTTTTTAAACTTTACGCACAGTAAAGGTAGCTGGATCAATCAAAAAAACGATTCCCGTGAAAGCATCATCTGAGACCTGGACACCGTAATCAATGCATCTCGCTAAGCGGGGAGCGTCGCGGCCGAGAGCCCGGTGTCGTCCCAACCACCGGCGCACGCTGTGGGATTTCTTACCACTGAAGCGATAGCTTGTGGGTCAGGAAACGGCTCCTTCAGAGAGTCTTTCCGACTTCTGATCGCTTCAGTTGGAGAAATTGTCCTTGTTTTCAAAACTTTGGCTGAAGCGGTCCTTAATTCCAGTCTCCAATGTGGCAGCGGAGTGCGTATTCAGCCTCCAAAACAGCATCTAAACGCCCAATGAGAAGTCATCTGTCCGAGGCTAAAAACTCAGACCTCATGACAAAAACTTCTTTAGCATTCCCACTATGTGATTTCACACAAATGGGTGATCATTTCAGTTCCATGCAGAGCAGGAGGAAGTTGTGAGACTGTGTTTTAAGGCCACAGCAGGTGAACTGTTCATATTTTAAGTGCCATCATTTAATTTCATTCTTTATATGTAGCTCTCTGTTCAGCTTGTTCAGATTAAATATTTTTAAAAGAATAAAAAGAAAATACTATTGAACATGTAATTTTAAAAATGTTTTGGGTAAAGAGACATTATGACCGGATGTTTATTTGGTTTTTTTACCCGAAAATAGAAGAGAAGCTGCAGCCAATCAGAGACTGTTACAGCATCCTTTCAGTTCCACAAAAATCGGATCATTTGAATTAGAGATTTTTTTTTTTTTCATCCAACATTCCCTTTAGTTTAAACTTTAACCCTAAAAACCGTGTTTATCACAATTTGGTGACTGTCCTAAGCAAAGTTGTTTGTTTCAATAAAACATGAGTAAAAATGTTTTTTTTAATAAAACCTTGGGTGAAAACTTCTTGTTATATGTAAGGCAGGTAAATCTGTAAACCAAAAAAAATATGTCTTTGCTGCAAAAACTGACAATAACTAATGCTGTAAAAGTGACAAATAATTTCATCCTCTGTGTTTTGAGTGTTTGAATCATGTGTTTTGTGCAATTGTTGCAGTTTTGCTTTTTTTTATCCGTTCCACCTCTCTCAGTGTCCTCCCCCTATCCAGGCCTGACGATCCCCGGTCTCCCCGGAGCGCTGGGCTCTCTGGCCCTCCCTTGTGGCGCCAGGCTGGGGTTCCCAACCATCCATGCTGGACACTCGGTCCTGCTGGTCAGCAACCTGAACCCTGAGGTGAGCACTCCTCTCAGTGCGACGCCTGCGCTGATGGACGACCCCCCCCCCCCCACGTTTTCACACACGTTTTTTAGTTAAATCCTGAACCTGCATGCAGACATAGAGCCGAAAAGTTTTATCAAAATGTCCCAAATGGTCCTGCATGGTGCAACGAGTTTAATTCCCAGAAGTAGTGGTCCGATCTTCAGTTCTTGCATTCACAGCTGTTCAGTCATGTTTGATATGATCTTATTTTGACATTATCTAACCCCTCCTCTCCAAAGGTAATTGATCCTTCTGATTGACCCCTCACCTGTCTTTTTTTTTTCTCTCTTCCCCTTTTAATTTGTTGCCATGGAAACGCCTCGGACCCTCCACCTGTCCTGCCCTCCCACCTTTACCTGTCCTGTCCCTCCGCTGCCTTCTCTGCTGTCTTTAAAGAGAGTTACGCCCCACTGCCTCTTTATTCTCTTCGGTATGTTGTCACTACCTTCTTATTTTGAATTATCGGTACCACCTGGATGTTCTGGTTTTTTGTTTTGAATTTCTTATTTTATTTTTCTTGATTCATGAGAAATGAGTGTCTTTTTTTTTTTGAGTTGATTTGAGTTTATTTACAATATGTGGAGCTTTTCCTCAGATGTTTGACGCTCCTTCAAGTTTAAATATTTGGGCTCAGTAATTCGGCTGGAATTTGACTGGCAAAATCTCAACAAAACTCAATTATACTACTTTTAATGAAGTGGGTAAAAGGAACAGAGAGGCGGTATGGCACCTAGCACCTCTAAAAAAAACAGGGTATACCCAACAAACATGTTCAAATTTATGGCTCCTTCTGCACATTTTACTGATAAACCAGAAGAATCCCTGAAGAAACTCAAACTTTGTTGTCATGTCCCCAAATAAATCATCATTGGACCTTAAATCCCATTAGAAGTTGAGAACCAACATTCTTAACAATTAAAACATGAAAAAAGCAATTATTTTACTTGGAAAAATGCTAACACTACCTAACAGGCTAGGATTAGCAGCTTGATATCCGTAGTAAACATTCGATATTACACAAAAGCAAGGTATTATTCTCATATTAGCTACTGTAGGCTAACATAGTGCAGCCAACATCATTCTGTTGTCTGATTTAGCTAATGCTGACAATAGCAAAGATGCTACCATTGTCATATTCACCATTAAAAGCTAACAATACCTGCTATGCTAAAGTCAAGTAAAATGCTACCATTTGGAAAGATGTTGGCTGTAATTCTAATAGCATGCAAGCTAACGCTATCTGCTATGCTAACAAAAGCCGATATGTTGTCATTAGCCAAAAATCCTAACGTTAGCTAATATCAACAAGACTTTTACTGTGAATAATATCAGAGCTTTATTTTAAAAGTGCAATGGAATTACTTTTTTATTCCTTATTTAGTACCTTTATGTAAATGGAACAGACCTTTTCAATAATGTTATCTATAAAACGTTGGGGTTTTTATAGTGAGGATTAAAGAGCAACTCACCCCCTACCAGAGTCTAACTCCACCCACAGTTTCTATTTGAAATTTGCACTAAAAGAAGGCGTTGCCTGGTAGACCAGTGAACTTGTGGGGGGAGAGGGCTGGGCGTGGTTTGGGCTGTGATTGACATGCTGCAGTGCCACAGAAACAGACGGCAAGAAAGATGGAGAGCAACGTGAGCTCCCTTGCCTCAGAGCGATCGTTCTGAGGTGGAGGATTCCTCTCCACCTTCTCCTTCTGTAGAGGAGGCGTGGCCAGAAACTCTGCTTGTTTTATACTCCACAATGGCCGGGTGGCGGACGTCAGCCCTCACCGCAGAGCGAATAGCAATGCACGATTCAAATTCAAGTGCAGCGTAGAGTTACTAAGATGCACTAAAATGCCAAAATAATGATCAGACATGTAGACAACACTATTACACACTCGTTTATGGAGTTTAGCAGCAAAAAAAGTTGATTTAGGGGTGAGTTGCTCTTTTACTGTAAATTATTTTTGAAAGTCCATCTTACTATCTCTGTTTTTCTGCTTTAGCCCCATCAGTTATTTAAATCGTTCGCTTGTAAGAATCCAACATACATAACTGAGTTTCTTATTTTGAGTAACTTTTTCATTTGGGAAGTTGTCAGTCTCCTCTCTATAGTAGTAGGTAATAATAATAATAATAATAATAATATTACTAATAATAATATTACTAATAATAATAAAATAAATGAGCAGTAGTCATTAATATTAATATTAAAAATAAAGTTGTGGTAATAGTAATAATATTAGGGATAATAGTAGTAATAATAATAAAATAAAGTAGTAGTAGTAATAATGATAATAATTAATCATAATAAAAGAAATAAGTAGTAGTCATTAATATTGATAATATTAAAAATGAAGTTATGATAATAATAGCAAGTTTTAGTCAATATTAAAAATAAAGTAGGGATATTAGTAATAATAGTAATAATAATTAATCGTAATAATATTTAAAATAAAGTTGTGATAACAAAAATAATATAATAATTATATAACAATAAAAGAAAGTAGTCGTGGTCATTATTATTAATATTAAAAATAAAGTAAGGATATGTTATAATAGTAATAATAAAAGAAAGTAGTCGTAGTCATTATTATTAATATTAAAAATAAAGTAAGGATATGTTATAATGGTAATAATAAAAGAAAGTACTAGGAATAATAATAATAATAGTAATAAAAATAATAGTAATAGAAAAAATACAAGTAGAGAAATAAATAATAATGTTATTAAAATTATCACAAAGCTTACTAATTATGCATTTTGAATGACAGACATTTTTATTATACTTTGGATTTTGGATTCCTAACCAGCTTACTGAGTCTCTGTAAACTTGGTTTTCCAACCCGCCAACCTGTTTAGTTTCTGTTATAGCGCTAAAAAACGATTTAAAGACTTCCAGCTGCTTGCTGATGGAAACAAAGTGGTCATGGTTCCAGGCAAAGCGGTCCATTGTACCTTTCAGTTTGGAGCTTCTGCAACCTCTGAGGAGCTGCACGCATTGTGTGTTTCATCTCAGCTCACTGAGCCTCGGTTCAAGTTTGCATGCCGGGTTTCTTTCAGTTTGCATGTCCTCAGTGCTGAACCAGCTGCGCTTGGTTTTGTTTCACCAAACCCCATAATTTAGTGTCTACATGGTGTAATCTGCCATCGTTTTTTTTTTTTTTTCTCTGACCCTTGATCTTAATACCTTCACTTGCATTTCCTGTTAATAATCATTCAGGAATCCCTGCCTTCAAAGTTATTTTTTACCAATTTGTCAGCATCTTGCTTCTACTCCTGACCTCCTTCCTGGTTAGTTTTATTTTCCCATCAAAGTAATCCCACCTCCCAGTTTAATCGTCCCATAACTTGTATTTAGCAGTAAGACGAAGGGTCAGGGATTGGCTTGGCAGGCTGTAGGCAGTTCTGCTTCATACACGACTTCTTGTCTGGTTTATGGCTGTAGCCCCGTGTCTAGATTATTGCATAACTTGACTTGAACTAAGGCAAACATTTTAATAGTTTCTTCTCATTTCTGACTGTGTCAAGGTGTTTACGGAGACGTGATGAGGGTGAAGATCCTGTTCAACAAGAAGGAAAACGCTCTGGTCCAGATGAGCGACTGCACTCAGGCTCAGCTAGGTAACTGTTTGCACATGCTCAGTGTGAGCTGACGAGGAACTACTGTTGACCGGATCTTCTTAATAAATGGCCTGCAGAAAGGTTGTAGAGACCCTGAAATCATTTTTGTAGGAATTTTCTGCCTAAAAAAGGGTCTTGGGACAACTAGATGATGTCATTGAATGGGAAGCAACGTAATAAAAAGAAAATAAACCGGTGTGAGAGTTGAGCAGAACCTTTTACTTTGCAGCCATGAGCCACCTGAACGGCCAGAGGCTGCACGAGAAGCCTCTTCGCATCACGCTGTCCAAACACAGCAGCGTCCAGCTTCCTCGCGAGGGCCACGAGGACCAGGGCTTGACCAAAGACTACAGTAACTCCCCGCTGCACCGCTTCAAGAAGCCTGGCTCCAAGAACTATTCCAACATCTTTCCACCTTCTGCCACCTTGCACCTCTCCAACATCCCGTAAGTCCCTCGTGCTTAAATCCAGGTCCGGCCCGGCCTGAACCGACGGAGAAGTAAGCTGAGAAAATGGTGCTAATATAAAACTGGTCTGCTTGTGTTTTTAGCCCTTGTGTGGTTGAAGATGACCTGAAGATGCTGTTTTCCAGCTCTGGAGCCATCGTCAAGGCCTTCAAGTTCTTCCAGTAAGTCACTCATTTGCCGTTTCTAACCACAAAGCCTTGACGACGGCTCCTTACTAAAACGTTCAGCTATTTAAGGTCTGACCTTTTAGAGCAGTGTGCTCACTTTGCATTTAGTAAATTGATAAAAATAAACAATCATTATTTATATTTCTGATATGTTTACAGCATTTTTTCCACATCTGCCTAAAGGTTTTGCACAGTACTGTTTGTCCACCACATTTGAACTTCCCACCCTGTATCTAGTCATCTTCATGAAGTCCTACCCTCTCTTTGAAGCCCCAACCATGGAACCAGCCTTAGTCGTAAAGCAACGTTTTCAGTCCCTTCCCCTGAATCCCCGTTGTTTGTAGTGGTGTGCCGATTTACTATTTTATCGATTAATTGTGATGTGAAACATGTTCGATATCGGTAATTTTTCATAATAATTAAATGGCAAAAACATAAAAGTCTGGCGTGCTGCCTGGACACTTTTAGGGGACGAAACATGATGGCTGCAGCGCACAATTTACAAAACCAGAGCAAATATTTAGCACCTCAGTTGTAAAAGGAGCGTCTATGTTGTCGTGTTTTATGTTAGCGGCATCGTCCTCTTTTCCCCGGACATGTCCACCGTTCACCTGGTGTCCGGGGCATCCTCCCCGTGCTGCAGCACGAGGCAGCTGCTGTTTACAAGGCGTCGTAGCTTTACGGACAAAACGCAATTTTCCTTCATACCGTCCCGGTCGAGACTAATCCGTGGCGGAGTGCAAGCATGTTCATAGCTGGCAGGTCCCGTTGGGAACACTGATGCAAAAACTATGAAAAACCTGAGAAAGGTCAGAGGTCATCTGTTAAATTGACAGCGAAAAACTAAACACTGGAGAATAGAAAATTATTTTCTCACACTATAATTTCAGATTTTTTTGTGTAATTTTTGTTCTGTATGACTTAAAAAGTGAGCTAGTATTGTTACAGGTAGAAAATCTGGCAATACGATATGTATCGCGATAATATGAGTAAGACTATATATTGTGATTTTTAAAACTGAATTTAACAGTAGAAAAACCGTCCCATCATTCTAAACACTCCAACCTGTTTCATACTTTAACACATCCAGTTTTATTAGTAGATCTAGTTGATCCACTGGAACGAAGAAGGTGAAAAAAGCCACAAACTACCAGTCATACTTTTAATTTTACAACAAAAATTACTGTCATCATTAATGGTTCCATTCAAATCCTTAAAAAAAAATCTATATTTTTGTTTTGAATATCGATACAATATCGGGGAAATAAAATCGCGAGATATCATTGTATCGATATTTTCTTACATCCCTCGTTACAGGGTAATATTCTAATACAGATGAGTGATTATGTCTTTGACTTCCAGAGATTTTAATGTCATTTCTGTGACGGTTGACGGTTGTAAAAGCTGATCAGTTTATCTAATTATTATTCTTTCTGACCACATGGAGCGGAAACACTTTATGTAAAAATCAAACGTTTTCTTTAAGTTAGCAGAAAATGATTGAAGTGTTTCAGGATTGGACCAAGTGTCCTGTTTTATGGAAATAAAAAATTATGGTCGCCCTATATCACACTTCTAGTGCCAACAGACATTTTTCTGTTGCTTTCATGGAAAAATATGATTATGAAACGTATTTCTGACATGTTTGGTTTTATTTGGGGATTCACATGAATATAAGACGGGAGATAAATGTGTTTGGATACAACAAGTTAATAGAAACTGAATGGATTTAAAAGTAGAAACTAGCCGTGGCAGGAATGAGGGGGGGAGAGAAAGAGGACAAAAATAATCGTTTAATAATTGAATTGTGAGGCAGACCTCTAGCTGTTTGTATTTGTCACTTCCTCTCGAGCGTCCTGGGAGATGAAACGTTTGTTTTCTTATCCAGGAAGGACCACAAGATGGCTCTGATCCAGATGGGTTCGGTGGAAGAAGCCATCGACTGTCTCATCACGTTCCACAACCACGACCTGGGAGAGACCAACCGCCTGCGGGTCTCGTTCTCCAAGTCCTCCATCTGAGCCTCGGCCTCTCTCTCCGGTCCGATGGCGTCCACTACACTCCAATCATTCCGATGCACGTCTGCAGAAACCACCGTGAAGTCTGCTGTGATGTTAAATTATTGTTTTCATTGAAGCTTTTAGACTCTTTACCTTGAGAGAAAGGTAGGGAAAGACCCATAAATACGACGTTTCGGGGGTGGGGGGCGTTCTCCGAAGTGCTATAATTATTCTCTAAAAATCAGAGAGAAGTCAGTATTCTGAGTTTCAACTGTTTGATTCAAGGTCAGAACTTAATGTCCTCCTTGTTGGGAAGTTTTTAACCTCTCTTGCCTTTTTTGACTTTCTGCCTTTACAAACGACCGCGGGGCCTGACTGAAATCAAAAAACGCTCACTTTAACTCAGAATGATCACTTTAATCTCCGATTCTCACCTGATGATGATATTTTAAAAAGAAAATTCCGATGGTAAATGATGAGCCCAGAAAGTCGTAGCTCAACCCCCTCTGACTGTCGGGATTTCAAGCAGGCGTCCTTCTGAGACACCCGCTTTGACCTTAAAACGACCCCTGTGCCTTATTTTGACTTAAACACACACAAAAAAAAACAAAGCCTCTGAATTGGCGAAAGCAGGTTTACAGTTGATAAAGGTTTACTGTTGATGTATTACAGATATATATTCATATTTTTTTGTGTATTCTCTTGGTGTTGTCAGTGCTTCATGTTAGTGTTTTTAAATGTTGGTTACTGTAGCATCAAACATGTGAACTGAGTGTGTTTTTTAGCAGCTTCGCTACGTCGTTAGTCTAGATTTAAATATTGTTTTTTTCTTCTCGCTTTCTGGTTCTTTTTATTTCCAAATATGCAATCATAATGTAATCTTATATCGTAGCAATATGTTAATCATTCCTGAGCTTTTAATTTTCCTTCCTGTCGGTGAGCTCCGCTGCCTTCTTGGATCCGAGGATGAATGTTTTCGTTTTGCTTTGGGGTTTTATTTTATATTTATACGTTTGTGATCCACTACAGCTAAAACCAAAAACGGCCTTTTAGATGCAAACAATTCCACCTGCCTCAGGTTTCTGATTTTTAAGGACAAAAAAAAAAAAAAAAAAAAGAACTGAATAAAACGACTGTGAGCTGGTTCAAACTTTTGCTTTATTATTTTCTCCTGTGAAAATGTTCACGACTTCACTGGATTCGCTCCAGTTTCACTACGAGGAGTACCTTCGACCCCCATGCTGAAGTCGAACAGAAAGTATATCTCCTCTCAATGGTTCTGTGAAAGTTTGAGCCAGAAGATGCCGGTTTGGTTAATTTTTTTTTTCTTAATATTACAAATTGTCGACATTCCCACCGCTTGGAAGTACACCCCTTTATCAACCCAACACCATATCTTCGCTGTTTGACGGAAGTGTTTCGTAGAAATGAGCTGCTGGCTGAGTTTTCGTGGTGGTGATGCGTTCGGTGCACCTAGGAAATTTGATCGACACTAGAAAAAGAACGACCTGACAAGCAAGTTTACGTGGTTCTGGTCCATTCGGCCCACTGGATGTTCTCCACTTACCTCACGTCGCTTCGTTCCCAATGATTTAACTTAATTTCCTATATTCTGCTCATAGTCTGCTGTAAGTAATATGACTCCAATAAGTGAAGTCTACCAGCAGGAAGTTGCTTAGGTTGATATGGGTTTGGTTAGGGGGTCATAACTGATCATATTTTATAAAGAATCAACCCATCCAATCTGGGATCAGACCTATAACAAATGGGAGTAGAGAGCAACATTTTCAAATAGAAATAAAGTAAATTACACATTATCTTCTGGGGTTCCCTCATATACCTGTTGGCCCTGTGGCCTAATTTTGGATAAACTGTTTAATTATCTAGGTAGAAAGTGGTTTGTTCATTCACAGATATGAAATGGACGAAATTGCAAAGCATACGGTATGGATTGATGAAGGGAGCAACTGACCTGAAACATTTTAGGTCCATTTAAAAAAACAAAACAAAAACAACCTGGATGCGATCATTCAAGCGCCGTCCCATTCCAGACTTCATATCTTAGAGCTGAGGAAAATGACCCTGGGCTTTGCTCCTGCTCGCTGTAGGGTCCAACAGCTCCCATTCATACCTGGATTGCTTAAAAAGCCCAAAACATTGATTTGTTTATTACATACTGCAGGTTTTATATAAAACGGTTTCCATCGACTGTATGTCTGTCTGGTTGGGCCGGTCGATTATGAACCCCCAATGGAACCAAATTAACGGCCCTTCTGCTGGTAGGTGCTATTTATTGTGGACGCATAACCCAACTTCCTTAATGTAGACCTTAAAGATCACTGAAATAATTACTTTACGTCATCGGCTGTCGCAGCAGGCAGGAAACGACCCCGACAGTGGGTACGAAACATCACATTAAAGCAACCTGAAGGCAAGATCAAGTTCTGCTGCGAACCATGGAGTCAGAACCCAACATACGCAGATATCGCTCAGATTCAATGCTCGCTCTTCTCAAACCTTTATTTCCAGTAGAGGTTGCGCCCCTGAGGTCGTGGCTCGGGTCTTACGGCGCTGATCGATGGCGTCCACCGAGTTCAGGCTACTGACATGGAGAAAAGCTGCTGCAGAGGCTCTACCGTGTCTCATCTGTGTCCTCCAGTAACTAGTCGGGGCGGAGACTTGTTACCTTGACATACGTCGTCTTTTTCCGGGTCTGTGTCTTCGAGGCCTAAACGAAGGTTACAAGTTGGATTGAAAAGCTGATTTTTGTCATTTATTTTGGAGGAGATCATGAAACTTGTTCAAAAATGCACATTTCTGTGGCTGCCTTTTACCCCCCCCCCCTCAAAAAAATGACTGTACATGCATGTTTTATACACAGCTAGCTGAGAGGTGATTGTTGGTTTTATATCCAATGAAACGTGTATATTTTGATTCGAGTGTACAACCAGTTCTGAGCCTTACATTGTGTCACAAAGAAAAAAAATAAATCAGTTTTTTTTTTTTTTTTTTTTTTACATAAAGATTGTTGTCGTTTCTTATAAAGTGTTCATATGAGGAGCTGGAAAAGTTTGATTTCTTTCATTTGATTTGAGCAAAGCCAAGATAAAAAAAAAGTATGATTTCTACGAACTGAATAGGGGGGCATCGCCACCCCTTGGCCACCCCTTGTGGGCGCCACTAGGTTTGGCTCATTCACAGGCAGACCTTTCTCCATCGTGGACCTGTGAAGGTCAAGGGTCAGGAAAAGGAGAGCTAACATCTCTGCTGATCCCACACATCCTGGACACAAACTGTTTGGCCGTTTACCTTAAGGTCAGCGCTACAGAACATGGTTTCTATCCACAGGTTGTTGCTGATGAACACTTTGCACTAATTCAATCTTTCTGTAAATATATACACACATTCACTAAATTAGAATATTGTTAAAAGGTCAATTTAATTAAGGAAAATATAGTTTTCATCACAGAGCATTTAGCTTAGCATAAACCATGGAAGTGAATGGTAACAGCTAGCATTTCGTGTGCAAAACTTACTCAAAAACTTATTCATATATTGTCCTAATTGTTCCTGGTGACCTCAATAATCATATAAATTGCAAATGAAAATAAGTGACACAAAGGAATTGCAGGAGTCTATTTAGACTTGGCACTACATTAGGTCAAAGCACCGCTGTAACCCGCCGCTGCGAGGCGCGAAGGGCATGACACAGCGATTTACTCTACAAAACTCACCGTTTACAGTCATTAGGGTGAAATGTTGTACATGTTATACAGTAAACCTGGGAGGTGACGATGTCAGCCAGACGTCAGAATTATAGTAATTCATAACAGCTCAGTAACACCCAAGCAATCAGAGTAAATAGAACATTATTTACAGCCATCGATGATGCGCTTCGTTCAGTATCTGTACAAAACATGACTGGGAGGGTCTCATTCTTCAGACGCAGCACCATCTTTATTGCATTTTTCCTTCGTAGTCCTTTGGTGTGAAATGCTCCTAACAAACCAGATACTCATTCATTTTCTCCACAGGTGTTGGAGGAATTCCCAGGGCAGCGAGCCGTTGTCGTCTTCTTCGTTCCACATTAGATGGAATTATGTGAAACATCGTGTTGCTGAACGTCTTCAGCTTGTTTTCACAACCCTTTGCTACACAACCAAGAACCATTTTCTTGCGTTGGACTTACAACGTACTCAAACTACGGCAGTAACAACTGTTTATGGAAGTAGACGTCTTTTTCTGGGCGCTGCATAATGTCCTTTGCGCCTCGCAGCGGCGGTTTACAGCGGTGCTTTGTCGTAATGTAGTCCCAAACCTAAATCGGCTCCTCTAATTCCTTCGTGTTACTAATATGATTGAGGTTACCAGGAATAATTAAGATTATTATGATTTTTTATGACTTCAGGCCACAAAATGCTAGCTGTTATCATTCACTTACATTGTTTATGCTAAGCTAAGCTCTGGGGAAGATGGAGATGGACTAAATTTCACTTAGGGGGGGGAATATACTTATAATTCCACACAGACTGTTTTCATGCCCTTATTTCTGTTAATTATGATGATTTTCTGCCAGCAGCCAATGAAAACACAGCATTTTATATTAAAAGATTACATGAGACCAGTAAAACATTTTAATATAGTGATGTGGCTTCATGAAAGCATTTTTAATACCTGCTTAAAAGTTATTTCTTTACACAAAAAACTTTCTCACCAAATTGTATACATTTATATTTAACATATCTGTATATTAAGAGGGAAAAAAAAACTTACTACAGCACACGCCTCAGACCTCCCTTGTTGAAGAAATGGGATGATCTGAATAGGAAGACACTGACCGGCTTAAAGAGAAATGGAGGAATGTTTGGCTGGAGTTCAGTATTTGGAAACTCTAGAACCAAAGTACACTGTGGAGCATGGTGGCGAAGGTGTCATGATATGGGATTTCCCAGGCCATTATGGATCAGTTTGGATGCATCAAAAATCCTGAAAGAACCCATGTGACCTTCTGCTGCCTTTTGAAATGGGTGTTTCAACGTAGCAACCGTCCCAACACAGAAGTGAGCAACATCTTGGCTCCAAACCAGCAGCATTATTGTTACGGAGCGGCCAGAACGGTCCCGGGACATTAATCCAGAGGAAAACCAGGGAACCCGCTATTTCTGGGAATTAACCAGGAAATCCAGAAAACCTGTGGGGCGTCTTCATTCTGCTGCTCACAAGGTGACTCAATACAGCACAGATATGTGGGGCGCTATTTGTAAAGTTAGGGTTATTAAGCCTGTCAGAGAAATAAATGGGGGTTCCTTTTTTCAGTCATATTTGTGTCCATATGTTATATTTCAAACTAAATATTTAGTTTACAATATAAATATTTAGCTCCACACTAAGCTAGCAAGCTAAACTGGCTAGTAACATATTTAGCTTCGAACTAAAGATTTAGCTCAGAGCTAAATATTAAGTTTGAAGCTAAATATTTAGCTAGCAAGCTAAACTGGCTAGCAACATATTTAGCTTCGAACTAAAGATTTAGCTCAGAGCTAAATATTAAGTTTGAAGCTAAATATTTAGCTAGCAAGCTAAACTGGCTAGCAACATATTTAGCTTCGAACTAAAGATTTAGCTCAGAGCTAAATATTAAGTTTGAAGCTAAATATTTAGCTAGCAAGCTAAACTGGCTAGCAACATATTTAGCTTCGAACTAAAGATTTAGCTCAGAGCTAAATATTAAGTTTGAAGCTAAATATTTAGCTAGCAAGCTAAACTGGCTAGCAACATATTTAGCTTCGAACTAAAGATTTAGCTCAGAGCTAAATCTTTAGTTTGAAACTGTGACATTTTGTAGATATTTAAATATTGAGAAATGAGCCACCATTTTTTTTTCTGACAGGCTAAGTTGCCCAAATTATTGCAGTAAATTTTTGATTGTGTTAGTTTACCAACGGTACCCCATACAGACGTGACGCAGTTCTCAGAAGCAGTTGTTATTATCTAAATCTTCAGTTTATGCCAAAAAAAATTTAGTTTGCAAAGAAAAATGTAGGTTCTGCTGCTGTTCTTAAAATTTATGTAGACAGAGAAATAAATTAGATTTTCTTCATCTTAATTCAGTTCAGTTTATTGATATAAAACCAATTTACAACACGTCATGTCAAGGCAGTTTACAAGAAAAGTCATTTCAATACAAACATTCCTATCAATTTAAAAGTGTTCTGTTTTAGAAATCCCAGCAGATTGCATCGAGTCATTGACTTGAGGTCACGTCCCGTTCAGTAGCGGCCGGCCCATAGGGGGCGCTGGGGCACCGCCCTCCCTGATAAGAGGGGGTAGAAATGTAAAATATATTTTTACAAATTAGGTTTTTTAATTCGGTTTTTCCCACCAGTATGTGCCTACATGCGAAATGAATAAAATATACCACATTTCCCACCTAGTGACTTTCATTCACCAGCGACTTTCCACAGACAGACTTGCATCGTTTCTGTCATGGGGCGCCGAGAAAAAGCGCCCCTGCAGTGCAGCCAAATAGCCAGTCATGCAGTGTTGCCAACTGTCTCCGACAGAAAGTAGCTGAAATTGGCCCAGAAAGTCGCTAGATGTCGCCAGATGACGTCATACGCTAATTTGCATAATGATATGTCATCATGTGATGACGCTTGAAACAAAGGAGGAAAAATTATATTTAGATTAGGATTTGATCATACAGGTTAAATAATACATTATTTAAACGTTATTTAAATAATACTTTAGTTAAACATTATTTAAATAATACATTGTTTAAACAGGGGAAACAGGCTACAGGGAAATGTGATTTCTGTCTTCAAGAAGAGACGGTGGAACATGTTCTATTATTTTGCCTGAAGTAAACTGTTGAGAAACCTGGTAGCCTACAAAATTGACAAGATATCAAATTGCAACTGGACATCAAAGACCTTTAAAAAAAATGTTTAGTTCTGAAACATACATTTGCTGAGATATCTCAAGAAGATGAAATCAAGAGATAATATAGTTGTTGTTTTTGTTTTTTAGTACTTTGTAAAAATAAGTAGGGCATATTTAGCATGCATCAAATGTTTCTTGCCAACCGCCATTAAACAGAAGTTTATTGCTTATATTATTTTCAGTGGGGTTTTTTGTCATAAGTTTTAAATGTCCTACGTTTTTGAACTCACCATACATTTCGAACGTTCCTTGAATGCACCACAGGTGTGAGATGCAGCATAATACAGACAAGCTTCTGCCTTAATTCCAGTTGAAAAATCGGTTTTATATACTTGCAGATTTATTTTTTACTTTTGAATTTACATTAACTACTAAACCACTTTGTTTGACTTTGTTTGTGAGTGGGTGAAATGAACCGAAAAAGGTTTATGATTGGTCAGTCGACATACTCTGATCATGCTGCGTACACATGCGCAGATCATTCCCTTTCTGAGCGTCGGGAAGGACGCAAGCTGGGTCTCTAAACTGTAGGAAATATCAACGACAAAGTTTCTCAGAAAGCTAGCTAGATAGCTAAGGGTGGTCAGAAATGTTGCTAGATTTGTCGCTAGGCGCTTTTTGGAAGAAAAAAAAGTCGTTAAGGGGGTCTGTAAAGTCGTTAGAAATAGCTACAAAGTCGCTAAGTTGGCAACACTGCAGTCATGTACTGTTGCTAGGGTAAATTAATAAATATGCGGCCAATCAGTCACTCAGAATTTAATGGTCTTGGGGCGCTGAAAGTTCTGCCCCAAGCAGCAGAAAAAAACGCGAGATTTAAGGTTTTTTTTTTCTTTTGAGGCTTTCGCGGTCAGTCAGAGTAATGATGGCGAACTTAACGAGCGATACGGATACAGTCTATGGCGAAGAGCAGTTTCCACCAAATTCGGTGAGATCCTTATTTATATACCCATTTACAAGGAGACCAAATGGAGGAGAAAATCCTGGTTAAGGAGTTGGTACCCGACAAGCCTGACCTCATCATTAACCAGCAGTCAAAGGAGGAAAAATAAGGTCTACAACCGGAGTTTTTACAGGAGTTGGTTCGAGCGCAAATCGTGGCTGACAGGCTGTGGAACAGCCAATGCACTTTTCTGTTTCCCCTGCATTCTTTTTAAAAGCGAAAAATGTGATTCAACGTGGACACGGTCAGGACAAACCGACTTGAAGCACCTCTCCGAACGCATAAAAAAGCATGAACGTTCAAAAGTTCATGTGGAAAATTGCATCAAGCTAGCCGTGCTAGGAACAATTAGCATAGCAGCGCAGCTGGATTCAAATTCAATTCAATTCAAAAATACTTTATTGATCCCAGAGGGAAATTAAGTGTTGGTATAGCTCATATAATTAATTCTTTAATTTAGGAGTTGTTGTAGATGATGATGGCTCTGGGCAGGAAGGATTTCCTGTAGCGGTCTGTGTTGCAGCAAAACTGAAGAAGCCTCCAGATGAAGGACACCGCGTTGTGGTAAGAAGGCACAATGAAGAGGTTGATAAGAATCGTCATATTTTATCTCAACTCATTGACTGTATTAAGTTTTGTGGTGCTTTTGAACTTGCATTGCGCAGACATGATGAAAGGGACAGTTCTGAAAACCCTGAAATTTTCAGAGGTTTAGTCGACTTGATGGCCTCCATTGACCGGGACTTGAACGATCACCTTGAAAATGCAACCGCGGTGAAGTTAGTTTTAAGTTGGATATTCGACGGACATTCGTTTCATTAAAGCGGCGACTCCCTCCGACGTCTCACCGACAACCGCTCTCATGGAGCGGATACGTCGCAGCTGAAGACTCGCTCCTGAAGGCGGTGGTTTTGGTTAGGGACCATCAATACATTTCCAGACATCCCAGAAAATAAGACAATACCTGTGAGATCTCCTGACAAAGTAACGCCCAAACATTGATACGTTGTTGCTCGAAACCTGAGATACACAACACACCGATTTATTGATAAAAAAAATCATATGTAATATTTCTTATTAATTTTTTACTGTAATAGTGAGGGGTCTTCTTCAATAGCTTACAGGTCATGTGACTGAGTGAAACCAAATCAATTTTAAAATGTCTTACTACATCTAAAGAACAAGACACAACAATTTATTTTCAATTTGAATGCACATAATATTTTATATTAATATTTTACTGTAATATTTCAGGTTTTCCTTCAATAGCTTCCAGGTCACGTGACTGAGTGGCACCAAATCAACCTTAAAATGTCTTAATACATCTAAAGAACAAGACACAACAATTTATTTTCAATTTGAATGCATATTACATTTTATATTAATATTTTACTGTAATATTTCAGGTTTTTATTCAATAGCTTCCAGGTCACGTGACTGAGTGGCACCAAATCAACGTTGAAATGTCTTAATACATCTAAAGAACAAGACACAACAATTTATTTTCAATTTGAATGCATATTACATTTTATATTAATATTTTACTGTAATATTTCAGGTTTTCCTTCAATAGCTTCCAGGTCACGTGACTGAGTGGCACCAAATCAACCTTAAAATGTCTTAATACATCTAAAGAACAAGACACAACAATTTATTTTCAATTTGAATGCATATTACATTTTATATTAATATTTTACTGTAATATTTCAGGTTTTTATTCAATAGCTTCCAGGTCATGTGACTGAGTGGCACCAAATCAATGTTGAAATGTCTTAATACATCTAAAGAACAAGACACAACAATTTATTTTCAATTTGAATCCATATTACATTTTATATTAATATTTTACTGTAATATTTCAGGTTTTCCTTCAATAGCTTCCAGGTCACGTGACTGAGTGGCACCAAATCAACCTTAAAATGTCTTAATACATCTAAAGAACAAGACACAACAATTTATTTTCAATTTGAATGCATATTACATTTTATATTAATATTTTACTGTAATATTTCAGGTTTTCCTTCAATAGCTTCCAGGTCACGTGACTGAGTGGCACCAAATCAACCTTAAAATGTCTTACTACATCTAAAGAAAAGGTCACACAAATTCATAATCACTTTTTAATGGATTCTTCAAAAAATGTAACAATACAATAATTTTTCCACAAACACTTGTATTGTGGTGTGCACATTTTAAACATGTACTCTAAACTTTACATTTACATTTTCTCACAGTTTCAAACTGAGCTTAATTCGCATGATGGGCATTTCCAAATTTCTGTTTTTTGTACTTTCATATACTGCGCTATCCATGTTCAAACACTCTGCATGGAACCATCTTTCACACGTATCACACTGGATCTGTCAAAAGTAAAGATGAAAAAATACAGATCCTAAAACTGTGTTCATGATTTTTAATTACTGGTCACTTGGCTTAATAATTATCTTTGGAGCTATTCAAATGTAATAGTGTAACATTGAAATCCATCACCAAGAACTCACCCAGTTTGTTATGGGAGGCCCAGATGCAGGAGGTTTAAAGGCACCACACATTGCACAACAGTTGTGCTCATCAAAAACTGGAAGAAAAATTATTAGTCAGTATTTTCAGTGGTTGGTGCAACAAAGGTCCAATATACGGTAAGTAGGAGATTGATAAGTAGTTTAGATGTATAGGAGATGCACTAATGGCAGTATTGTGTATTTTTTGCAAGCTGTAAAGATACCTGATGCCTCAAGGATTTTAAGGGCCAACTCCCTTCTCACTACTTTCATAGCCTTTTTTGAAGTGTCAAATGTAGCATCTGGCATCAGAGGAAAGGCCTCCATCAAGACTTTAGCCATCTAAATAAAAAGCACAGTGATTTTCAATGTCTTTCAATGCAGAGTATGGCCACAAATACTATCATGTAAACATGTAAACAATTTATAAGATATAGCTTAATGCAACAAATTTTAGCAAGACTTTTTTTTTTTTTTTTAGACGAAGCAAAAACACTTTTGTTAAAAGTCTGTTTACTATAATCCTGATAGGGTATTGATGTACAGTATTTCTGTATTTATTTGTGATTACTGTAATGCAGTTTTAATCCACCATCTTTTGCTAGAATAAAGAAAGTCTACACCATTTTAATCACACATCAATTAATTGGGCTCCTCAGCCAATGTGACCTTAAAGCGAAAGTTTTTTTTTTTTTCACCAATGTTTTGTTATTGATAGTTAGCTATATTCCACTGTGAGTTTGGAACGTCTCAGAAGTGCTTATTAGTTCTGTTCCGGGGTGATTTAGAGGCAATAACACAACTACACTATCATCCGATTTCAATTACGTCACTGCCGTGCTCCATCCCAGTTGTAGTCTGAGCTAGACTTTGACTCTGTGCTCTATGGCAGTCAGTTATACAAAACTTGCTACTGCAGATATCAACATGGTTCGCGTTTGCGTGTTTCCAAATTGCACTAACCGAAGACCAATTGGACTAACTTTAGCTTCTACAGGCTCCCTTTCCGCTACCTATAATTACTACAGCTGCAATGGCAGATGGCTGACATCATTGAAATCCCAGGTTACTGTAAGTTGGAATCAGTTGGAATAAAAGCCTGTAAAGACCCCAGAAGCTAATACCTTAGCATCTCTGATACGTTCCGAACTCACAGGGAAAAATCACTAACTATTCATAACAAAACATGGTTAAATGAATGAGTTTTAGGGCAGATAATGCGTTATTACAGGCGGCAAACCTCCTGCCCCCATTGACTCCCATTATTTGTATATATACACTGATCGCGACTGGATATAAACTCCTCCTGAAGTACTCCCTTTAAAATAATAATTCAATTCAATTCAGTTTATTTAGATAGCGCCAATTCACAACAGATGTCATCTCAAGGCACTTAACAAGAAGTCATTTCAATACATTTATACAAACATTCCCATCAGTTAAAAAGTTTCCTATTTAAGGAATCCCAGCAGATTGCGTCAGTCATCGGCGTGAGGCTGGGCCCTGTTGATGCAGACTTTACAACCACAGCAATCCTTCAGCAATCCCTCATACTGAGCAAGCATGTAGCGACGGTGGAGAGGAAAAACTCCCCTTTAACAGGAAGAAACCTCCAACAGAACCAGGCTCAGTAGGAGCGGCCATCTGCCACAACCGTCTGGGGGTTTGAGAAGACAGAGCAGAAACACAGAAGGAACAGAAGATCTGATATAAGAGAACTTTCTATGTTACAGAAAGTAAAAAGTTGATAACGGGACACAGTGGATGTTCAGTTACTGGGAGCATCATCCCAGTCGATGCCCCCCGTCCAACAGGGCATTGCAGCCAAGCAGGATACCAGACCAGGTATATCTTCTATGGAGAGAAAAACACTGAGAGAAAACAAAGTTAACAGTCGAAATAACAGAATGTACTGTAATACAACTGGAGAGTCGTAGGAGAAAAGGAAGTAGCAGAGTGAAGAAAATAGGTAAGTCTGTCCTCCAGCAGTCTAAGCCAATAGCAGCATAACTACAGAGATAGCTCAGGATGACCTTAGCCACTCTAACTATAAGCTTTATCAAAAAGGAAAGTTTTAAGCCTGGCCTTAAAAATAAACTCCTCCTGAAGTACTCCCTTTAAAATAATAATGAAGGTTCTCTTTCTGTATATTCATTTTGATATGTCACTTTTGGATAAGCTCCCCTGGGGACTACTCAGAAGCATCAGTCTTATTCCTTCAGCTCTGATTGGCTGCTGAATGCGACTCCTATGGCACACACCCCACTTGTCTGTGCGGAACAACAACTTCCAAGAACCCATTTTAAGGGAAGAGTTTTTGAGGCATGGTGTCAGGACAAAGACATTCTGTCCTTTCAGTGCCCTGTGTATGCTTTTCTTTTCTGTCCTTCGGCAGCTGCTGAAAAAAGCGTTCTCTAACATAAAGGTATATATGGCTGCCATTTCAGCTTTGGATGTCACTTGGGACCTCGCTATCCGCCTGTGGCTCTGCTGGGGTGTTATGGAAGACCAGGATGCTTTAATAGCAGCCTTCAGCTCTGTCCGTGTGTGGCGGCTCTTGACGCACTAACTCCACCCTCAGTCCGCTCCTTGTGAAGGTCACCAACACTTTAGAAAGACCTTTTCCTGACAATCCTCTCCAGGCTGCGCTCATCCCTGCTGCTTGTGCACTTTTTTCTTCCACACTTGTCCCTTCCACGTAACTTTCTGTTAATGTGGTTTTATACAGCACTTTGGGAAAGTCCAACTTCTTTTGCAACTCCCTGTTGGAGGCCTTCCACCTTTATGGAGGATGTCAGTGATGGTTTTCTGCACAACTTTCAGGTCAGCGTCTTCCCCATGATTCTGATTCCTACTGAACCAGACAATTTTCTGAGATTTATAACTTGGGGTTTTCATAAGCTGTAAGCCATAATCATGAACATTATAACAAAGGCTTGAACTATCTCACTTTGCACGTAATCACTCTATATCATATATTAGTTTTACCTTTTAATTTGAATTACTGAAACAAATGAACTTTTGCACATAATTTTTTGAGTTTCATTGGTAAGTGTACGTGTATCAATTACCTCTCCTGTCAACCATCGGTGTGGTCGAAGTGAGCATAGTTCAGAATGATGGATTACAATCCTACGGCCCTTTATTTGAGAAGGAAGGACAGCGACAACAACCTCTGTATCCCTCTTTTTCCACAGAACAGTCAACTATGAACCAGAGGTAAAAATAGGTTCTTGGTTAAAAGATGACATGATAAACAATAGCTACATTTTCATTATTGATATTTTATTAGGGACACTAAATAATACAACTTTGTCCAAATTTCCTCAAATTAAATAAAAAAAATATGGGAACCACATTGTAATTTACAGTTATGGAAAAGGTATCAAACTGTTCTGAAGTTGTCGAATGGGAAAAGTATACTTTGTTTCTTACAACACTGACTCATCCTAAAGCATCTGTACAAGGATCATGACCATCCCATAAATACACAGTACATCACGCCTCTGTAGTAAGTGAGCATTTTACCTGTTTATCTTGACTGTGTAGAACCTGGTCCCCTGATTTTTTTCTTTTCTCTGGCAGCCACAGAGGTCTTTGGATTTGATAGGTGCTTTGGAGGATTGAAGTACTTTAGAGTTTGACTTTGACTGTCCAGCAGTGCTTTCCCGCTTGTTCCAATGCTCTTCATAGTCATCGTCCGGCACAGTAGAACATGGGTAGGACTTTTCAAAAATGTTCATTGGAAGATTATGTTGCACAACATGTTCCAAATATCTTCCTTGGATGGAAGCAAACATTTTTGATATGAACTCGGCTGGTCTCAGGTACTTCTTTTTTAATAGGATAAAACGTTTCACCAAACCAAACCAGAGTTTCACGTGGCAGTTGGCATCTCTGCTTTTGCCAAGTGCATCTTGTTTACGGGTTTCAGATTTTCCATGCCGTGACAGATCACCCAGCAACAACCCGCTCCATAGTGGAATGATCCCCATGTAGTTTTTTTGCAGCGCATCTATGACACCAGGACAGAAGTAAGGATTTATTGCATCAACTGCATCATCTGACAAGAAGTCCACTTCAGCTTGGTTCCTTTGACCTTGAAAAGCATGGGTAAATGGCGACTTTCCAAATATACTGTTTGCAGTCGTGTCAGTGGTACTTTGCTCCTCGCCATTTTCTTGTCTTTTGTCTTCATCCTTTATGTTCTGGAATAGCACACATACAGTTGTCAAGATACTTTCTGCTTTTCCTTACTAAGTGTGTGCACTTTTCTGCCCTGAAGAGCACACACGTGGTAAAATACCTCAAGGGCAACATCCAAACTTCTGCAGTTCAGGAGGTAAGCAAAACTGAAAGTTGCATACTCCTGTATGCCTCTGTCTTTTGTTTTTCTGCCAAATGCGTGGGACACAGACTTCATTATATGTGCAGAGATTATAGATGCAACACAGGGAAGTTGGAAATGATTTCGGTTTTTCCTGACACTATATCAAAGGCTCTGGAAAGATAGACTGAAATATCCTCCTTGTTGAATGCTAAAAGCACACTGTTGATAAGTGCCCAACTGTAGTCAGTCTCAACCTGTGCTACCTGTATTTTTGTTGCATGGGACAGCTTCCTTTTGAGTTCCATGAGCCAGTGTGAAATTGCAGGAATTGTAAGCCTGTTAGAAATAAGCTCAGCGACTGGCAAAGGAGGTTTATCTTTGCCCACACAGGGTAAAACTAAAGCATAATAAAGAACCCTTTTGTCTTGATCGGTGATTTTCTGGACAACTCCACCAGTAGCATCAAGATGAAGGGTAATGGGTGAAAACTGTTTTAGATGTTCTGCTAAAATCCTTATTCCAGTATCTGTATCTGCAAGTGTGCTGCAAACGGATCTAGCTGTAAGAGCTGGAAACATCCTTTTGATGTGGTTTGACTGCATGTTTCTTTTATCAGCTTTTGGGCCAACATGAGTTCAAGCATCATGTCATTGTGAAGCCTTGTACTCTTCTGCACCTCAGAAGATATTTTCTTCAACACATAAAACGGGTACGTAGCAGCCGTGTCACTCCTTTCTCACAACGGTGAAAACAAACTAGTCCCGAATTATAACGTCGATCATTAAAAAAAGACTGCGCTGTTACAGAAAGAGAACTTTTACTTTTGAACTCAGTGTGAACTTATAGATTTTATGAAGTAAACAGATTTTGTAGATGCCAGAGGTCGGAACGAGATGAAACTAAAACTGGCTTCACCTGGCCTACTTACTCTCAGGCATTAACCAAAACAATGTTGCATCATTGCGTTTCGTGCCCCTGTCCCCCGGATTTTATTAGACTGTTTATTTTCGCTCAACATGCGGAGACCTAACATTTTCTGATGAAATTATTTCATACAGGCTAAGCCTATTTATGATTTATATTTCCGTACAATATTTACTGTAAAATGGAAGAGATGGAGATGGAGGATGGGACCTTGTTTCTTTCTAAGGGGAGCGGCATCCCCCTCCGCACTCCCTCAACTCGACTACTGGTAATAGGACTAGAAAAAGTAACATTAACCAATAACAAACAAGGGAGAGGAGACGGTATTTTAGTTTGTGTTTGCAGAATGTTCAGTTGTCAATTTTGCGACCATGAATGTGGTACTAAATATGCCTTTGTGAGGCATATAAAAATTCACCTGAACACTCCTCACATCAGATTTAAATGTGCCTTTCAGGATTGTCATCGAACATTTGGTAAAGTGTTAGCTTTAAAATGCCACGTGTACAGAGATCACCAAGATCAGACGGAAACTCCACATGTGAGGAACGGATGCTCTGGTACTTGGGATTTTCTGTTGCCTTGCCACTTAGATTTCTGTACTGTCAAACGTGACCGTTTGTCACATTTATTTTCTCACTTGAAGACTCACATTAAAGAGGGTAAACCAGTCTCATGTCCGTTCACAAACTGTGGTAAAACTTTTACTGTGATATCCACTTTTTCATCACGCATGTAAAGATCACATTAAAGCTCCTCAATTAGGAAGCTTTTGAGTCAAACAACATCAGGTGGAGGTCATAGAAGTACAGAATGTATGGAGAACACTGAGCTTGGATGAGCAAGAAGAAGTTTTGCCACCTAATGCGGACAATGAGGGGGAGCAGGCAGATGTGTTTCCAGAAAGCACAGAACCACCACTTTTCTTAAAGAATTTGGCTTTGTTTTATCTTAAACTTCAAACAAAACTTTTGCTCCCATCTACAGTTATACAGAGCATTGTTGAAGATTTGCAGGCAGTGCATTATATAAGTCAGTCTCATCTGCTTCATAAACTGACTGAAAAGTTGGCAACCTTATGGGTTCCTGACAGTGATGTATTAGATGCCTTGAAATCAGAGGATCTTTTCCGGGCCTGCAACATGGGTACTTTTAAAAACAGATTTAAAAAAAGAAAAACATTTTTCAAAAATGAGTTCAGATACGTTGAGCCAGTGCGTTTGTGTCTGGGTCAAAATGAATCTGGTAAACGATGCTTTGTTCAGTACGGGCCACTTAAACAAACATGCCAGACACTTTTTCAGCGTGATTCAGTTAGACAGCAAGTTCAGTCACACAAGCAGAAAATTATTTTCTTGTTATAGACCAAAAGACATTTTGGAGGATGTATGGGATGATAGCAGTATCGCTGGTAATCTGTTGTTCCAGTCAGATGATAAGGCCTTTAGTTTGATATTGTATCAAGATGCATTTGAATTGGCAAATCCACTCGGCTCAGGCAAAAAGAAGCATAAAGTTCTTGCAGTGTATGCAACTCTTGCAGATATAGCACCTCATAATAGGTCTAATATTGAGCAGATGCAGCTTGTTCTGCTATGTCGAGAGCAGGATTTCAAATACTTTGGCCAGGAAAAGGTATTTAATAGACTTGTTGCTGATATCAAAGATCTAGAAGAAAATGGCATAGCCACACCTGATGGGCAGCTGAAAGGCACATTGTGTGCAATTGCTGGCGATAACCTTGGATCCCATTAATATTGGTGGTTTTGTGGGAAATTTTAGCAGTTATTGTGACATAGATCGTGAAACATTCATTTCCACGCCACTGACAAGGTCTTCCACCAGGACAGTGGAGTCCTACAAAAACAATCTTCAGCAGGTGATTGCAAATGAGTCACACTCACATGTTGGTATTAAATATGATTCCAAATTTAATGAACTTGCATACTTTCATGTTTGTAATCCGGGATTACCTCCTAGTTTAGGCCACGATCTTTTTGAAGGCATTGTATCAAATGACCTGGCACTGTATATCAGCCATCTTGTCAAACAGAAGGAGTTCACCTACATGCAGTTAAATCAGCGCATGAATCACTTCAGACATCTTGCCAATGATGCCAATAACAAACCATGTCAGGTTAATCCTGGAAGTGAGAAGCTAAGTGGGCACGCTGTCCAGAATTGGTCTCTGCTCAGACTCCTGCCAGTCTTGATAGGGGACAGGATTCATAATCCAGTGGAAAATCAAGTGTGGCAACTCATATTGCAGCTTAGACAAATCGTTGAGCTAACATGTGCACCCACCATCACCACAGGCCAGGTAGCCTACTTGAAAGTACTGATAGAAGAATATCCGGTTGGTAGAAAAGACACTTTCCCCAATCACCCTTTGAAACCAACGCACCAATATTTGTTGCACTATCCAGACCTCATTATTTGCTTTGGGCCACTTATCCGCTTATGGACCCTACGTTTTGAAAGTAAGCACACATATTTTAAACAGTGTGCTCTAAAACTGCACAACTTCAAGAACCTGCGCTCCACTCTAAGTGAAAGGCATCAACTTCTACAAGCTTACCTAAGTGCTGGTGCTGTGTTCCCAACATCTGTAGTTGTTGAAAGAAGTACAGATTTCTATGTAGATGACTACAATGATCAGATGCAACAATCTGTCGCCCATCTTAGTTTGCTTCCAGGAAACACAGTCTCTGCACACGAGGTTCAAGTAAAAGGTACACATTTACAAAAAAAAGAAAAATTATGAGGGGCTTGTATTTGGTAAGATAAAATTAACAGATTGGTATATTTTGTGACAGAAAAATGCTGCTAGACTATTACCCTTTGCCAGAATACAGTATGCTGGGCTTGTCTGTAATTACATTGCACCACTCTGCTCCATTCACAGCCTAATGTGTGATGATACCAGATTCCATGGATCAGGGAGATCGTCTCCCAGAAGAAAAGATAAAGTTGTTGGTAGAAAAGATGATACTGCAGGGAGTGGAAAGCAGAGCGGACCTGAAGTATGTTCAAGAGGAGGACATGGTGGACTTAATCAGGCCCATCCAGTGTAGGAAGCTCCTTGACTGCTGGAAATTACAAGGTCATTAACTGTTGTAATCCTCTTGAGGCTGGTCATGTAAATTAAAAAAAATGAAAAGGATATACTTGGTCAGTGTAAGACTTTTTGCTCTTCCTTTGTTTTCAGATTGCAGTGTTGAGACCCCACCCAGGCAACTGTCCACAAGTACCACACCTGTTACAAGCCCATCCAGCTCAAGTAGTCCCATGTCTTCAGCTCTACCATCTCCAAGCACAAATATAAAAATAAAAAAAACTGCCCGGAAACCTTCCAGGTGAACTGGAACAAAATGCCACCCGGGTTGCTTACAACAGTTACAAGTGGTAAAAGACCCTCACCATCTGACAGACGGCACTTTGCTGAGAGTACTTGTGGATGATATGAGAAAATGTGAAGCAAACCCCACAAGGGCACAGTGCCTCATAATTACCAGAAACATTACAAGACAGTATCCACAGTCCTTTGCTGATACCTTAGATGACGGAAAGACAATGATAGGTGGAGGCTATGAATCACTTCTGGGCCAGGTTAAAGTACGTGTGGAGCATTTGAACAGGAACAACACTCTTGTATCAAAGGGTGCTACAAGGGCTATGCCAGCCCAAGGACCGGCAGACAGCTATGGGTGCACAAGATGGCAACCAGAGTTGAGGAAACTGAAGAAAGCCTTGAAGGTCTGAGACAAAAGATGACAGACATCTATAGACATGATGGTTTAGCAGGTGCAGACGGGGGAGAAATACAAAACTTGATGGAAACAACTTATTATCTGCAATGCAAAAAGATCAATTCTACACCAGCTGTCCCACTGGAGGACATTAAAAGTCAGTGGCCCTACTTGTTTCTGCCAAGGAGCATGTGTGCTCACTTCGAGCTCCTCACAGAGTAATGGAGGCATTTCCTGAAGACCAGGGCAGAATCATTATAGAATACTTCGAAGCAAATCCCAGCAATGATGAAGTGGAGAAGGTCCTCTCCCTGGAAAAAACTGCAGCGTTCCCCTAACTTCTGGACCTACTGATGGCACACTTCAAAGAGAGGAGAGATGCCCTTATCTTGCATGCATATGTGAGTATAGCTGATGTCGTCAACTTTGACGATTGAAATGGGATAAATAAAGCTTAGCGTATTTCTTCACCATTTAAGTTAGTCGTTGTTAAAGTCATTGTTAAAACATTGTGTAATTATATCAATAGTAACTTTCTCAAATGTTTTTTTGTATGATTTGTAGGTATCAGTCACACCAGCAACTGCGAAGGCATCCCTTGCTCTGCCTGACGGTCCGCGCTTGATCATTCTAGGTAAGCACAAAGTTCTGTGTTTATACTTGCACTGTACCAGTGTTTTTCAGAGGATTTAAACCTCCTGGGGCCATCCTTGAGCATGCTGCATAGTTGGAAACATTTTGGACATTTCGAAGTTAAATGCATCAATCTGGTGCATTTTGAGATGAGGCATCTATGATGAGTTTAGGGTTTTTAAAAGCAATTTTATGACAATAAATTAAACATCCAGCAGATGGCATTGTCTTGGCCAACAATAGCTTTTGATAAATTGAAAAAAAGAAAAATCATTAATTTAAAAGGCTTCTCGCGGTTGAGTTTTCTCACAACATTCTGTTCATAGCATTGCATTGGCTCCCCGTATATTTCAGGATCGACTTTAAGGTTCTTTTAATGGTTTTTAAGTGTCTTAATGGTCTTGGGCCTTCTTATCTCTCTGAACTGCTTATAAGATATAAACCTTCGCGGTCTCTGCGCTCCTCTGGCAGCCGTCTCCTTGTCACCCCAAAAGTCAGGACACACACGCATGGCGAGGTGTCTTTCCAGTTTTATGGCCCTCACCTCTGGAACAGGCTGCTGGAGGACCTCAGGGCTGCAGAGAACGTTCATGTTTTTAAGAGCAGGCTCAAGACTCACCTTTTTAGCCTAGCTTTTAACTGATTATTATTTATTACTGTCTGTTTAATTGCTCTGCATGTTTTATATGATTATATTTTTTTCAGTTTTACTATTCAATCTTAGCACATTAATTTACTGTTTATTTTTATACTTTAATTTATCTTAAGCCCCGTTCCAGTGTTTCCTCTATGGGAGCCCTCTGCCCCGGGAGCGGTGGTCGGCTGTAGCTGCCTGGGTGCTCTCCAGGTGGAGCTTGGGTGGAGGTGGGGGTCTTGGCCTTGCCTCCACTGGGTGCCCTGTGTCGGTGCCTCGGCTGCTGGTGTTAGTCTACCGCTGCCGGGGCAGATGGCTCCTCTGATGGCGTTTCCTTGCATGGTTCATCTACACTCGGCCCAATGTCCTTTTTTACTTTTTCTTTTAACTGTGTGTGTGCATGGGAGATGGGTTGGGGGGAGGGGGGTATAACTGTGACCATGCTTTTAAATCTGTGGGGGAGGGAAGGGAAGGTGGTTTTATGTGGGGTCATTTTAATCTGAAAAGCACTTTGTGATGCAACTTCTTGTATGAAAAGCGCTTTATAAATAAAGTTTGATTTGATTTAGTGTATTTCGTTGTTTTCTAGATCCATTGACTTCTGACCAACGTTGGATGGTCAGCATTGCTGTTGTCTTCACTTGCTTCTACAATTTCAACCTTCAGTATCAGGATGAGGCAGCCTGCATTCTTGAATTCATAGAGAGGTAAGTTTAAATTCAATATAAAGTCCTTAGTCTCAGGTGTTTGGGCTTTAAGTAATCTTTCCCTCCATCTATGTGCAGATGACACTCAGATCTTCGTGTCACTGACGGCAGGTGAACATGGGCTCGTAGATAACTGTCACTGCATCGAACAGATCAGTGTGTGGATGCAAAACAATTTTCTCCAGCAAAACTCAGACAGAACTGAAATCATTCTCTGTGGCCCACAGAAACAAGGAGAAAGTCTTATCGGTCACATTGACACTTTTTCTCAAAAGCCTGAGAATCAGGTTAGAACTTTAAAAGTAACTCTAGACTCATACTTGAACTTTTAACAGTCACATTAAATCAATATGCAATAAGCAGCTTTTTATTATCTTAAAAACAATGCCAGAATCAAAGGAATTATGTCTCCAGCAGACTCGGGCTACGTTTACACTGCAGGTCTTAATGTTTAATTCCAATTTTTTGACCTTAATTCAATTTGTTTGTGCGGTCGTTCATACAATCATTTCCATGCGACCTCCATCAGACAGTGTGAACTGTACACGGCTCTGCAGTGACCCACATGTGCAGAAGAAAGCACAACGTCACACTGTGTTTACGGAAGTAAATGCGGATGCTGCACTTGTTAGCTTGTGTTTAATCATGTGTTTCGTAATGAAACACATGATTAAACACCGTTTTCTCCAGGGCTGAAGTACCTTTTCCTTCGGTGCTAACTCCCAGACTTAACTCTACACCTGTTGAAGCAGGCCGCTATGCCGAAGAGGAGGGGCTTTTTCCTTTCTAGTCTTGTCCACAGTGGCGCGCCTCCACCGCACGCGCACACTCCCTCGCACACTGAGCTGCCTGGACCACATATAAAAGTTGTACCACAATACTTTCATTAGTTTTGAAGTTGATGTGCAATCAGAGCTAGAAAAATATATATAATTTAACATTGCTCAGTCCATTGTTTACATCTTGTGTCCCGTCTTCTCTTGCGCACAAATAAGGACTCGGCCTGTCTCGGCCTTCTGTGAGGCCGAGACAGACGTTCAGACTGCAGTTGCTTTGACACAGATCGGATATGTATCCGATTCAGTACCACATATATATTATTAAATATAATATTCCGGAATTGCGCCGCTCAAGGTGGCAGCATGTTGGAGTAGCTCTGTTACTTTGGTTCATATTTTTTTCTTTTTTAAAACTTTAATTCTTCCATTTCTGGTAGAAACATTGTTTTTGTGGACAACTGTTCTCTCTGGTTTTGAATGCTGTGCAGCTGGAAGGATTTTTGCTGATACTTTTTATTTTTGGACATTTGTTATGATGCGTAACCATGGCAACAAGGTGGTTTACAACTGGCAGCAGCTGATTAACATCACAAAAGCTCAGATAATACCTCAACTACAGCCACAAAACCCTGATGAGTTGAAAAGAAGGCGCCATAGATCCAGAGCGTCCTCTACATCAGACTGTCATACAACTACAGAGCGTCTTCAGTCAGAGGCTTCTTCAGATCTGCAGACTGCTACAGGAGATCATCCCTACCCACAGCCATCAGCATCTACAACAAATCTTTGAAGGAACTTGCATAATGAGTTACAACAACATTTAATTTCCCTTTGGGATTAATAAAGTAATTTTGAATTGAATTGAACATGAATGTGGCCTGAATCTGATCCAAAAATTTCAGATTCCATGTGACGTTTCAGAAACAAATTGGATATACATCATATTTGAGCGGGAAAAAAACGAATTCAGGTCACATTTAACTGCAGTGTGAACGTAGCCTTGGAGAGACTAATCCATGCGTTTGTCTCCAGCAGGTTAGATTACTGTAATTGCCTGCTCACTGGACTCTAGACGAGTTTTAAGACAGCAGCAGTACATCCAGAATGCTGCTGCTTGCGTCCTGACTGGTACTAGGAAATCTGACCATATTAGTCCAGTGCTCCAGGTCTTTGCCCTGACTTCCTGTTGTTCAGAGAGTAAACTTTAAAACAGCTCTGCATGTGTACAAGTCTCTTCACGGTCCAGCACCAGGGTACTTCTCTGACATGTTAGAGCCGTATGAACCATGTTGGGCTCTGGGAACAGGGAGGGGGCTCCTGGTAGCACCCAGAGTCGGGACTAAACTTGGTGACGCTGCCTTCCAGTTTTATGCTGCTAACATCAGGAACAGTCTTTCAGAAGATGTTTAAATCCAAGTAGAAGACAGTTCTATTTAGTTATGCATATGACAACTGGAAGTATTTTATCTGCATTTTCTTGTCTTTTTAAATTATTCATTACTTTTTGTTATGATTGTATTCTTGGGGTTTCTTTCGTATTTGTTAAAGGACTTTGAATCACCCTGTGTACCAATTGTGCTGGATAAATAAACTTGCCTGCTTGCTTGCCATGTGTGTATTGCTGTACACTGAGGTTCCACTCAGCTTAATCTCAAAGTTAGCAGGTAGCTGATCAAAAAATTCTGCAGTGGGAAAAAATATACATTTTAACAAGATTAATATTATGTATTTGCTTTGTGATGATGTAGAACATAATTTAATAGGTTTTTTTTCTGTCTTTTTGTTTCACCTTGCCATGTCTCATAGAAGCTGTGTAGGGATCAACCCGGAGAGAGGGACAAAAGGCACGACAGGGTAAAGGGACCGGCAAGAAAAGCGGGAAAATGGTCCAGAAGAAAGTGACATCCCTGAACCCACGTGTTTCCACTCTCTTGAGAAAGCTTATGGATTTTGAGTGGGACTTTGTGTGAGTTTGATAACAACTCCTGTTGAGTTGACCTGCACATGTACACACACACCACAGAGTTCAACTTTAGTTGTTGTGACTGTTGGCTTCCTCAAACTCCTTCATAACTCCTATTATGTGGAAGAGTTATATTTTTATATATATATTTTTTAGTTCTTTTTCTTATACACAACCTAAACACTGACGGTATTTGGGCAGCATACTGTCGAGTTAAACATTTCTTTCTGTTTAGTGAATACCCGAAGTTTATTGGGTGCTGCTTTTTCAGGTGCAACAGGTAAATCTGTCCGATACCCACACAAACAAAGTGTCTCCCAGTTACTCAATCATACAAGCACAGTCCAACCTGGCATAGTTTTATTGTTTGGTATCTGGCCAGCATGCTGTATTGTTCAGTGTTAAACAGTATTGCTCTGTTTAGTGAAGGTGTTCTCTCTTTGAACAGATATTAGAGAAGTTAAGTATATGCTGTCTGTATAATTTAAAAATGTTTTCAGCCCTTGGCTCACTCGGTAACTCAACAATACACACATTCACCCAGATACACACTCTAGTGCACATTCACACACTTACACAGACACTACAAAGTGCTTTTAGAAACACAGCTTCTTGTGTTGTTTCTTGTAAGGGTTTGAGTGTTCGATTATAATAAACAACAATAATATGAATATGTCCTGTTGTCTTGTTTATTATTTGTGACAGTTACTTTCAGTTAATACAAATTCTTCCAAAAATATTGTTTGAAAGTTAGGCTAAAACATCTTGCATTTAATTACTGTATGTTTATACTGTAAGTTGCCTTTTTTTTTTTACAGCAAATCTTGCATTTAATTACAAGTTACAGTATTTCTTGAAAACAGTGGAGCTACTCTGTTTTACAGTAATTTGCTGACAAACCTGCTGCAAGTAGTTTACTGTAATTTTGAATTCGTACAGCAAAATACTATTAATTAAAATTACAAGAAGTTACTGTATTTCTAGGGTACAGTAGACCTACTGTATGTTTTACAGTAACTTGCTGGCGAAACTACTGCCAGTTTTTTACTGTAATTTGGAATTTCTACAGCAAGTTACTGTACATTGTGATTACAATATTTTACTGTATTTCTGTAATACAGTACTGTAGATTTTACAGTAAATTACTGGCAAAACTGCTGCCAGTAATTTACTGTAATTTTACAGTAAAACGTTTTACAGTGTAGTGCTGTGTTGAAAAAAAAAATCGATTCTCTGACTCTAAATTTATTCTTACAGAAATTCCTAAAAACCGATTCATACGTTAAACATTGATTGCCTTTTTTTCTCCCTTTTTTTTGCAGCTAAAATAGGAGGGAAAAGTCCAGAGGGGTATTTAAAGATTTTAGGTCTGAAAGGGTTAATACTGTTTTCCCCTGTGAACTTTAACCCCGCCCAGTGTGGCGTCATTGAATTACAGTCAGGTAATTAAGGTAACAGCTCAAATAAATGTTTTTAATACCACTGACCCATATCAATATCAGATTGTGATAACTGATTAATAATATTCTGATGTATAGATCATGACTGTGGGACTATGTTTTTAACATTCCAGGCGGAACAACACGAGTGTGTGGTGGTGGTGGTGGTGTGTCGTTCCTGTGTTTGTCAGCAGAAACAGCAATGCTGCTGGATAAAAACTGTTCAAAAACCTACATGTGAAGTGTTATCCGAGGATCAATAATGACATCTCAGCCTGAAAACTCTCAGCACATATTGACCTCTGTCTGAGAAGTAATTCTGGTGGCCTGGATCCTCCCAGGACCCCGAACGGTTTCTTCTCAACGCTGAGGAGCAGAGAAGGCAGATATTTATTTATTCAAAGCACCGAGCCACTGTTTGATCACAGCATCCGATTTAATATTGATAAACTGTGTAATCAGACAGAGCAAATATGAAGTTAGCTGCAAATTCTGATATTTTAAAGTCACAACTGAAACAAATCATACAAATACAAAAACAGGATTGCAAAAAACAAAGGTAGCCTAGATGTTGACATACTTCATTTGAAAAGCTGTTTCTTCTGCCTGACTAAGGAAGTTACTGACGCAGGGAGAAATCAGAGGTGGTAGAATTACTGAAGTCAACGTCTAAATAAAACGATCCTAAACTATCGCTTGTTTATTTATTTTACAGTCTAAAAGTGACCGAAGTCAGTGTCGGTAGTTCCTAGCCAGTTGTTGTGATTGACATTGTTCACAGTTGTTTTAAAAGGCCGACAGGAGGAGATCCACAAGCAACGGATGGAGGTCTCCACGCCAAGCCGCTGAGCAGCAGTCGTTGGCGGCTAGGGAAACGAGGCTTTGCCGGCCTTAGCGCGGCCTGAGCCGGGTGGATGACCGTCCGTCCGTGCGCCGGCTGAGGGGGCTCTGCTGTGAGCTCCGTGTCTGTGTGTGGAGTGAGTGTTTCCCGGTGGGGGACCGCAGCGGAGGTTGTAGCTGTACGTGACAAAACGTCCCTCCGTCCGTGGCGCCTCGCCTCGGAGAGAATTGGACAGAGGGGAGCTGCTGAAGAAGAGACAAAAGTCCGGCAGGGAAAGTCGGGAAGGAGCGCCTCGGCTCCTTTTTCGCCATCTTATACGAGTCGTGGAGAAGACGTGAGGTCACGTGCTTCGGTGGCTCAGAGGTTTCGTCCGCTGGACTCACAGATCCCGGGTTAGACTCCAGGCTCAGGCTCCGCTGAAAAGGAGCTTTCAGCTCGCCGATTCTATAGTACGAAGAGACGGGGGGGGAAAGGCGGCCCCGTTTCGTTATAGATGCAGCAACACAACCAAGCTACTGTCACTGGAGGTCAAACTACAGAGGGAACACAACAGCGGGATCATGGAGAGAGACGCAGCATCAAGCCCTGCTTCGGCTCTTGGTTTCACCTGTGTTCACCTGTGTTCACAGGCTGGTGCTCACTCTGGGTTTCAGATCCTCCCCTACAGCCTAGTGGAGACGGTATCGATACCGTCTAGCGTCTGGACTGATTAGGGAGACAGATAGGATGGTACTTGGTGGGTCATCTGGAAGGAGGAAAGTGGATAAGGAGACTTGGTAGTGGAACGATAAAGTCCAGGAACATATACAGAGAAAGAAGTTACTTAGGAAGAAGTGGGACACTGAGGAGAGTAGACAGGAGTTCAGGGAGATGCAGCATATGGTGAAGGTAGAGGTGGCAAAGGCCAAACAAAGGGAGTATAATGATGACCTGTATGCCAGGTTGGACAGTAATGAGGAAGAGAATGATTTGTACGGCTTGGCGAGACAGAGTGGTAAACATGGAAAGGATGTGCAATAGGTGAGGGTGATTAAGGATAGTGATGGAAATGTACTGACAGGTGCCGAGTGTGTAATGGGGAGATGGAAAGAGACCTTTGAAGAGCTGACGAATGAGGAAAACGAGAGAGAACGTGGAATAGAAGAGGTGACTGTCGTGGATCAGGAAGTAGCTGAGATTAGTAAAGGTGAAGTGAGGAAAGCTCTGAAGAGGATGAAGGGGAGAAAGGCAGTTGGTCCTGTGGAGGTATGGAAGTGCCCAGGAGTGGTGGCAGTAGAGTTTTTGACAATGTTCCTTAACAAGATCTTGAAGAGTGAGAAGATGCTTGAGGAATGGAGGAAAAGTGTTCTAGTGCCGATTTTTAAGATCAAGGGAGATGTACAGAACTGTGGCACCTACAGAGGAATAAAGCTAATAAGTCATGCAATGAAGCTTTGGTAAAGAGTGGTGGAAGCTAGACTTAGGTCAGAAGTGAGCATTTATGAGGATCAGTACGGTTTCATGCCAGGAAGGAGTTCTACAGATGCAATTTTTGCTTTAAGGATGCTGATGAAGAAATACAGAGGTCACAGGGAGCTGCATTGTGACTTTGTAGATTTAGAGAAAGCGTATGACGAGAGAAGAGTTGTGGTATTGAGACGGTCCGGAGTGGCAGAGGAGTATGTTATGGTGGTGTAGGACATGTATGAGAGCTGTGAGACAGCAGTGAGGTGTGCTGTAGGAATAACAGAGGAGTTCAAGGTGAAGACATCAGTCTTCTCATGCGCGAGTCTCAGACGCAATATAAAAAGCTGCTGAAGAGCTTCTTCCTCAGGGCACACTCAGTCAGCTGACTTTTTGTCTTTGCTGCCTCTCTGTTGAACTCCGGTACGGCACGTTACTCTTTTCAGCCCTCAAAAGCAAAGAGTTTTTCAGAAAACATCCGGGGCTTGAGCCCAAGTAACCACCCCCAAACTCCGCCCCTGGCTCAGACTATAAATGTAAAAGGAAACACATCGCCGACTGCTGCGGACGTCAAGCTCAGCAAACCATGGACGGAGACAGAGCAACAAGCCCCGCTTCAGCTCCGCTGTGGACCATGGCCGCTTCTGGCTTCAGGCTGCGTTTGAGCTACCAGGAGAGTCATGGACTGCTGCTTACGCTGCTCCTCTCAGGAAGGCTTCGCTGTCACATCCACCTCTCCAGGCTGTTCATGATCCTGTGGAGCTGGTTTGGCCTCAGAGGAGAGCGCCGTCTGGACCGACGGGGACCCGCTGGCTTAGGCGTTGACCGGCAGGCCACCATCCCCCCGACATGAACCTCCTCCTGCTTGGTGAACTCTGGAAACGCTTCTTCTGCTCTGTCTGTCTTCTCAAACCCCCAGTCCGTCCTGCTGGTTCTGGTTCTGCTGGAGGTTTCTTCCTGTTAAAGGACAGTTTTCCTCTCCACCGTCGGCACATGCATGCTCAGTATGAGGGATTGCTGCGACGTCGACCACACAACGCAGGCGACCGTCTGCCGTGGCTACATGCTGGTCCAGGAGGAGCGAACGCTGCGAGTCAGTGACCCCATGCATCCTGCTGGGTTTCCTTGGATAGAAAACTTGTAAAACTCACTGTAATGATGACGTGAACTTAATGCACCGTTTGATAAGTTGGACCAACTGGAATGAATGTTTGACTGGATGGAAATGACTTGTGTAAAGGGCCTGGAGATGACAAGGTGTTGTGAATCGGCGCTGTAGAAACAAACTGATGTGAACGAATAAAACTCTGAAAAGAGTCTCAGTCGTCGCCTGCTTATTTCCACACACCCATCCAAGAGCGGTGCGTTCAAATGCGGCCGCAGAGCATCGGTAGCTGAAGCGTCGGCAGCTTGGTGGTATTTTAAAGAGTACAGCGAAAGAATTAATCCATATTAATATCATAATTACAAAATAACATATTTGAAGCAGAAACAACTTTATCAAATTGAAATGTTCAACATAAAACTGATCAAACTCATACTTACAACAGGAACTGTATATATGTTAGAACTGGGTAAAGTGCTTCCAGCGACAATATAAAGTGTTTACCATATGGAGTATATATACTCCAAGTGGCTCAGCAGACAGAAAATAACTTGAGAACAAAGCTTGTATAGAAACAAGAGGTGTAACTGAGATAAACAGAAGGTTTGTGGCTCGATGTTTCGCCTGTGGTCGGCATGTACTCCACCGGCTCTCCGTCAGTGCAGAGGCCGCTGACGCTGCTCTGCACTGAGGCGATACCATCTCCACACAGTCCTGCCCAGGCTAAAGAGGGGGATATCACACCGAACCTCTCCTGGAAGGTACAGAGTGAGCACCAGTCCGCGACTCGCCTCCAAGTTCAAACTCAGCTGGAACCAAGAGCCGGTGTAGGTGCAGATTTCAATGCGCTGTGCAGAAGCGGGGCTTGTTGTTGCGTCTCCGTCCATGGTTTGACGAGTTTCACCTCCACAACAGTTGCTGATGTGTGACCCTTTAATAGTTGTAGTTTGAGCTTGAACGGGTCAAGGCAAAGGAGTTGCTGCCTCTTCATTGCTTGAGGTGAAGAGACGTTAATATTTGTAATTCGGAGCTCCTTTCTCAGTGGCGTGCGATCCTCTTGAGAACACCTTTTTATGCTCCCCTTATCTGGAAAAGACTTCCTGACGGGTGTAGAGCTGCTGAAACTCTGAACTGCTTTAAATCGAGACTAAAAACCATCTGTTTAGAATTGCCTTTGAGTAAATGCTTGATGTCATATGTATGAAATGTGTTCATGCTCTCTTGCTTTTTTTATTTTTCTCTTGCTTTATTGTGTATCATGTGTAATGTGTGTTTCTTTTATGTGTTTCTTTTAAATCACCAAATCATGTAAAGCACCTTGAATTGCCCTGCTGTTGAAAGTGTGCTATACAAATAAAATTGCCTTGCCTTGCCTTGCCTTGAAGACAGTACGCGTTGACGTGTGTAAACAAGGAGGAATAATGTGTGTTTGAAGCAGACTTAATGTTTTACATGAGTTTTTGACGGGGGCTGAGTTGATTCGTCTCAGTCAGCGGCACTGGTGAGCACAATATTCGTCCGGAGTGTGCATGATTGTTACAGTGAAGAAAATTGCATATTGAGTATCGAACCAGGTATCTTAAGATAGAGTGGCAGGAGCCTAAACCTCCGTTATAACGTGATATAGCTCTGTTTTTATTTCACCTGGGTGGCAGCTCTAACGCTTCCGTTCATCATCATCGCCATCATCATCAAGAGAAGCTGCGGCCAAACCTGAACAGCCTCAAGAAGGTTTATATTTGCTGCTGAAGACAAACTGCTGGGTGTCGACCCCTGACTCCGCCCATCTAATATGACCTTTTTGTCCTTCCCTGTGCAGACCATAATCAGAAAGCCTGCTCTGTCCTCTCTCTGTAGATGAATCTGACCTGCTTTACATCAGCAGACCCAGCAGCTCCGACCGTCGCCAAGCTGTACGACGACAGCGTCGACTTCGGCCATTTCTGGGCCAGAGACGGTCCCAGGCCTCCCTGCTCCAACGTGACCCATGACTCCCAGTGCTTCGTCTGCCTGGACCAGCTGGTCAGAGCGGTCTGCAGCAACCTGACGGCTGCTGTGAAGTTTTTCATGGAGGGTCCGGGAGGCTCCATCGGCTTAAACCAGACCGGTGAGAACCTCCACACTTTGGACGAACAGAAACGTCTCCTCTGGGCCAGAAGGGAACATCGGAGGTTCTCTGAGACTGTCCTAAACCTCCCTCACCGCAGCCCGCTCATCCAAGGGAACATCTACCTGGGATCATCTCCGCCATCCTGTTTTCCATCCTCCTCTTCTTCGTCCTCATCAAGGTGTCTGTTTCAGATGAAACGTTCTAACTCGGCTTCTCGTAGATCCAAACCTCCTTCTCCTCCATAAACTCCAGCTGTACTAAAGCCAGACCTCTCTGTGGTTTCAGACCAACAGCTGCAGGACCTCCAGGGCTCAGAGATGTTGCCTCAACCAGAACCAGATGAAGAACGAGGGGAACGGACCGTCGTCCACTCAGGATGGTGTGAGGTCAACTTATGTAAGTTCTCAGTAAGGGGAAGGTAAAGATGCTGGAAATCCAGTTTGGTTTGAGTGTTTGAGGCTACTGTCTGACTGGGAGGAGGTTCACATGGAGTTAAAATCTACATTTAGGATTATTCTTCATTATAAAAAGGTAAAACAAAAAACTAAAGTTCAGTGATGTGATAGACTTAAAGTAAACAAACCCTGGAGTTTATCTGGAGTTTTTGAACCTTTAGTTCTGTTATATATAAAAAGTTTACGCTCCTCCTTCATGTTTCCATGTTTCTTATAGAGCATTTTGTTTTAATTACTATTTAAAATCACTAATCTTTTTTTTATTTACAAATATTTAGGCAGCTGTTTTGCAATTATGCACCAGCAGAGTTGGGAACTGTCGGCTTCGTAACCTATATTGTCGGCAACTCACTTCTTACTCAGAGAAGTGGGGACGCCGAACTCCAAAACCCCGGCGGGAACTGTTTCAAAATAAGACCCAGAACTGAGAGACAGAGAGTAAAACAACACACACAAACAGATATCTGTTTCACAGTGGACGCACCTGCAGATGGTAGCCAGAAAAGATCTGACTCGCTTCTCTACAAGGGTGTACCATTTTTATTACAGAAGAACAAAGAAAATATCACATGACTCCTCTCCCCTCCTCCTACATCTTAACAAGTCATACATTTTCTCCAGGTCTCCTGACCTGGTTTTATAGCCGTACCATGAACTAGAGTTATAACCCATCCTCCCTGCTTTTAGTTCATATCTTTGCCCAAGAGTTTATTTACTTAAAACCTTACCCCCATAAAATACTGGTAGACAGTCATGTTTTACTACCCTGAATAATATAAACAGTCCTATTTACCTCTAAACGCTTACTAAAGATATAGTTAAAACATATGTACTGCATAATAAAAAATAGCCCCAAAAAAGTAGAATACAACAGAACGTTACTTTAAAAAAGTAATTAGTTATAGTTACTCACTACTTGTTCCAACAAGTAACCGAGTTAATATCTGAATTACTCTGTAGTAAAAGTTACTAGGGAAAATAACTGTTTGTGTTACTGTAAAAAAAAAAAAACGTTGCTATATTAAAAAACAATTGATTTTCTGACCAGTTTTCAAAAGTCCGTTAAAATGTATATAATTTTCCATATTGCACATCAACAGACAGCAAGATGTTCATCCTGAACTGTAAGTATTTTTGTAACAAAAGTAAACAGTTAAACAATATAAAAAGTTTAACTCTGTAGTCCAGGTGGTCGTGTTAAAGGGGCTATATGCAATTTTCTGAAATTTAAACTCGCGACTGACCCCATGTGGCCAAAAACGGAACTGCTCTTCCTTTCTGCTCGCTCTCGCAGCGCGTGCTCGTACGTGCACACGTCACAAGTCATCCACTGCAAAGAAGTCAACATTATGTTTACAGAGGTAAGAACAGTCAAATACATATATTGTTTGAGAAACTAAGTTTGTTTGCGATATATATGACAACAAAATGCACAGTAGTGGAGATGTTTGAGTCATAAATGGTCAAAGAAAAAGGCTATTGTTACGTTTATTTTGGGGAAAAAGTTGCACATAGCCTCTTTAACTGAATATTTCCATATTTGACAGTTTTTTTTTAAACTGACAGAAAAATCTGAAGACCGTCGGTCATTTTGACAGATCGGTACTCATACTTCTGACCTTTTGGTGCAAATAAACAGACATTTACAACTTTATGCATGGAGTACAGGAAACTAAATGAATTTAAAAAAAATTCCCATCTGAGCATCATCTCAGACCCGGACACTGTACTCAATGCATCTCGCTGACCAGGAGCTGACAGTGTGCTGAAGAGTTACGGAGGTTTTGGAGCGTCTGTGATTGTAGTGGACACAGATCGGTGGCAGATCGCTGCAGCTTAACTACTTATGCAACAAAAAAAAAGCGCATGCAGGGGGATTTCCTCCCACTGTAGCGACCAGTAAAGCTCTAGTTTAGAGAGTCTTGTCGAATACCGATCACTTCAATTGGAGAAATGTTCCCTGATTTCCAAACCATGGCTTAAGTGGGGCTTCAGTCTCCATTATGCAGAGGCGGAGCAGTTCAGCTCCTTGCAGAGCATTCAGAGTGCAGAGTGCAATTCATAGTAACGCACCACATCAGTAGGTAACGGCATTGTAAAAACAGAAAGAGCAATTAGTTAGGTTACCCTAACACTGTTCTTTTAAACGGCGTTATTACTAACACTGTGCACCAGAACCCTGGCTGATTAAAGGTACAGTGCCACAAATAAAATTACTAATAACTAAAATAAAATGATTCTAATTACACTTTAAGTGCAGTACAATCAATCAAATACCAAAAGATTAACTACAGTGCATAGAGCAAAAATAAAAACCAAGAAAATTTAATTAGAACTCAATTATATTTAAAATACAATGCAAAAAAATAAAAAATAGAATAAAACCAAGTAAAGTTAACAAAATGCAATGTAAAGTGCAGTGCCAAAAATAAAATGGGAAAAAGTTTGATTATATTTATTTAAACTACAAGTGAAAATATAAAACAAAATTAAACTAAACTTAATTAAATAAATTACATTTAAAGTTCAGTGTCACAAAATAAAGAAAACTAATTTTCTTAACATACTGTGCAAAAATAAAATAACCTTTTATCAAAAGTACAGTAGCCTACAGTAAATTAAAACTATTTAAATTAATTTGAATATAAAAAAGTCTAAAATAAAGAACCCAAACAGCATGTAAGTAAATTTAAATAAAAATAACATTTAATCACATTTAATTAAATAAGAGTTCTGAGTTTTAAACACGATTAATAAATAAATGAGACATTTCTAGCTGAGAGCTGATGTTCAGGGTGCTGCTGATGGTAGAGGAGCTTCTATGGTTGAATTTCTCTCTAATTAAAGTTTTAATTTGTGCACAATAATTAACGAAAGGTCTCCTCTTTGTTCACAGGTCTAAACAGGATCCTCCAACGATCTCCTGATGCTGCTCTGGTTTTTTTTTTTTTAAGTGTTTTAAATGAATCTTGAAATGTGATCATCCTCAGATGTGAGTGTGTGTAACATGGAAACTTTCCTTGTTGTGCTGCTGAAGTCTGAATAAAAACTGATCTTAAAAAAACTCTCAGCTGGTGATGATTAACCTGGGGTCATGTTGAACTGAGCAGAGGGCTTCTGGAGTCGCTTCTTCAGGTTCTGATGAGTTCAGAACAGATAAACTCGATACAGTGAAGACTCCCATCCTGAGGGACGACCCCCTTTCCCAGACAAAGCCCATTCTACGAGGAGCTTCCTGTCCTCACACAGCTTTGACTCAATGAGGGCGTTTCCTCCACTATTTGAGCCTGCTGACGTAGCACAGCAGAAACAGACTTCATCAACCAGAAAGAGCCGGTTGGTTATTATCCAAGGGACAGGATCCAGCTATCACCAGAATGACTTCTCAAACATTGATCATTGTGCGCTGATAGTTTTCAGGTTGGGATTCTGTCATCAACTGGGTCAAATTCGCTTTGTCCAACAGAAACAGACCAATCTACATAAACAATAATTAGACTAATATTTTTTTATAATACATGTACGCTATTATACTACGGAGAGCCCGTCCGACAAAAAAATAATTAACTCGTGGCCACGAGTTATTAATGCGTGGGAATGAGATAATAACTCGTGGCCATGAGTTAATTATTTTTTTGTCAATAGCACCAGACGGGCTCTCCGTAGTACCCAACCCTAATTAACGGCATTTATCCGACTCATTGGATCCTCTCTGTTAAAAATGCAACAAAATCCATGAGCCAAGAAATAAGACCAGACTCGATATTATAAAGGTTTCTTCATTGATGTGCCACGATATGAGGCTGGATACAATTAACCTTAAACCCGTTGAAATTCCGAGGGCCCGCGGGCGGGCCCAGGGCATTTCCTAGTTTAAATCCACCAATTTTCTGACTTCTAACTTTTATTAACCTATACATGTTTTATATCATTGGAAAGCTAAGAATCTTGTGATTCCAATTATGCCTGGCGTTTAAGGATACAATCATAACTGAAGACACAGTGAGCGCTTTTGCCAACTCAAACGTTCTCCTGATGGAGGTAAAAAAAAATGGAACTCACCACTTTGTAGTCCAATAAACGTGACAAAACCGATCCATTTCGAACAAAAATGGTCTTTTAACATCGATAAGGGTCCGATTAAAGTCCTCCGATAAAGTGATTAGACCAGGACAACAGCAAGACCAATAAAAAAATGTAAAACAAACAATGAGCTCCCGAAATGTCTGGCCATTTTTGTAGTCTTTATGGCTTTGTTTCCGATTCATTCGCTTCCACTACAAAGGTCACTGAGCATGCCCAGAAGAAAAAAAAAAGTAATCCGGTGTTTTCCTTACTTAGGGCACATCTCCAACCAATGGCGCATGGATGAAAAGTCACGTTATGGTAAGTAACTCGAACCAATCGCGGTCCAGAACTCTGATGATTGACGCATCGAATAGCCAATGTAATGCTGTAAACGCAGATATATAACTTGACCGGGCGGACTTGTTCGCAGCCATCGTATATGACGTGTGTGAAATGTCTTATTCATGAAGAGATTACGCACAGTGCGCACCAGTAACATACTGTTTCAGCGCCGTGTCCAAACACCCTTTATAATCAAAATACAACATTGAAGGAAGCCGTGGAGCTTTATATGGTAAGATGAAGTTATGGTTCTGATTATATTTTTAATTCAGTGAGGACTACGGCATTTACCCAGGAGATGGCGCATATGGCACACTTTTGACCACCTTTGACCTGTAGTTATAAAAATGTGTGCAGAATATTTATTTTTTGGTTTATTGCTGTCAAATTTGCTGTGGATGAAGGTAATACTTCAGACTTTAGACCCACAGCGTGTTTAAGGTCACCACGTCTTTTTAAAGCCATTTTTACAGCATGTATTTATATAAAATAAATATTCGGACACAAATAAAATAATTTTTTGGGGTATTAAAATTAATATTGCATGGTAACAATAGCACTCAGAGATATTAACACAGTTCTGGGATAAATTTTAGAGTGTTTGCTTTCCAAAGAGACCCAACCATGTCTCTACTCAAAATGGTTCAAGAACAGCTTTAAGTTAATTTTGGGTATGGGTTTTTAAAAAATGTAGGGCGGAAATTGCAGGAATTTAAGGGGGCTAAGAGAAGTCAATAAAAAGTATTCCGGCCGGTGTCTTCAGATCCTGCAGATGTTTAAAAACCAAATTCAAAAAGTGTTCCTATTGCATCGTCAACTGGTCTCTTCGGCCTATAAGCTTGGTGGAAACAGAATGTGGTGTAGAATTCAAACTAAAACCATTTTTATTAAAACAATTATTAAAAAAAACATTCAATTCATTGTAGAATCCAGATCAGTTTGGCCACTGAAGGAGATTGCAGATCTTCAAGGCTTCATCCCCATCGTGTTTGGACTTCCTGTACCCAACAAAGCCTCAGCTTTATCTTTCTATACACGTTTGACTAATTTAATTTCCCCCTTCACTTGTTTGGCGAGTTCCCTATACAGATAAATGTTCCCTCGATTGAAGATGACATTCTTCTCGATAAAAGCGTCTTTATCCGACTTTAAACGAGATCGAAAACATAAATCACGCTCCGTCTCTGATGAATGAGTCGTGCTGATGTGCCTGAATGACCCAGAACTGGTTCCAGTGGAACAAACAGGTCAAAGGTTACAGGTACCAGTCGTATGTCTTTACAGGTTGTTCAATAATGGATGACAGACGGGATGGGAACTTTTTATACCGTAAAAATACTCATGGATTTATCAGTTTAATTATATATAATCATGGAGCTCATTAAAAAAAACAGAGAATCTAATGCAGAGATTAGTTGTAGCTTTGCTATCTGGTGTCAAGTTCAGCTGATATTTAATCAATAATTAATAATCAAGTGTTTTTTTAAGTCAATCATTTAATTTAAAACATAAATAAAACCAGCGGCTCATTCTGATCAAAATCTAATATCCAGGATCTGATTACTTGAATCAACCTGGATGTCATTGAGGCTTTTGTTCTTCCTCCCAGCTCTACCGGCAGCAGAGCCAATATCTCCATCTGAGATATTAATCAGGAAAAATTAGGCTTTATCCACCCTTATGGTAGTTTTTAAGAACATCTAAAATCTCATGTATCTGTTCTAATATTGTGCAGCTTCGGTGTGCAGGTGCAGCTGAGGGAGCGTTAATAAAACCCAAGACGGTTGTCGGAGTGAAGCTGAAGTAAAGGAAAGAATAAAATGGAGGTTTTTGATACAGGAGATCAACCTGCAGGAGCTCCAGGTTGTTTCAGAGAACAGGTGCAGCAGAAAAATAAATAAAATAACAGCCAATCAGAGACGAGACATTTCATTCTTCTTCTAGGCTTCAGACGGGACTTTCTGCTTTTGTAGAGAGGAGACTTAATCCGTTTTCATCTGGAGTCGCGTTTTCCTCCCTGAAAGAATGAAACAGACACAAGAATGATGTTTGGTGGATTCAGGTTATTATAGGAGGTTTTTGTTAATTTTAAATGAGAGAGGATGAAGCTGGTTTTAAACCACCTGGAGTTGGAAATGTTCCTCCTATTTATTTGAGCAGCATCAACTGACCGATCACAGACGGATTTTCCTGATATCATAATTAAACCTGTTCAGGTCAACCAAACCAAACCTTTCCAGCTGAGGGCTTCACAGAGCCGTTCAGAGGTTTTAGGGGCTGTTTACACGACAACGTTGCCGTTTTTCTTTGAATACGCGGGTGAAAACGCGCTGCGTTTACACGACAGAGCGCGCGATGGAAAACGATGTAGTACATATGCCCGGCCTTTAGATGGCAGTGTGCCCCGTGTATGCAGTGTTCCAAGGTTTCCCCCCTCACAACCCGGAAAAGAAACATTTCATGATACCCAACAATGGCGGTCGTCTTGTAGTTCTCCGCTCAAATAAAGGCATATTGATTATTTGACGCACGTGCTGTATGCGACCAAATAACTTCAGAAGCTCCATCAGCAGTAACCGCATACCTGGATCCGCCATTGTTGTTGTTTTTCTGTAGAAAGGCGGAGTGCGCAAGTGCAACATGTCCGTAGGTGGCTGGCAGTGACGTCATCGTTTTCAAAAGTCTCCGGCTTGCGTTTACATGACAACTAATCCCTCAGCGTTTTCAAAACTCTCCAATCTGGAAGCCGTTTCCCAAAAGCTGCGTTTTCGCCCCCCCCCCGTTTTCCCGTTGTCGTTTAAACGAGAGGCCGAATCGGAGAGAAAAACCTCCGTTTTGCTGAAAAACGTTTACAAGAAGACCGCCATTGTTGGGTATCATGAAATGTTTCTTTTCCGGGTTGTGAGGGGGGAAACCTTGGAACACTGCATACATGGGGCACACTGCCATCTAAAGGCCGGGCATAGGTACTACATCGTTTTCCATCGCGCGCCCTGTCGTGTAAACGGCAACGTTGTCATGTAAACAGCCCCTTAGATCCACTGTATGAATCTCCTGCCAGCTCCTTCAGAAACGCCCGTGTCCAAAAGCAAAAGGTTATTTAACCCCGGTGCCGATAATAGCAGCAGCACTTCCACCAACACTAATCAGTCCAAACACCTGCTACACACCAACCAATCTCTGCATACTCCACATAATGGGTAGAGGCTCGTCTAAATGACAGAAACAAGATTCTCCACCTCAAACCAAAAAACAAAACAAACAAAGAAAGCAATGACAGTGCAACACGGTCCTATAGCCACACAGGTGACCTTTCAAATTAAAGGCCCAACTCTTAACGGTATCAGGATCTCTGCTTTACGTGCAAAACTCACTGAACCAGCAGCCGAGGAAAGAAAACAAGGCTAAAGCTCATTTCATGAAGTCAAAAACATCAATTCAGTCTCATGTTTGCCGTTTTGTGATCATAATCCGTGTTAGAGGAAATATGTGGCGGCAAAACAGGATCAGCTCGATGTGAATAAAACAGATCGTTAAACGGCAAAAGTAGACGGTAAATAAAAAAAATTGTAAACTTGAAAAAAAAAAAGTAAAACCGTAAAGAAAAAATGAAAATTGAACATATATTTATATAAAACTTGCAACTTAAACTCTTCATGTTATCAATGTTAAAACGGCTGTTTTGTATTTTTAGACATTTTCAATTCAGCGTTTTTAATCTTCGGAGCAGGAACCGGATTTTACGAAGGGGGCGGGGCTTAGAGCCCATTGGCTACCCAGGACATGATTGACAGAAGTTCGGTCCCCGAGAAGGGCTTCTGTTGTTGCCCCCTTAGAGTATTAGGATCCTGCCAAACAGACTTTTTTTTCCTTCTAGTCTATTTTCGAGTTTAAAATCTGTTTTATTTTTCCTATTCACGTGGAGCTGATCCTGTTTTGACTTCATGAAAACGCTACAGACGCTAAATTCCCTCGCTTTAGTTAAATCAATCCTCCCCTCGCTGTAATTGCTAAAAGATGTTGACTGTTGTTATTTTGATAAAAGATCCCCGGATTTTATTGGCTCTGATGGTTCGATAGATCTATCAAATCGACCAATGGGCTTCTGAGAACCTGCCCTGCGTTGTTTACAATGTCTGATTGAGGGGCCTCGATGTGCAGTGGTGGACTTTTTAGCTGTATTTTGATTTTCATGAAGCCATTATTAGCTAAAACAACCATCTATAAAAGTGTGTGTAAGGGGGAGAGGCAAGAAAAAAAGTTTAAAATCGTGGCTTCACCTCAACTAATTCCTCACCAAAACTTCCACGCTTCACTGTTTCCACCCCCTGTGAATTTTGGCACAGTAAACTGTTAGATCCTGTACTGTGGGGTGTTAGATGTTTTGGTTTTCAGCTGCATACTTTTTAAAACATCACAAAGTGCATGTTTTTTTTAGAGGTAGAATTAAATATATACATTTTCATTTTTCACTGCCATTTTCATTTACTCTCACTCAGTAAGATGAGTGTTGATTTTTAAGCCTCTGGGGTATTCTCTGGAGTTTTATCTTTATTTTGACACCAGAATAGTTCAAATGAACCTTGTAGTCCCTGAGTTTTATCAAATACATTTTTGGCGTGTCATTTTTGAGCAGATCTCTGGAGAAGAGGCCTGTTGGGTCTGAGGTTTCAATGAAACCAGAACCGTTCCAGCTTCACTCACCTCAGAGGTTTACTTTTCCTCCTGTATCTACAGTAAAGAAGGCCGACGAGGAAGAGGAAGAGGAAGAGGAAGAAGAGGAGGATCAGCAGGATGGCAGCGATGACGACGGGCAGCGGCCATGTTGAACCATCTGTCAGACATAAAAACAATCAGTGACTGAAGGAGCAGAGCGACACAACCTGTAAAGGTGTTGATGGGGAGGAAACAGGGAACTTTATGTTGCTCTGCAGTTTCATCGTCTTTTAAACTGTTTTATGTTTTTAAAAGAAATAATCTGGGGACGTTTATTTCAGATCAGCAGAGGCTATAAATGTTATACTGTTCAGCATTTGATTAAACTTCACACAGATGAAAGAAAGCAAGAAAAAAGCTTACCATCAGAACGGAGCAGCAGGCAATCTGTAATGAAACACAGAGACGGTTACCCATCATGCAGTTCTCCTCTCAGATAACTCATCCGGTTTGTTGGTTGTTTAATGACCAATATTATAAAAGTGAAATGTTCCATCATCTAAACAATCACAGAAAATCAAATGTTTTAAAGTCTTCAACCAGTTTCTTTTAAAACTGAAATATTTAAATATATATGTTGTTGAACAAATAAGGAACTCTGAATTTTACAACATATAAGCGTCAGATTTCACAGGATCTGAGATAGAAATTCAGGTTTTAATTTATTTTCATTAAGATTATCTAAATAACTACAATATCTGCCAAAAGAAGAGTGAATTTCTAGCAGAGCAGAACGACAGCCTGTATCTTCTGGGTGCTATAATCCAGAGGCAAACATGCACAACTCTGCATTTTGATGCTTTACTATAACAGATGCGATGGACACTCCGGACTATAATCCCACATCTGATGCAGGTTTTAAGTGGCTGAGATGATAAAGTTCACTGGGAGCGAAGGGGTTAACGTGAAATAAGTGATGCAATCTTCTGTGAAAATATCATATCTATAATAATTTCTAGTTATGGTCGTTTGCTCTCTAGGAGCCTGGAAAAGCGACTCAACTGAACTGCTGCTCCTCCTGTTTAACTTCATCTGAGCCTGACTGACCATCATCATCATCACTGAAGACAGTCAGCTGCATCACATTTAGCCAAATGATCCAAAATAAACACCCAGTCAGATATGTTTAACCTACATTATATGGTTAAAAACATAAACCCGGTTAGAGTCACATTTAGAACTGTTTGTTAGTGGATTTAATCTGATTTGAAAATATATTTTAACGTCTCCTGGATTATTTCGGGGAGATTCACAGATTACTGGCCACCATCTGGGGTTTGGGTTCTTCACCAGGATGAAGGTTTGAAAGCATGGCAGCACTAAAAATCCCTCAGCAGGTGGCGCTGTGGAGCCACTGATGAGTTTAAAATTATGGCTGTCAAAAAATAAATATTAAAAAAATCTAATTAATCACAGAGTAGCTGTGAATTAAATATGATTAATTATCATTCCTGAGTTTCCTCAGGAAGGTTTCCTCTTTTATGGAAATCAAAATAGGGTCACCGTATATTATATTTAAATTGCCAAAACACATTTCCTTTCATTGAAAATATGAACTTGATATGTTTATGAAACATATTTTCGACATGTGTTGGTTTGATTTGTGGTTTGACATGAACAAAACACATCAATTGGTTTGGATACTTCAATTGAAATGAGAAAGATCACAGGCTTTAAGGACAGGAAAGATTGGATAGATGGAAGTCTGGACAGAGCCAATGAATTGAATAGATTCTTCAACAGGTTCAGTTCAGGAACTAGTTTAGCATCCTCCTCTCCTGTTCCCAGCCAAACAGACATCCCACTCTCCTCTGATCAACAGCTTTCCTGTTACACCTCGGATGTTTAATCCTTCACCTCAGCCATGGATTCTTCTAATTCCACAAGTTTGACTTCAACCAAGTCAGGAAATGCTGCTACCCCCTTTGCCTCCCCCTCCCACTTGTCTGTCTCCAAAAGTCAGGTGAAGAGGCAGCTGGAGAAACTGAACCGGAACAAGGCTGCAGGTCCAGATGGTGTCAGCCCCAGAGCCCTGAAGGCCTGTGCAGAGCAGCTCTGTGGGATTCTGCAGCACCTCTTCAACCTTAGCTTAACTCAGGAGAAGGTTCCAGTGTTGTGGAAGACATCCTGCCTTGTTCCAGTACCAAAGAGAACTCACCCATCAGTCATCAATGACTATAGACCCGTTGCCCTGACATCCCACATCATGAAGGTCCTGGAGAGACTCCTGTTGGCACCCCTGAGTAAGCAAACAAGAACGTATCAGGACCCACTGCAGTTTGCTTATCGCTGTGGAGTTGGAGTTGAAGATGCCATCATCCACCTACTTCAACCAACCCACTGTCATCTGGACAAAGCAGGCAGCACTGTGAGGATCATGTTCTTTGATTTCTCCAGTGCATTTAACACAATTCAGCCTGATTTGCTTTGTCAGAAACTCCTGAAGAAACAGGTGGAGCCCTCAACAATCGCCTGGATCAATGACTACCTGACAAACAGACCACAGCTTGTGAAACTGAAGGATTTTGTGTCAACCAGGTGGTCAGCAGCACAGGAGCACCACAAGGGACCGTACTCTCACCATTGCTTTTCACTCTGTACACCTCAGACTTCCAGTACAAATCAGAGACCTGTCATCTGCAGAAATACTCAGATGACTCTGCAATTGTCGGGTGTGTCAGAGATGGACAAGAAGCTGAATACAGAGAGCTGGTGGACCGCTTTGTGACATGGTGTGGAAACAATCGTCTCACCTTGAATGTGAACAAAACAAAGGAGATGATTGCAGATTTCAGAAGAAACAGGGATAAGTCAAACTGTTTCCATCATGGGAGAAGAAGTGGAGGTGGTTGAGGAGTATAAATACCTCGGAGTTCACCTTGACAACAGACTGAACTGGAGACTGAACAGTGAAGTTGTCTACAAGAAGGGACAGAGCAGACTGTACTTCTGGAGGAAGCTTAGGTCCTTCAAGGTTTGCAGCCAGATGCTGCAGATCTTCTACAAGTCTGTTGTGGAGAGTGTAATCTCTTCAGCCGTCATCTGTTGGGGTAGCAGCATCAGAGCCAGGGATTTAAAAAGGCTAAACAACCTGATAAAGAAGGTTCTGGTTCTGTTCTTGGGACAACTGTGGAACATCTGGAGATCATAATGCAAAGAAGGATTCTTCATAAAATCAAAAGAATTATGGACAACCCTGAGCATCCTCTTCATGAGACAGTCATACAACAACAGAGCGTCTTCAGTCGGAGGCTTCTTCAGTTTCGCTGCAATACAAACTGCTACAGGAAATCCTTCCTGCCCACAGCCATCATCACCTACAACAACTCCTTAAACAATTAATTATATGAGCTACAACAACACTTAATTTCCCTCTGGGATCAATAAAGTATTTTTGAATTGAATTTGAATTGAATTAATGGAAAGTGGATGGATTTAAGAGTAGAAAGTAGCCATGGAAGGAACGAAGAAAAAACCCTAAATGGGGAAAAAATATGCAACAAAAATAATCGTTTTATAATTTAATGGAAATTGTGAGGCACCCAACATGGGACACTCTTAAGAACTTAAAAGTTTTGTTGTTTTTAAACAAAGCGATTTGTGCAACCAACAGCACAACAAGACATGACGGCGTCCCTTTCTGCAGACCACATGCGCAGTAGAGGAGAGAGTGACGTGAACCAATAATCCCTCTAGTCGGCCATGTCTGAGACCAGATGTACACAGGAAACGTTCATGTGACGAGCGAGCATTGAACGCAGCACGGGTTAAAGTGTGGAATCAACAGGGCCGGTCATTCTGTGCATGCGTCAAAATAATAAAATAAAATAAATAAATTTCACCTGAGTTAAGTTTGATAGCCGTGGTTAAAACCCATCAGTATTTATTCATTCAGCGCTTTAGACGTCCAAAAAGGTGATTAAAAAGTGTTTAACAATAATTATGAAAAAAAATAATTAAGTGTTAAAAGCCACTTTTACAATATGTTTTAAATTCAGCTTGCTTGTGTGTTTACATAGCAGGCTGGTTATGGTGTAAAAAATAAACATTAAAATCTAAAATTAGGAGATAAAAAATGTATTTGGTTCTCTGTGTAGATTCCTTCATTCTTCTTTTATGTCAGCGAGTAGGCTATATATATATATATATATATATATATATATATATATATATATATATATATATATATATATATATATATATATATATATAAAGCCATGAGGCCAGTTTTCCTTGTTCACTCGTGTGCGTTTAATTGGAGAGAAAAAACTTCCACTGGACTCCAATTTAAAAATATACGAAACAAAAAGAAATGTATTCCATAGCTCATTAATCTTTTTACAGGAGAAATCGGGTCTACTTTATCCTTAACTACGGCTGAAAACTGTGGGGCTCTGTGATCTTCTGCTGCAGCGTCTTGTCTTTCACCCACTCTCTCCACTTCAGCGCTGCATGCCCTCTGGGGCGTCGGACTGGGGGGGTAAAGGGCACCGAGTACCCAGGGCCAAAAATGTTGTGCTACGCCCCTGCATGCCCTCATTTGCATAAATTACAGCGCAGACTTTGAAACCGCAAAACTAGCTTCTAAAGCAAACTTATTTACTATAACCATTCTAAAATAAACATAAATGCAATCAAATAATTTTAGCTTAATCTTAACCACGAATTTGCTCATAAAGTTATTAATTATATAAAATAAGTTTTAACAACGAATACAAATACTGCATTCATTAACTATATTAACGTGGCTCCAACAATATCTATAGAATTATAATTTAAATAAGCGTCACGTTCATAATCGCACAATCTCAATTTCACGTTTCAGTCAGAGATTGGTTTCGGAATGACAAAAGCAACCTGAGGCGAACACAAAAACATTGTCTGTCATGCTTGGAAACTTATTCAGTGGTGTGGAAACATTCTGCGGTGAAAAAAATGTCAAACAGTCTTAATCCAAATAAATGGAACCAATACTGAGAAAAAGTAAAGATTGAATTCCTCAAGTGAGACAGTAAGAACTAATTCACATTCAGTGATCCAAAATATATCTTTAGGTAATTCTAAGAACAAATCTTAAGGTTTATTTTGATATTTGACCTGCTGAGTGCGGACATTTTTATCTTTGATGAATCAGAGGAAAGTAAACATTTCTAATTTCTAAATTACTTTATCAATCCCAAAGGGAAATTAAATGTTGTTGTAACTCATTATGCAAGTTCCTTCAAAGACTTGTTGTAGATGCTGATGGCTGTGGGTAGGGATGATCTCCTGTAGCAGTCTGCAGATCTGAAGAAGCCTCTGACTGAAGACGCTCTGTAGTTGTATGACAGTCTGATGTAGAGGATGCTCTGGATCTATGGCGTCTTCTTTTCAACTCATCAGGGTTTTGTGGCTGTAGTTGAGGTATTATCTGAGCTTTTGTGATGTTAATCAGCTGCTGCCAGTTGTAAACCACCTTGTTGCCATGGTTATGCATCATAACAAATGTCCAAAAATAAAAAGTATCAGCAAAAATCCTTCCAGCTGCACAGCCTTCAAAACCAGAGAGAACAGTTGTCCATAAAAACAACGTTTCTACCAGAAATGGAAGAATTAAAGTTTAAAAAAAGGAAAAAAATATGAACCAAAGTAACAGAGCTACTCCAACATGCTGCCACCTTGAGCGGCACAATTCCGGAATGACGACTTCTGAGCGCTGGAGTCACATTTCACTTATGACTCAGAATATGAACGACATTAATAATAAGCAGATACATGTCGAGTCACGGATGATTTACTCCATATTCTCACCACTCCCTCTGATCTTCATGGTTTTCCCCTCCATCGCCTCCATCGCCACCTTTGCGCCATGGCGCAGAGCGCGGCAGACGGCGAAGAAGACCAAACATGCCGAGTCAGCAGGAGGAGCAGAGGTGGTGCTGCAGAGAGGGAGGGCCGTCTGCAGATCCGCTTTCTCCCAGAGATTCACGTCGGAGTCAAAGTCAAACACGACGGGGGCGAGTCGGCCGAACTGAAACATGTGGCGTTCATCCTGAAACGGAGCAGGAGAAAAACGTTTCAAACAGACACCGTGAAGTAGCAACATTTGACTTTTACGCAACATGTTTAAATCTTTTTCCATTTATTTACTTTAGTAGTATATTAAAAATAGCTCCAAATATTATTTTAAAAAAAAAACTATAGGCGACATTCCTGCAAAATTATGCTCTGATATTTGTCATTAAGGCAACATTTTCAGTTTCAGGCAAGAAGTGAAACGATGATTCTTTTTTTAACTCATGAACAAAACGAGGTTGTTCATGTTTGTTCACAGTTTACTGGTCAAACTATAGCAAAATACCATCAATACTTTCTGACCTTATAACTTTGCATCATTTTAGACCTAAAACCCAATAACCAAACAAACAAATAATCTAACACGTATTTATTAACTTTTTACAAGAGTTGCCATCGTTTGACACCAAAATGTTGTAAAGTCGCAAGAAAATGTGAAACTTTTCCACGATTTAAAACACGAATTTACGATATTTAAACTAAAATGTTCTCTGACATGATAAAAAGTCAGAGATTTGCAACAAAAATGCCAAAATCGATCAATTTAGTTGATCATCTCATCTGGATATTTTGTGGTAGATATAGGCTCCATTTTCTGAATCAGAACATAAAATATCTGACTTCACTTTCTTGGTAAACGGAGGTTTATTTTATGCATATTTGGGACTTAATAATATCCAAGAATATCAGTTTTAATATACCATATCATTTTATTTCTATAGCACATTTAAACATTGGCGCAAGGGCCAACCAGCAGAGCAGAGAGAAATAACAACTCAAGCAGAACGAATGCAGGCAAATATAGTAAATTAATGCCTTTAATACAAAATGCACATTTATTTCTTTAACATCAGAATAACCAGAGTTTTTCTTGTAAAAACATTAAATGTATCCAGATGTTTGCTCCTCCTGGGCATTTTTTATCTCCATTGTGCGGAGTTATTCTGATGCTTATGAGTTGATTAAATATAAATATTTTCTATGCATAAATGCAAATTAGTGGAAATTTGCTGCCTCCTTTAATAAATCATGTTCAGTTTATGCAGCACTCTTCTTTAATTAAGACATAAATTTAAAATCCAATAAATAAATGAGAAAATAAATACTCTAAATAGCATTTAAGAGGATGGAAAACACATAAATAAAACAGTCTATGAAGAGATATGCTGTTACAGTGATATTCCATATTTAATTTAGCTCTTCAAAGCTAAAATATTGCATGTTTAATATCACGCAGTGTAGGAGGAGCTGATGGATACGAATAACTGCTACAATAACATGTTTAACATCACAACCTCACTTGCAAAAAGATGAACAGAAAAACAACTGCATTCTAAGTTCAGTTTCATACATTTCATCTGATTTTTTGTTTTTTACTCCTCAGTCACACAAGAGAAGCACTTTGAGCAGCAACGTGTTATTATGTGTATTATGTCGCCTATATCTGAGGATGGGGCAGCAGGACAAAAGAGAACATGTCAGAACATGATCCCATCTTTATGCGGGCCGAACATACGAACGGGACCAGAACCTTTGGATGAAAGTGAGCATCGAGAAGAGAGACAATTACCCCCAACAGGCACTAATAGGTGGATTTATCTGTGTCGGTCGGACCTTCTGTGAAAACTTGTGGCTTTAAAGTTAACTTTGGAAAAGCTTAAAATAGATTGAAAGTCACTTTCAGGGACCCAGACAAGTTTTTTCTTCTTTTTTTTAATCATGCAAAAGAAAAATGATAAACAAGTGTCGTAAACTCACCTTACACGAGGAGCCCGTCAGAGAGAGTAAAGGTGATACCTGTCATCTTAGGCTCCGCCCTCATCAGGACCTATATAGCCCCTCTCTCTCTCTCTGTGACGCCATATTAGATATGACTCAAACTGTACATATTCAGCTTCATAACTGGATTCATCTCCAGGAAATTCTATTCAATTTAAATATAGGTCTGCTTCATTGACCCCAGAGGGAAATTAAGTAAAACCCTAAACTAAACTAAAAATGTGGTTAGAACTCACAGAGCCTGGAATAAACAAATAAAATAAAAAATATCGAAGTAAATAAGTCGACGCGGACATGTCCTCTCCGACTTCCCCATTCCTGAAGAAAATAATCCAGTTTTAAACCGTTCCGGGTCGCTTCCAACAGGGAATATGACAAAGAGGCGACATCATAAAAATTGATGTGTTGTTTTAAAGCTACGCGGCTGTTTTAAAAAAACTAAAGCAGGACATCCGCGAATATCAACGGGCAGTCGGCTCTAACGAGCTGCGGGAAGGTGGAGTGAAGTGCGCATGCGTGCGTCGGTCTGACGTCAGATAAAGCCGAGCAGGAAAAAAAAAGACGCGTCCTTTAAGCTTTCAGGGATCTACAGCAGAGTAATCTGATATGATGATTGATAATTATTATTATTAATTGATTCATTTCCTCCAGTTTGTTTCATTTATTTACTTTCTGTTACATTAATAGATGCGTCAAAGTAAAACTTTGCGACCAACTGGATAAATAATTAGCGTCCACTCGTGTTCAAAACCTGGGAAGTAGCCTAGTTACGAAAGAGGATTCACTCTGCAGGTTATAAGCGCTACAAACTTATAAACAGTCAAGAGGGTTTCGATCAGTCTTATGTGAAAAATCCATTTCATTATAGTCTCAAAGTGATTTGAAAAACTGAATTTCCAATTATTATCATTACTATGCGCCTTCAGTCAACGTGCTGTACAGAGCACTAAACTTCTGCCCAACACCCTGATGTGGGTCTGTTGCTCCTGAAACCGTGAGGCCTATAAAGGCCCAGAAAGGCTTGTTGACAGAATGCAGTAAAACGAAGTCTCAGTGCTGCAGGTTTCTGTAGCAACCAAACAAAAAGTAGAAAGTGTCTGTATGATTATTTAGAGGGAAGGAAGTGGAGCAAACGTGCGTCAGTGTCTGAATTGAACTTAAAGACGCAAAGCGCTCCGTTTGTAATGCAGTGTGTGACTCACCATGTAGGCTACATGCAGCGCACAGTCCCATTATTCACCTTAAATACTTCCTTCTAAGCGTTTAACATTTTAATTGTAAAAAAACGATTTTACGCATTGATCTGAAACCATCTTAAATGTTTGTGCTTAAAAAAATAAAAACTAACCCACAATGAAGAGAAACAGTAAAAACCATTGTTATTGATTGTTATTAATTTTAAAAATTTTCGTGTGTTTTTTAAACAAATCTGCAGATTTGGTCTATTTTAAGTTTTAAAACTGTATTTTTTGAACAGTGAATTTCTATTTTTCCTTTTAAAGAAACATCACGACAGATCTAGCTATAGCCTACAGCCATTTTTTTCCAACCTCAGTAACCAAAACCAAGCCTGCTGTCCAGCCTCGCAGCTTTAACAGGCTCCCAGTGAACAAGGTTAGAATAAAACTCTTAACGTGGAGTTTTATAAAGGACCCGCCTCCTTTAACAACCATCAACAACTCCAACTCGGATCTATCTTTAGAGAAAGGAGCAGTTTTAATCCGAGGATCTCAGTTCCCTGCAGACTCATTCCTCTGCATGATCGGACCAAGAACTCTGCAGACGCGCCTCTTTCTGCAAGAAGGAGAACAGAAGCGGCTGTGCATTTCTGCAGAGGTTTTTATAGGGAAGGTTTTGTGAAATGTGAGCAGGTACATCTATGGCGCTGGCCACACCCAGCACACACACACACACACACACAGAGAGAACAACAAAAGACACACGTTTGAGCACGGTGAGTATATGAGGCACAGCGACTGATTCTTCTGTGATCATGATACAATCTGACTTTGGCACACGCCTACACACTACAAACGCAAGTTTATTTAAATGAAATTGAAGAATGAAACCTTTTTATAGCCTGCATGAAATTACAGACAAAGGTTTACTCATCATTGTTGTTCTTCTTTAAAAAAAAAAAAACAACAAAAAAAACAAAAAACAAATGCAGATCTTTCATCTGGGCAAACTTTTCAATAATAATCTTTCAAATAAGCTATAATCATCTCTTAAAATCCTCGAACGACGTTAAAATCCGCTGCCTGGTGACGCCCCAAATGTTTCATCCCTAATTTTCGCTCAAGAAGCTTCTATCCAATATTATGTAAACGTGACGTGTTGTATTCCGATATATTAATGTGAGTTTTGCCGCACAACCAACTTTGGCGTTTGGCTGAACTGCGCCCCGTTTTGCCAAATGCGACAGTTCGGCCAGTGCGCTTTCGGTCAGAGTGCTGTAGCCTACAGAGCTAGCCTATAAAATAGCATCCTTTCTAGTGAACTTCTGCACAGCACCCTAGCAGTGGTCTCCAACCCTGGTCTCCAAGAGCCACAGTCCTGCAGGTTTCAGATGCCCACCCTGCTCCAACATGGCTGAATGACTTCTTCAGCATGCCATCATCTTGGACAAAGACCTGATAAGGAGGTATTGTTTTGATTCGGCCGTGTTGGAGGAGGAGGGATGGATCTAAAACATGCAGGGCAGTAGCTGCTGCTGCTGCTGCTGCTGAAAGTTTAGGGCCTTTAGGGGCCCAGAAAGGCCTGTGGACAGAATGCAGTAAAACCGAGCAGCAGAGTCTCAGCGCTGCAGGGTTTTTTTTTTTTTTAAAAAGAAGAAGATCCAAACAGAAATTAGAAAGTATCTGTATGGATGTTTAGAGGAGAGGAAGTGGAGCAAACGTGCGGATTACTGACTGGAAAGCGCTCCGTTTGAATGCAGTGTGTGACTCACCATAAACATGCAGCGCGCAGTTGTTGCTCCTTCCCTGCAGCTTTTTTATTTATTTTTTTGGTCCCACACATTATTCAGCTTAAATACTTCCTGACGAGCTGTCACGGTCCTCGTGCTTTTGTGTGTGTGTTTACTTTTGTTTATTTAGCTTCTCTACGGGCACTGGGTCCACCGCTTGCTGCTGTCCGAAGGGAGGACGGCTCCTTTCTGTTCACCTTCCCAGTCTGTGGGCCCGGCCAGCACCATGGCAACGACGGGGATTCAGGGTTTTGATTTGCATACTGTGTTGCCTCTCCTCCCCTGACCGTGACATTTGTAGGGGGTTGTAACATAAGCCTTTAACCTTCCGTGAATTCCGATGTGCACTTTTTATTCGCGAAAAACGATTTTAGGCATTTATTTGAACCTCTTTTACATGTTTATGCTTAAAAATATACGACAAAAAAAAAAGAAGCGGAAAATAGCTATCCTCACAATGAAGAGAAACAGTAAAACCAGGCGTTAGCTGACAACATGAATAAAAACTCAAATTAAGAAATATCTTTACCCATCTTTATCTTTTTAGTCATTTCTAATTTATTCGTGTTTTTTAACAAATCCGCAGGTGTAGCCTATTATAAGTTTTAAAATTGTATACGTTTTCATTTTATTTTTCACTTTTAATTCACTTTGAATCTATACAGCCAATTTTTCCAACCTCAGTAACTAAAACCAAGCCTGCTGTCCAGCCTCGCAGCTTTAACAGGCTCCCAGTGAACAAGGTTAGAATAAAACTCTTAACGTGGAGTTTTATAAAGGACCCGCCTCCTTTAACAACCATCAACAACTCAAACTCGGATCTATCTTTAGAGAAAGGAGCAGTTTTAATCCGAGGATCTCAGTTCCCTGCAGACTCATTCCTCTGCATGATCGGACCAAGAACTCTGCAAGAAGGAGAACATAAGCGGCCGTGCATTTCTGCAGAGGTTTTTATAGGGAAGTTTTTGTGAAATGTGAGCAGGTAGGCAGGTCCTAACAAACCTGGGCTCATGTCATAAATATGAACATCTGTGCTTTTACAACATGAGAAGTCTGACATCATAAAATCTAACCCTGTGCAAATACATATTTACCCAAAACTCGCAGAGGAGCAAAATCAGTTTAAGCTTGTTGGTAAAAAGTTTTTTTAACCACGCAGAATTTGTTTTACAAATGCTTAAAATGACATATGCTGAAATAAAGCTTGCAGCTACAAGCCAACATTTCATCTGATATCTTCACTGTAAATGCAAACAATGTCCTGACTAAAGATTAAATAGTGCAGTAAACTTAATTCATACTAGTTTTTTTAAATTTACTTTCTTACATCGAGTTTTCTGTACTTTTTACCCATATACTTGTCTGGTTTTTCTTGGTGTGTACAACACCTGTACACCATGTGGCGCCCATTTCCGGTGAGCGCCAGTAGAAACAGCAGGAGGAGACAAAGAAGAAGAAGCTGCTGGGAAAAAACGATGGTACAAGATGGATTTGCGCTCTTTAAATTAAAGATTGACTTCAACTGTGACTTTTGTCATATAGAACTAGAAACTATTATTAATCTGTTTTACCGCTGCACATATAGCGAAAACCTCTGGAGTCATTTAGAGCAATTATTTATAGGAAAGCCGGTCATGTGATCTGCGACGGTTTTAAGATTACGAATGCAGCAAGTCAATTCATCCCTAAGTAAATATATCAGATAAATAAGAAACCTGTTAAGATTACGATTGCAGCATGTAAATATATCAGATCAGACAATTCCCTGAGATTTTTGTTTTTGTTTTTTGTTATGTTGTTAATCCTTTTTGTATAAGGGTTCAGCAAGATTGCCTATCTATTTTTGTTTATTTGTAAAGTGTAAATGGCCTTGATCTGTAAATATGAATTAACAAATGAAAAATAAAAAAACAACAAAAGAAATCTACCCGGAAGTAGTTCTTTGCGCGCATGCGCAGATGGGCTCATGGTACGGATCGTGCTTCCTGAACAGATCGTGCAGTGACAGGTACAATGCACCATTTGTTGTTTGCCAACCCCCAATAAAAATCAGAAGAAGAAGAAGAATGGTCTCACGGAGGGTTTGCTTCAACGTTGATTTCGGTAAGTAGGCTTTCTTGTTTTCTTTAAGAATCTTGTGAGAGTAGTTAAACTTTTTGGAGAGTTGTTGAAGAAACTAACAACAACTCCTACTTTCTGAGACCGTCGGCATGCTCGCCCGTGTGTACGCATAGCAACGTTAAAAAGTTAGCATCAGCTAAACATGAGCGCATCCGAGTGAGTGTGTTTTGTCTTGTTCTAAACGGCCTTTCTGGGGGGCTGTTTACACGACAACGTTGCCGTTTTTCTTTGAACACTCGGGTGAAAACGCGCTGCGTTTACACGACAGGGCGCGCGATGCAAAACGATGTAGTACCTATGCCCGGCCTTTAGATGGCAGTGTGCCCTGTGTATGCAGTGTTCCAAGGTTTCCCCCCTCACATCCCGGAAAAGAAACATTTCATGATACCTAACAATGGTGGTCTTCTTGTAGTTCTCCGCTCAAATAAAGGCATATTGATTATTTGACGCACGTGCTGTATGCGACCAAATAACTTCAGAAGCTCCATCAGCAGTAACCGCATACCTGGATCCGCCATTGTTGTTGTTTTTCTGTAGAAAGGCGGAGTGCGCAAGTGCAACATGTCCGTAGGTGGCTGGCAGTGACGTCATCGTTTTCAAAAGTCTCCAGCTTGCGTTTACGCGACAACGAATCCCTCAGCGTTTTCAGAACTCTCCACTCTGGAAGCCGTTTCCCAAAAGATGCGTTTTCGTCCCCCGTTTTCGCGTTGTCGTGTAAACGAGAGGCCGAATCGGAGAGAAAAACCTCAGTTTTGCTGAAAAACGTTGTCGTGTAAACAGCCCCTGAGTGGTAGTTAGTGTGTTTTCCATCTCCACAGCCACAGCTCAGGTGAAGTCTGGTGTGCTGCGCCATCGGCTTGTGTAAGTATAACCAGGATATAACTGAACATCCACTGTGTCCTGTTATCAACTTTTTACTTTCTGTAACATAGAAAGTTCTCTCATATCAGATCTTCTGTTCCTTCTGTGTTTCTGCTCTGTCTTCTCAAACCCCCAGACGGTCGTGGCAGATGGCCGCTCCTACTGAGCCTGGTTCTGTTGGAGGTTTCTTCCTGTTAAAGGGGAGTTTTTCCTCTCCACCTTCGCTACATGCTTGCTCAGTATGAGGGATTGCTGAAGGATTGCTGTGGTTGGAAAGTCTGCATCAACGGGGCCCAACCTCACGCCAATGACTGACGCAATCTGCTGGGATTCCTTAAATAGGAAACTTTTTAACTGATTGGAATGTTTGTATAATTGTATTGAAATAACTTCTTGTTAAGTGCCTTGAGATGACGTCTGTTGTGAATTGGCGCTATATAAATAAACTGAATTGAATTGAATGTAGTTTTTTCTTGAACAGCATCGGTCATTCACGCATATATCCCTTGCATATCAACTTGCATTGACTTGGGCTAAAAGGAAAAGTTTTGTAGCGCTTTCAAATGAAATGATAGACATTGACGTTGAATCATTTGACTCTGATTGAATAATTACAGTATCTTAATTAACGCTGAACGGCAGACACCGCTTAGGCGCTTTACCTAGTTTGTTTTAGTTATTGCAGGTGGTAGGAAACCCTGATAAATGCTGAAACCAACACAGCAGACAGGGGACAAGGTTGGTATTGCTTTCATTTAGAAATTTAAAAATGCTAGTTATACTAAAGTAGTGATGCTCAAATTCAAGTAATATATTTTGTCTGAAATGCTCTCTCTTGTTGTTGTTTCTAAAAGAGATTCAGACAGTTTTTATCTGGACCACCACACCACTCGTCTCATTGACCTTCAAATACAGAAAAGGAGTTGTAGGCCAGTCGCTTGATCGCCTCCTCCAGCCAATCGATTCACAAGTAAATGTTTCAGATTCTTCAACATTACCTCCTTATGGTAGTGTGCTTGCTTGCTTTCAACTAGGCCTACAGCTGCAACTACTGTACAATTACTACTAATGCAGTACAACTAATTATTAACTCCCTGAATCACTTAGAATTCAATGTTGTATCTTGAGCACATGCAGATATGCACAAATATTTTTCAATTGTTTTGCTTTTCTTCTAGTCTTCTGCTTTATTGTTGTTGTTTTTTTTGTCATCTTTTCCAGGAGACCAATGACTTCACAACAAGACGCACTGCGGTCCTGCAATGTCTGCCCCTGTATCTTGGAGATGATCCCAGCAAATTCTTCCTCAGCTGCTCAGTAAGTACATTCATAATGATGATCATATGACCATTGTACATTTTAGGACATCATCAGACCTTGGGTTCAGTTCTCAGATATCAGAAAAAATAGCATTGTTCAGGTATGGTCTTAAGAAAAGGGAAAAAAGAACTCCCAGGCACCATGGCTCAAGTATTTTAGGCCATGAGACACATAACCGGGATTTTGTCAAACTGAATATCCTCCTCCTTCCATCTAGGAAAAAGGAAAAAATTGGGTCCACATCACCTCGTCTTTAGAAAATAAAAATCCATCCACACCTAACCGCATAAGCATGTTGTTAAGGACATTCAGAAGATATTCATGCCGTTTCTGACCGTTAAAACAAGTTGAAAATAAGATGACGGAGTATTTCTTTGTCACATGCAGTGACGTTTTGAAACCGAAAACTCCTTTTATGCAGGCACAAAGTATTTCCAAATCTTCTCTTTGGTCTGAGTTTTTTGAAAGAATAGTTTTTTTTAATGCTGTAAATCTGCGCTTTTGTGTGGATGACAGGCCAAATCATAGAAAAATATATTTGTTTTGTTAGATACATGTGGACAAGGCCTTAGTGTAAACCAGGGGTGTCCAGCTCCAGTCAAGGGCCGGTGTCCTGCCAGTTTTAGATGTCTCTATTCCAACACAGCTGATTCAAATGTTCCAACTACCTCCTCAGCATGGCAAAGTTCTGCAGAGGCCTGCTAACGAGCCATCATTTGATTCAGGTGAGATGAACCAGGGAGAGAAGTAAAACATGCAGATAGTGGCCCTTGAGGACTGACATTGGTCACCCCTGGTTTAAAACAACCATTGAGTAGTAGCCTAGTAAAAGTTGTTCTAAAATTCAGTACACAGTAAGTCTTGATGAATGCTTTTTTTAATCCTTATTATTATTATTATTATTATTATCATTATTATTAAATGTGGCCAGTTTTTATCTCTGCATAGTCAAAAAAGCTCTGTAAGACGTTGTTCTACAGTGCTGGTGATCATGTGATCTTAAATTATGATTCCTGTAAACATTTTAAACACAACACACCACCACAGATGAACAGCATTGCAATCATCCTTGAAGGAAACATTGTCATGGACGAGATTTCTACAACCTCTCAAGCAATTTGTCTTCTCCTTGGGTTAATGTACGCACTCCATCTGGATTATCCCAAAGGTATGAAGAACACATTTGAGTTCATCCAGAAGATATTATTGAACCTCGGACAACAAAAGCTCAGGCCAAAACTCCAAACATTAAAAAATGCTCTATTGAGCACCTAGATGTAGATTTTAGGGATAGCTATACTAGTTGTATACATGAGTGAGAGTATGATGGACCTGAACAAAACATTACTGAATGGATATTTGACCTCCCATATATTTTTTTTATTTTTTTGAGCAGGAGAGGTCGCCATATTGTTTTCTCCAGAAATAAGAAACCATGTTTGGTACATAACTCAGTGAGACTCATCCCTCTCATTGAAATTATAAATGTTCACAGTAACTGTCAAATGAACTGCAATAGGACTTTTTTTTTTTTTTTTTTTGGGTCAGCCTCATTTGAATTTACACTCATCTGGCTCAGTATGTTCAGTGTGCAGCTACTGCTACCTCACAATACCAGAGAACGAAGTGGTACTTAGGAGTCCAGATGTGTAAAAAAAAAAAGTTTCATGAAGACCTAAAGTAAACCAAGGTATCTATTGAGATATGATTTGATCGCTTTTTTGTTTTTTTGCATTTCATATTGGACGGAGGTAGTTTACTGGCAAAAGAAATCCTAATGTGGGTCACAAGACACTGCCATCAGCAGACGTGTTATCTCCAGTAAGTAAATCAGTAGAATGTGGTATGCTTTTGTGGAATTTGAATACATGTATATCAAAGTTGTTCATTTGCCACAAGCTGACTTAGTTGGCTGATTTGAAGATGTATGTATGAGTTTATATACAGTTCTGTGTAATAATCCAGTTTTAATTAATTGGGTTTTATTCAGGTTTGAAACTTTAACAGGCTAAATGTTCGCAGGTCTGTTTGTTGCGGTGAGCTATATAGGAAAGCTGAGAACAAAAGTAAACCAAAGTGTCTATTGAGAGAAATCATTTTTGTATTTGTTCACCGTTATTTGCATTTGATGATGGAAAGGATAAACGGATTTAAAGGCAGCAGAAGAGATCTTGTAGAAGACATTATGTAGTTCACATTACCCTACCATCAGCAGAGGTGTTTGTAATTTCCAAAGAGCATACAGTTTGATGTTTAGTGAATGTATCTGCTCCGAAGATGTATACTGTTAACAGGCACAGTTCTGTTTATAGTACAGTTTTAATGATCTGGTTTTATTCAGGTTTTCAACTCTCACAGACTAATGTTGGCGGGTCTGTTTGTTGCTGTGAAAAATTTAGGAAAGTGACCATTGTGAATTGAGAGCCTTTCTGTTAGCTTATGCAGACCAATCAGCACATCTCATTCTCAAGTCTCACTCATACTGTCATAAATCACATACTCTGATTTTTCTCTTTCACTCACTTGCTCACTCACACATTTGTATAACTCAGTCCCACTCACAAATGCATTATCCTGAGGAAATAATTAAGAGAACGGTATAACTTGGCCAGAATCTGAACCAATCCGTACGGTAAAAGAAAGATTTCCCTCTAACTGGTTTTCATCATTTATGACCTGTATTCTGCCCTCTATTCACTGACTGGTCTGGTTTTCTGCTTGCAGAAGGGTTCGGACCAGGGCTGAACAATGAATTAAGCGTATATTATCGCTAAATAGCCAAGAACTGCTATTCCAGTATACATGCAATTTTTTTTTTTTTTTTTAGTTGATGTCAAATATGACAAACTCCATTAAAAGTATTGTGGCGCTACAGAGATTGTATGAGCTAAAAATTCCATTGCATAAGAAAATGTCTCGTCAATATACCAGTGGAATAACTTTTTTTATTTGTTTACCCTCCCTATTGTTCAGCCAAACCTAACCATTGACGGTCACTTTCAGACAAGTTTGAGAATGAATGTTGATTGTTTATAAATGCTGAAATAAAAAATGTACTATGGATTTCATAATGTCATTTGGTGAATTATTTTCAGGTTAGCTAAACTAAGGTATATTAGGTGCATTTTATTTAAGATTAAGTACTTCTCACTTACATGGTTCATGTGACTTATCTTTGAGTTCCTGTCAACTTTATTGAAGTGCATGACACTAAGATACCTTAAGTGTAGTGTATACCAAATGTAAAGTAATGTCCACTTATTTTGGCAGAATATATTAAGTTCTTGTGACTCAAAGTATTCAAGTTGCAACAGCTTGATTTGAATTTAACTATACTGAGATATATTAAGTAGCCTCAACTTAAAAAAAAAAAAAAAAGTACAGCTCACTCAAATATAACAATTTCACAATACTTTCCACAAGTACGTTTGTTTACTTACTTTTCTCAAGGTAATCGGTTTCCTAAATATTTTCAAGTAAATTTAACTAGTTGGAATTTACAGTGTTGTTTAACGTTTCCCACAATGTCTCTCTTCATGGAGATGTATAATCGTTTTAGTTTTGTTTGTCTCTTTATTAACTTATTCTATGACTCAACGTGTAACTGATGCTATATTTAAGAATATTTTATTTGCTCACCTTTTATTTTGAAGGTGAACATGAATGATTTTACTTTGAAGCCATTGAAGGTTTTAGGCCCCTTCTTGTTTAGTATAGTTGAAGAAAAAACGAAGCTACAGATGAAAGAAAGGTGTTTTACTTAGCTAAAGGTGTGTGTGTCAATCTCAAAGTTCTCAAGTCAAGTTTTAGCGACAGAAAAAAAACTATTCCCTCAGTTGCAGCATGCAGCCAACAAAGTATTTATTTATTTGTTGTATTTTGCCCTGGTAAATTATTAATTCACATGCTATGCAGGTTATTCTCTGTTAACCTCTTGGTTTTTGTTTTATTTTAAATACTTTGTTCAGTTTTCACAAGCAAAATGAAGAATAGCAGAAAAAAAAAAAGCTCCAATAAACCCAGAAAGCCATTCTTGTCTGCCCATGCTTAAAGGGAGGAACTATGTGAGCTTCAACATTCCTTGTAGGAGTTTTTGTGTCAATCTGTTTACAGGAGAGGAGGGGTGTTTTGGAGGAGCGTGGGAAATTTCCAGCGACATGTGACTCATTTCAATACACAGACTTCTGGTAACCTGAGAAGTCAGAGAGGAAAATGGGGAAAAGGTTCAAGCTGCAGGTTTCTTTTCACGTGTTCATAAAGAGTTGAGAATGTTCACAGGGCGCTTTAAAATCTGTAATGCATTTAATCAATTTGAATGTAAAGAATAATGTCAAAGCAGCTCGTTTAGTTCAACGTATTCATAAATGTTATTAAACAAATATGACTTTAGGGACAGTGCTGCATTGACTGATCCCAGATGAACATGTCTAGACATGTTTCACACCACAGACTGACAGATGTGCAGCCTCCATCGATGGTGGCTCTCATCACACATCATGGTCAGGGTGGATTCACTGATAAGCGGGTAATGGGTGGATGAATGTGCTTTGCTGGACGGTCTGCAGCCTTTGTGTAACAAAGAAGTATATGTTTTTGTTTTTTTTGTCAACAAACTTTGTGTAGTGCACAAATCTTTCTCACGGTTTGAAATAGTGAAATATTTCTCATTTTATGACTGAAATATGCAGGTCATATTTGCAAATTAAACTATTTATTAGTCAAACTAATAAGTAAAAACTAAACATATTTAGCAGATGTTGCTAATAAAATGTTAGGAAGCTGTTTACAGCTGCACAGTGGCGTAGCTGGTAGCGCTGTCAGTCTTCATCACTAAAATACAAGTAAAACATTTAAAAGAAAAAGTGTTTCTCTGAACCTTAGTCACTGTGTCATTTAAAACTCCAACGGCTTCATTGTTTGGACTTATAAGTCAGCCTGAGACGATACGAGAGGCGTGCCAGACTCGTGTTGAAAGTGATCCACCTAATGAGAAAGACAGGGCGTAGCAAACTCACACGTTACTTTAAGTGATTTAGTCACATTTTCAAGCAATAAGTTCGGTTAAGAGCAGCTTCTTATCTAACAAAAAAAAACCACCTGGGAATAAATATACTAAATCTAATATAGAAATAAAAAAAATAATTAAGAAAACTAATCAAAATGACTACGTTTTTGTTTTATATGTGAAAAGTGAGCAGTCTTCTTTATTTCCTTCACAAATAGGTAAACATAGATAGTTTTATTATAAACCTGTTTGCTCATTACTGCAGAATGTAACATCATTAGATCATTGGTTTGTCCTGAAATCGCCAGTTATTCTAATTCCTTCTCTGCAACAGCTTCATCTTTCTTTGAGCTTTATGAAGAGAAGAACTTAAAAGCCTGCAGCAAAGATTGTTTCGTAAACAAGGATTTTATTGTACATTGAAATCATTAGAAAACACACAAGTCAGTCTACATCTATACAGTACCAGCTTTACAGACAAAAAGGAATGAAAACATTTACAGCTTTATAGGATTTTGCACAGACAGTGTTTTAAGTGTTTTTTTTGAAAAGGTTAAGGGATGTAGCAGAAAGTAGCACCTGTGAGTGCATCTCTGTGCATCGCACTGACCGATTTAACCTCCTAAAATGGACGATATTTCAATAAAAAGCTCCATCTACATGGTTGCTGCTGCCCATACAATCAAATACAAACAAACTAATTTCAGAGCTCTGGTGCTGGTGGTTTTGGTGCTGCTAAGGGGAAAGGTAAATCAGTACTGACCACCATTAATCACACTCGGTGCCTTGCACACTGCTGTGAAACACAGAGCAGCTTCATGGACTGGTGGGAAAAAAAAAAGAAACAAACAAAAACTCCTGAGAATTTGACTTCGTAACGGTGTTGGAGATATTTATTCTTTATCAGTATTATTTACAATTTTGTTCGTATTTTTTCCAGGGTTACTTCATATTTTTGGGGTTATTTACAAGGTTTATTTATATTAATATTTGTTAAATGTTTAGTTTTTATTTGTCTTAGCTTAGTCATTCAGGAAGCACCGTAGGGACATTTTTTCTATAAGTAAAGGGCAATGGAATAGGACCAGCATGCACCGGGATGGGTCTATGCTTTTTTTTTTTCTTTTTTTTTATCAGAGCAGGAGAAGCAGCAGGAAACTGGATCTCTGTTTGTTGCTTGCCAACCTGGAAAAATGAACTATAAAACGCAACTTTCAAGTTTTGCAGAGTGAACTTCTTTTGCCTGCGTACCAAACTTTACCACAGTGCAGAGGCGGCTCATTGAAACTGGAAAAGATGGACTGAATTGACAAACTAATCGCCACTACTATCGGTATTTATTAATGTGCATCAGACCTGATGTGTTTAACCCTAAAGTGAGTTTAAGTCAGTGCATCATATACATAATATTTGTAATGTACGTACTAATGCTTGAAAAATACATTTATATAAGCTTAAAAATTCCTCATTAAGACTGCTGAGCAGGGGTGTGTCAAAGAAGTTTTTTTTTTAAAGAGGGCTAAATAGGGGCCAGTGATGTTGGGATTTCACGCCAAAATAAATTGCTTTAATACAAGGGGGGCGGGGCCTAAACTGAGTGACAGACTCACAACATGAAGGTCAAAGAGGCCCGAAGGTATACTCTGCATGCCTTCAATCCTGGCTCCGTACACATTTATTTAAACGTTTCCCAAACTTCAACCAAGCACTAAGTTTTTATTTTTCTCATAAATGGGGATAATTCTTTTGATGAGAGAACCTATGACCAATGAGGCTAGCCACACTCGCACCTTGGGGTTCAAGTTGTCTGTAACTGTTTTTGAATCTGGACCTGCTCAGTCGGTGCTTCATATGACATTGCCGCAGCTGCGTACCGTCTCCGTTTGTATTTGAGGACGGCCCACCAGATGATCAGAGCCAGGAGGAGGAGACCAACCGGAACACCTAAGCTGAGACCTCCAGTCAAACGGTCGACGCACACAGATTCAGACAAGCAGAACTCTGAAAAACAAGGAGGAGACGACAAAGTTACTGCAGAGAAATAAGAGCTGATTCACAATCGAGAAAAAAAACAAAACAAAAAACCCAGACAGAACTAATTCTAAGTTTATTTCTGTCTGTTCTTCTACACTCTTGAAACACAAGCTCTTAAGTTATTTTTGGGGTCATTTCAGGAATAACCTTCGACTTGTGAGGCTGCTGTGTCAACGTAGTCCAGCAGGTACCGATAAAGAGCTGTTTTTGCAGAGAAAAAATAACAACCTAAATGTTAATGACATCTTCTCACAAAGATTTCCATTAGATAAGAAAACTACATTCCAGATTATGACACATTAGGCCACTAGGTGGCATAGTTGGTATCAACATTACGTTATTATTTAGTTAAGAGCTCATATTCTTTACCAAACTGGTAGAAGTTGTATTTTAATGACCTGTTCTGCTGTAGCAAACACCTACGAATCTGGTTTCATTATCAGTCAAAGTGGGGATTGTTTTTTTTGTTTTTTTGCTTTATCCAAAAAGAGGCGGGACTAATGTTACAAATAAAGCAATAAAGAGACGTAAACGATTGGATGCTGCTTTTACTTTTTGGCTCTGCATAAACTACAGAACTTGTTGGGCATATTGTGAGCGGGAAGTCTTATGGTGCGTTCACACCGCACACTTTGTCTGCATCAGGCAACGCTCCCAACGCATCTAGTTTGCCGCGTGTACGTTGGAACTTGCAACGCTTGCTTCACACCGCACTGCGTCAGGCAACGCTCCCAACGCATCTAGTTTGACGCATGTACGTTGAGCAAAAAAGAGCGCGAAGATACGTGTGGTGACATCGCTACAGTGAGACGCTCTGATTGGTTGGCGCACTGCGTCAAGTGCGTCAAGTCCGTCAAAAGTTCAGCTAGCTGAACTTCTGCGTTGCTTGTGTTTGCTACGTTGCCGCTTGAAACGCAGGTAACGCTGAAAAGTTGACTGAACCAACGCACACAATGCACCGCAGAGACTCTGACGGACTCAACCGTAGACTTTACATGTAACCTTGCCGCAACTGACGCGGTGTGAACGCATCATTAGACTAATAATTTACAAGATGCTAAGAAACTAGAGGGTTTCTAATTTTTCCCACCTAAATGAAAGACATAAAAAGACCCCGTGGGTTGTTTCGGTTTCAATGCACAGTAGTCTCAGCAAAGTCATCTGGAAGGATCAGTCCTTGTTATCTCAAGCTAATTCCATGACCAACATGATTCATTTCTGATTGTCAAATTGTTGTTTGATCATTTTCTTTTGTCTTTTTAACCTACCCAAACCTGTAGGTAAATTAGGATAGCATCTTGAAATATTCTCTTTATGTTTATAATTACATTTAAAAAGGCAGGTAATGTTACGGGAATATAATGATGTAATTAAGATATGATCACCTATTAAGTGTATTTAGGACAGTATGTCTTGTAAAGAAAAACAAAAGCCTTCCATGTGCAATATTTTTATAAAGCAATGTATCAGAGGGACTAATCAGACGTCAGCCTGAAGCTATCTACACTATTTCAATGACTCGATGCAGTCTGCTGAGATTCCTTAAATAGAAAACTTTTAAACTAATTGTAATGTTTGTATGGTTTTATTGAAATTACTTTTCTTGTAAAGTGCCTTGAGATCAAATCTGTTGTGAATCTGCGCTATATAAATAGACTGAATTGAAATACATTCTGATGTGAACGCACAGACTATCATCTTTATTCAGAAGCGGTGCGGACCGACGCTCCAGGAGTGGAAATGGGAGCTGAGCTTATGCTGTTAGAAGATAAACTTTGACTGCAAAATACTTTTAAAAGCTGCTACTGTGTACTAAATCTGCAAAACAAGCTAGCTTTTCAACATAAACACAGTCACAGAACTCTCACCCCTCCCGTAGGCTATCATCCTTAGGCCACGCCCCCCTGATATGGGAACGCGCATTGCAACAGTAAACGAGAGAGCGCAAAACGTACTTTTTGGGACTCTGGTAGTTCGTCCTGAAGTTGAACTGGTAGCAGCTGGCTGTTTCTCCTTCTCTGACCTCATTGAGCGGAGAATCTCTCACACCAGTGGTGTTCTGTTGCTAAATGCGGGAGCGTGTAATGAGTGGAGGACCCAGGTAAATGCGGAGGAGCGCTTGTCCGGTGAGACAGCCAGCCGGATGGTCCAATCGGTGAATTCGGACCGAGCCATGTTATTGGCGGAAGTTTTAAGACAAATGCAACAGAATCACTTAATTTTTTTTTTTAGTTTATTTATTTATTTATTTTTTTTATCTCCACAAAATATTTACAGCTATAGTATGTTAGAACCTTCTTAAGATGCATTAAACAAACTTAAACTAGCTTGTATTTTCAGATTTGCCATAGCAGCTTAAAGAGTTTGGATTAGACGGTTGGGAATGTGCGAAGGAACTGTTTCTGGTTCACTCTGTCCCTCCATATTTGGCCAAACATGTTAAATACCTATGGACTCTGTTTCATCTTTGTGTATGAGGAAGCTATATTTCTAGCTACTACACAAACCTTCTTTTTTCACTAGATCAACAAAAAATGTCAATTGTTCAGTTTTTGAGCTTGAATACCACCACTTCAGTTTAGCAGAAGAAGCCAAGTCTTTATCTGCAACCACTAAAACAGGAGCAGTTTGCGGTTTGTTTCACTCGTGTCGCAACAAAAATGCCACACATGCAGGGTCGATTATTTTTTTCTGTCGGTGCTCTTGACTTGGACTTCCCCCCTTGGCTGCATTACCTCAAGGTTAAGTAATTTGTGTACACAAGTTGTCGTGTTTCCTGTTTTCTTCAAATATCGTTGCAAAGCATTTTTACCTTAAATGACCTTTGACAATCATATATAACATGAGCCAGATTTATTTTGGTAATTAGCCAGAAATCAGTGCACCCACCTTTGCCTCTACAACCGTTTAAAGGGCAATCAACTAAGGCACAACCTGATTTTGTTTCCCTTACATTGGTTACATGAAAGATGATCAGATTAGCTCATATTTCTTGTTTGAGCCTTAGAGTTGAGTGTGAACCTGCTGAGTGTGTGTCTTGTTTTGAACTTTGATCTAGGCTATTATACCCGGGGAGACAATTAGAAAGAAAATAAAGACACATTTTAAGAGTTGTGAGGCTTAAAATGAAAAAATATCACGATCACAGCAGTTGAAGCAGCCTACTGCTGCAGGAGCAGAGCCTGTAGCAGTCAGTTCAGGTAAAACACAGAGAGTGTGGATATTCTGCATCAAGATAAACATGACAATCCACCAACAAGTATTGAGATCTACCTGTAAAAAGCAGCTGTAAACTGTAGAAAGTGAGAGCTACTCATAGGGTTCATGTGGCAATAAATAGAAAAACCTGTAGGCGGTTTCGACTCGACTGAAGAAAGAATCGCAGAATTTCTCAGCTGAAATATTTCAGGCAGGAATAATAAAAAAAAAAAAACTGTTCATGATTCATTGTTCTTTTTCACACTAGTCATTACAACCACATCCTAAAGTGACGTCGAAACAAACTCACTGGTTGTTGGAGGACAGTCATCAAGCTCAAAGAGGAGGCAGTTCGCTGCAACAGAACGGGAAAAACGCAGAAGTCAGGAAATGTACTGATGAGCTGTAGAAAAAAAAAAAACAACTTCTGGTGATCCAAACAGACTTTCTGCAGCAGAACAAAGGTAACCATGTGGCTGTGAAATCAATCAGCTCTCACCTCTGCAGTCAACAATCCGATCAGCCTGAAGCACGGAAACACAGAATGAAGTTAGAGTTTAAATCCAATGCCTTATTTTAAATCTGCAAACAGATTTATACTAAAACAGATTTTTTGTTTCGTTTATCTCATTAGCAGAACATAAATCACTTCAATGTTTTTTATTTCATTGCAGGTTTTTTTCAAACTCTCTTATTCTCTGTGTCGTTAAAGCTCATTTCACCTCCAAACAGTCTGTTCTGTGTCTCAGCTGATGTTGGCAGATCTTCAGGTCGATGTGGTCGTCTGTCAGATTCTCTACGAGGCTTTTGTTGAATAAAGGACCCTGGGCGATTACAACCTTCTGGAGAATACAGTAGTTCAGCATTAATCCATTTATTTGATGTAACAAATTAATGGTTTTTTTCAAGCTTTCTCTCGGGGCCACTAAGTTGAACTGTCAAAACAGAACAGAACCGTAAAAGGAGACGACTTACGCTGTGGTCCTCCCATTGTGTGTCGCAGTCAGCTGAGCCGGTCCACTGGGACAGCTGGTACCTAAAGTAGCAGGATGGAAGTCGCTTGACGCTGCAGTTCAGAGGGGGGAGATCTGCAGCCGCTGCAGGAAGCATGACGAACACCAAGCCTGAAATACAAAACAAAATAGGCTCAGGAGGTCAGGGATGCTTAGGCATCAAAGGGGGGCGAGGGTCAACATGCTAGCACCCTATTAGGCAAGTGGTCATATTGATATGCATGATATACATCAAGTGTGACCACTGGCATTGAGTCTTTTACATCCCTGTGGAAGAATTTTGATCCACTTTGCTTTGCAGAATTGCCTTCATTCAGCCTCATGTCAGGCAACAACATCTCCACCGGGCTTTGTATAGGCCACTCCCAAACGTACATTCTGATACGTTACAGTACATTGCATTACGGTATGGGAATACATCTCTGCCATTAATCAAGAGCGTATTTTGTCAATTTCAGAGCATTATTTGTTGTTTTTATGCTCAGATCTTATGCTTTTCTCTTATATGTATATATTCTTACATGGCCACACGGCCGTCTCACCATTAAAAATAATTCTTACTTCAGGTTCCTGATTTCCATCGTTAGCCATGTTAGCTGATTGTCAGCTGAGGTCCGTTTAAGCGGTTGGAAAGCGCAAAAGACCGTTAGGGCAGAGGATTCTTCTTCCACTATCAATGGTGAGCGGGCCTACTGGAGTGTATTCAAACGAGCGCAGAGAAGAGATCTGAGCACAGAGGACTGAAGCTCAAACACACAGGAGTCAATTTAAGGGCAAGAACACATATTTGAATGCAAGAAGGAACTTTTTCAGTGTTTTGAGGGAGAAAAGCATAAGATCTGAGCATAAAAAACAACAAATAATGCTCTGAAATTGACAAAATACGCTTTTAATTTATGGCAAGGATTTATTCCCATATTACGGTAAGATGCAGCACATTGCGTTACAATACATTACATTACGATACGTTGCGTTACGATACGGCACGTTGTGTAACGTTATTTCGTTACACCACTGCGTTGCTTTACTTGAGCCAATCAGAGGTGGACTTGCTTGTGTGTTACGCAGGTGGGGCAGTCCTGAAGCAGCCCCAGACCATTACACTGCCACCACCATGTTTAACTCTTGCCATGAAGTTCTTTTTTCTCTAACTCTGTTAGTTTTTCTCACTTCTAGCGGGACGCACACCTTTCAAAAATGTAGGCATCTGTCTCTTCAGTCCACAGAAGAATTTGCAGAAACTCTTGAGGATCATCACAATATTTTTTGGTAAATGTGAAACAGGACTTTCTTTTCTTTTGGGTCTGGGAACTCTCCCATGGAAGCCATTTTCTCTCCTCCTTATTGTTGAATCATGACCTCTGACCCTAACTGAGTGAGGCCTGCAGAGCTTTAGATGTTGTTCTGGGTTCTTCTGGACCTCCTGGATGAGTTCTTGATGAGCTCTTGAAGTAATGTTGGTAGGTCAGCCTCTCCTAGGAAGGTTCTTTACTGTTTTCCATGCGGCTCCAGAGAATCCCAAAGGCTTAGAACTGGCTCCGGATCCCTTTCCAGATCTTGTCAGTGATTTGCTTCCCACCCGTTGATGAATTTCTTTGGATCGGGACATAATGTCTTACTGGTTGAGCTCTTTTTGCCTCCTTCATGTTGTTGGACAGGTTCTGTTTAAGTAGTTTATTTCAGCCTGGCTGTGATCAGGCCTGGATGTACATAAAAATTGAAGTTTTCCAAAAGAATGCGGTTAAACACAATTAATGATTTACCAAATGGTTTGTTATAAATCACATTGGGGCAGAACATTTTTTCTTTAAAAAAAATGAAATCATCATTTGAAAAAAATGCTTTTTGTATTAACTCAGGTCATCCTAGTCTGATGATTAAAAAACCTCTGCAAAAGCTCAACTGGTTTTATGTCACAGAATATTTGTTGTTCTTGCTTAGTGGCCGGTTTTAGAGGGATCTATTCGCTGAACTGAGACGGCACCAGATTCTCCACCTCTAACCACACGACTATAAGTGAAGATGAATCATGGCAGTGAGAAACCTGTGACTCATCTCCAAACAAGAAAATCTGCTCCTAATAAAACACTGTAAACATACTAAAGAAACCATTTACATGGTGTGAGGGGTAAAGACGGTTGAAGACTCTTGTTTACAGGCTGAAAACTAACATGTCGCTGTGGAAAAGACCCAGTTGTCTCTTTTCATTGCGAGTAGCTCCATCCAGCTCCCTCTGAATCTCATCTTCAACCACCAAGCTCAGAAACGACTGAACTTCCACACTGGACCACGGTACTGGTTTTGGTGTCGCCATTGTTCTTCTTCGAAAACCACACACCTCCAGTCGCTGCAGTGACTTTTAAAAAAATGTCGGTGAGTCGCACATGCTACGCAACCAGTGACTCCACCCTCTAGCCAATCAGGGGCCCGACAGACTTCTGACGTCGCGTTTTCGGCCCTGCCTGGCCCTCAGGGAACCACAGCGAAGATGGTTCTAAAAAAGGGGACTGGTACGGCCCAACAGATACTAGTGGAAAAGGTATGGAACTGGGCGGATCCGAGTCGAACTGGGCTGAGTAGACGATAGTGGAAAAGTGCCAATAGTCTTCCCACCTACAGGGTGTTGTGGCTTGTGGCTGCCTGCCAACTGCCTTCACTGACACCTCCAGTATTTGGTAATAACAAACCACCCTGATAAGAAACACCACTTTGTGGCCACCTGCTCACTGATTGTAGAGGTTTTATTATTCTTCCCCTCCAGAGAACCCAGAACAATTAAACCACATTCAGTGAATGGCTCAGACATTAAAGCCACAACCATATTTGATCTGGATGGATTACCTTTTGTCTGAAACAGCCACATTACAGTTTTTGTTTTTTAAGTCAGTGCCAGTCAGGGACGTTCACTAATGACTTCCAGATCAAGTACGTCACCTTTACCTCTGCATTGCTGTAGGTTAGAAATCAATTCAATTCGAAAACACTTCATAAATCCCAAAGGGCAATTAAATGTCGTTGTAACTCATTATTTAGGTTTCTTTAAAGATTTGTTGTACGTGCTGATGGATGTAGGGAAGAATGATCTCCTGTAGCACTATGCAGATCTAAAGAACCTCCGACTGAAGGCTTTCTGTTGTTATACGACAGTCTGATGAAGAGGATGCTCAGGGTTGTCCATGATGTTCTTGATTTAATGAAAAATCCTTTTTTGCACACTAATCTCCAGGGGGTCACATTGCCCATAATAATCCATGGAGGAGATGGTTTGAACTTCCTCCTTCTCTCTTTCTCTTTGCTCCTGCTCTGGCTCCACGGCGCCTCCTTTTCAACTCATCAGGGATTTGTGGCTGTGGCTGAGGTGTTATTTAAGCTTGCGTGATGTTAACCAGCTGCTCTCACCTGTAAACCACCTTGTTGCCACGGTTACGCATCACAACAAAGGCTTAGGCTGCTGGAGGACAGACTGACCACTTTTCCCTCACTCTGCTACTTTCTCCTACTACTCTCTAATTTGTTTACTTTCATTGAAATGTAAGTTGTTTTCTCTCAGAGTTTTTTCTGTTCATAGAAGCTACACCTGGTCTGGCTGAGCTAATTTTGCCAACCCATTATCTATACCATCTATCCTATGCAAGGATGCGATTTTTAAAAAAAAGAAAAGAAAAAATTTGCCAACAACATCTGATCGATTATTTTTTCCCAAAATCTGTTCCTGGTACAGGTCTTTCTTAGCGTCCAGCTTGTTCTCATTGAAATGAATCAATCATCAGTCCAGCACAGGAATTTAGTCACATTGAAAGTTACTATACAGAAAGAAATGACTTGAAACAAATAGAAACTGGTGGCTCTAACACACTTCCGCTTCTATTTGACACATTTTGACTTATTCCCTGCAAGGGTTAAACTGTAGATTTGGAAGGAAACATCTGTGGTGAAGGTGGTGGTGGAACATCCCCTATCCAACAATGCGCTCTCTCCGGTTAACAGATACGAACTGATGCAGGCTATGGGGTTGTTTTTGCTCTGGTCCGAATCAGTTGGTGATTTTTTTTTACAAAAAAAGAAGAAAAAAACTCAAATCGAACCAGAAATCGTCCGATCTGAAAACTCAAACTTGATTCTGAAATCTCTCTGCGACTCAACCTTTATCTGTGATCACAGAGCACAGCACTCTGAATGCGCAAACACAGGACGAGGCTGAAAACCATATCAATAAAATGAAATATACTGTAGTTGATTCAGATGCTTAGAGGAGAGAGAGATATCTGTGGAGGAGTTTAACTCACCTGTCAGCGCGATCAGCCTGAAGATCCAGGTGAGGTCCATGCTGAGCAGAGCTCTGTTCGTCAGAGTCTGCAGAAGTTAAATAGTCTGCGCACGCAGGAACTTTCTCTGATGGGAGGGAGGGAGTTTTAGAGGCAGGAGAGGAAAGTCCCGAGTAGCTGCAAGCAGAGCCGCTGCGCCCCCATGTGGCTGTATTGGCCCATAACACCCAGAGAAGGGAAACGAAGCAAAAAATGGGAGCAAATTTTAACTTTAACTGTTGATTCATATCATTAAATGCCTTTCAATGCAAACAATACACTTGAAACCATACATTTATACAAAACTATTTAATTAAAAAGATTATATAAGACAGCAGATTTATATATATTTTTATGAGAGACTAATGTATGTGCACAAGTTTATTTTAAACTCAGTAAAATATTTGCATTAATAATAATAATTATTGCAATTAAAATAGGTTGTTTCCACACCATCATAGAACTTGGCCTACTACATCTGATGCCATAAGTATCAAAGGTAATGATTTCTGATGGGTTAACAGGAAAGATTGCTGGCTCTTTGACACATGTATTTAGTTTGAACTAAATAAAAATATTTTGAATTAAGTAGCCCATACGATTCACAAGACTAGTAAAAAGATATTGTCCATACACTAATCTTTAAAAAATATGTACTGTAAAACACAAAAGTTGAAGAGTTTTGCTTTAGAAAAAAAGTTCAGACAAATGAAACAGCCAGCAACAACTTATTTTAATTGGTCTTACAAATATTACAAATACTGTACAAATAAAACAAAAGAATGCTTCCGCCTCTTCTTCATGCCTGTGTCATGAGGTGAACAAAAGGACATATTTCATTTAGACATTAGTCTGTCATGTTGCGGTTAACAGGATATTTTCCACGAGTTAAAGACTGACAACAGGAAAAAACTGGCTCCAGGCTTGTAGGTAGGCTACAGTTTGCTCATCAGAAGATGTTTGAGTTATAAATGGTCAAATAAAGAGGCTATTGTTACGTTTATTTTGGGCAAAAGCGTGCATGTAGCCTCTTTTTAAAAGAGTAACTAAACCCCCAAAAACAACTTTGTTTTTGCCTATAAACTGTATAAATGGGTCTTTACCAATGCAATCATTCAGTTTCTGGGAATCTTTTTACATTTTCGTGTAAACTTGTTTAATTCTACACTTTTTGGTCTTAAAAACGTCTCAGTGCTGCCCTCTTAGGGTTGAAGTGTCCTTACTGCATTTGAAATGTGTGATATTTACTGTGATATACAGTAAATATACTCAATACTTCAAATTCTAACTGTCATCAGGTGTATTTTGATTTACAAATATTTAAATGCTCATAGAACTACAAATGCACTACTGTGTCCCCCCTATCAGACATTTACTCACATATGATGCTATGAAAACAAAACACATCTGCATCTGTATCATCTGGTCAAATTGACCCACTACATTGAGAGGGAGGGAAGTATCCTCCATTTTCACAGAAATGAATAAATAGCCTGAGCAATCACTTTTAAACCATGGTTTATTTAACAACACTTATTCCCAATAGAAATGTACTGAATTGATAGAGCTATCACAGAAGACCACAGACAACACATGAGGAAACATTTTGCTCCTCAGCTCATTTTAAGCAGAAATCCCCCTGACAGGCTGTGACCCTGTCTCCTCAGACTTCAATTCAATTCAATTCAGTTTATTTATATAGCGCCAATTCACAACAGATGTCATCTCAAGGCACTTAACAAGAAGTCATTTCAATACATTTATACAAACATTCCAATCAGTTAAAAAGTTTCCTATTTAAGGAATCCCAGCAGATTGCGTCAGTCATTGGCGTGAGGTTGGGCAGATTTTCCAACCACAGCAATCCTTCAGCAATCCCTCATACTGAGCAAGCATGTAGCGACGGTGGAGAGGAAAAACTCCCCTTTAACAGGAAGAAACCTCCAACAGAACCAGGCTCAGTAGGAGCGGCCATCTGCCACGACCGTCTGGGGGTTTGAGAAGACAGAGCAGAGACACAGAAGGAACAGAAGATCTGATATAAGAGAACTTTCTATGTTACAGAAAGTAAAAAGTTGATAACAGGACACAGTGGATGTTCAGTTACTGGGAGGATCATCCCAGTCGATGCCCCCCGTCCAACAGGGCATTGCAGCCAAGCAGGATACCAGACCAGGTATATCTTCTATGGAGAGAAAAACACTGAGAGAAAACAAAGTTAACAGTCGAAATAACAGAATGTACTGTAATACAACTGGAGAGTCGTAGGAGAAAAGGAAGTAGCAGAGTGAAGAAAAGTGGTCAGTCTGTCCTCCAGCAGTCTAAGCCTATAGCAGCATAACTACAGAGATAGCTCAGGATGACCTAAGCCACTCTAACTATAAGCTTTATCAAAAAGGAAAGTTTTAAGCCTGGCCTTAAAAGTAAACAGAGTGTCTGCCTCACGGACTAAAGCTGGGAGCTGGTTCCACAGGAGAGGAGCCTGATAACTAAAAGATCTGCCTCCCATTCTACTTTTAGAAATCCTAGGAATTACAAGTAAACCTGCAGTCTGAGAGCGAAGTGCTCTGTTAGGAACATAAGGAACAATTAGATCTCTGATGTATGATGGAGCTTGATTATTAAGGGCTTTATATGTAAGAAGGAGGATCTTAAATTCTATTCTGGATTTAACAGGGAGCCAATGAAGGGAAGCTAAAACAGGAGAAATGTGATCTCTCTTTTTAATACTCATCAGAACTCTTGCTGCCACATTTTGGATCAACTGAAGGCTTTTCATGGCATTTTGTGGACTTCCTGATAGTAAAGAATTACAGTAGTCCAGCCTTGAGGTAACAAATGCATGGACTAGTTTCTCAGCAGTTTCTTCACAAGGCTATCAAGTTATTAGTCCAACACAAGCTATTTAAAATCTGCCAGTTATCCCTCTGCAACAACTTACAGCATGCTCATAAAGCTGGCACCTCATGGAAAGATTAAATAAGTAAAATGCAGTTTCACTATTATCTGCTCATTAACATTTTGATCCTAAGCTCCGTTTAACTTGTTTTAAAATAGAACATGTCACAGCACAATTAACCAGTTAAACGTTTTGTTTTTGCTGCATAAACATTTAGAAATCTGTCAATTTCTCTGAAGAAGACAAGACAGAATAAATGCTACATAATCTGGAAAAACACACAATTTTAGTCCTAGGGTGACATCAGGTCATTTGGGACACTTTTTGGTTGATCGCAAGTAAACCATTTAAAATGCTAAACCTGGTGAAATTAATGAATTGTATAGCTTAATATAAGTCTTGCTAACATTTTTGTGCAGACAATATATTGCCAATAACAATAGCTTACAAGATTTTAACCTTTAAAGGATACAAGTGACCACTATCTGATCTGGGTAGGGGTTCAGGTAAAACGGGACAGGTGATGTGGTTTGAAGAATTGGCAACAAATTGAAAAATAACATTGCAATAAATTAGTTTTATAAAGTCAGTTATCAATCATCAATTAATTATTTAGTTAATGAAGTCCGTTATCAATTAAACAAAGACGTTTTCTTTAAAACACCCAAAGCCCAAGCACTTGTGTGTGGGGGGCTTGTGTGTTCACACAGAAAGCAAATGTGCCAACAGTTACAAGCTAATGCTATTAGCACAAAATAAAACATATTCTCCGGTCATTTATCCAGCTTAACTGTCACACTATTTGTAATCTCTCACAATGTGGCATAAAAGGGACATTCTCATGTGATTTCTGATCCTTGTGGCTTAAAATCGTACCCATTAACATCAGCCAAAAGTGTCCCATTTTAGCTGAATTTTTTTTTTCCCAATTTGCCTGAAGCACACCACATTAGCTGAAATTCGTTTTCCTTGACAAATTAAATCATACTGCCTAATCATTTTGATATCAAGCCAAACCTAACACACAACAATACACATTTCATTCATGTTTTTTGTTATATTCACATTACTTTAGCTGCAATATCCTTATAATAATGACAAAATTGACATGTCAGGGGTCTCGTCTTCAATGTTTCGGAAGCACTGATTTTTTTTAAAAGCTTGGCTCCTCCCATTTCTGATACTTCACACCAATAAACATGATTGTATATTGCAAACAGCAACTGCGGTTTAAAGGTAGTAACATGCATTTTTATTGACCGCTGATATTTAAAGAGATAAAGGGTTGAAACCTTATTTGTCCCATTTTACCCTAAATAATGAGGAAGTGCATGTTTGAACTTTAAATGCCTTCATTTGGCAAACACATCTTACAATGGCTTTTTTCTGGACTTTGCCACTAAATGCCATTCCGACGAGGTAATGGGAAAATAATATATGTGCTTTATGTGCTAGTTTTAGCTTTATATTAAACGGGTAGCATGTTCTGTGGAACGAAAGAAAAAGTTTTCGTTATTCATATGAATTGTTGCTATGTTGGACATTTACTTGCTAAACTGCCACTTCAATCCAGTCACTTGAAAAATGATCTCCGATGATTATATTTAAAGCTGCGCTCAGAACCAATGTTGTATGATCACATCAGCATCCTGTCAGCGAGTAGGAGCGCCATGGAGCTGCAGGGGGCATTTACCCCCACACAGAGCATAGATGATAGGAAACCGGAAATCTTTTTTTTTTTTTTTTCTTGTTTTGTCAGTGCTCGTACGTACGGAAGAGGATTAGGGCCACTGAAGAAAAAAAAATTGAATTCTGAGAAAAAAGTCAGGTTTTCTGCTGATTTACCAAAAAAAAAAAAAAAAAAAAAAGGTCCGAGACCAACAATCCGAATCAAAACGATCCAGAACAGAACCGGTGGAGGTCAGTTCGGTTCCTCGGAGAGAGAAACTTCATCTTCTCTTCCACAACAGAGAAAAATAAATCCAGATCTGAAGGATCTTCTTTCTCTGAGGTTCATGGTGACAGCTCCTCTTCCTCATGTTAGTTGCCAAATTTGACAGAAACACACGCGAGTGACGTCACGTCACGTGACTGAAAGCTGCAAGAATCCTGCTTTTTTTTTCGGTCACAGTTTGGGAATGAATGGAATGATTTGAACTACTGATTAGTAACTCCTTCATTCAGTCGCTTATTATAGGCTACTCTTCTCAGGTTACTAATATCATCAGTTTTCTACTTTAAAGCCTCATGTTGACATAATGAGCGCTACAGAAACCACAAGGATAAAGAAGAATAAAAAAAAAGGATTTTCTTTAAAGGCGACTATGGCATGGAGGAAGTTAAAGATTAAAAATTAGATTAACGTAAAAAAAACGCAATGGGGCTGTAATTAATTAATCGCAATTAACGCAAAACTTAAGTATTAATAACGGTGATATTAGTGCTAATATTTATTATTATTGTTAATAACATTATTATTATTATTAATAATCATTGATTTAATGATTTAATCACTATTATTATTATTAATAATAATAATAGTGATTAAATCATTAAATCAATCATTATTATTAATAATAATAACAATAGTGATTAAATCACTTAGAGCTTAACCCCAGCAGTGCAACAAGTACCGCAAACTTCCCGCCACTACATGCAAAACAAATTCTCGCTGACACAGGGAAACGTCAGAGGCGGAGATAGCTCTTCAGACCAATCAGAGTAGCCTGGTGGGGCAGTGGGCGGATCTAACCGGAGTGACGTCGTACACACATGCACGGAGCGGTTAAGGTGGGTGAACTCTGGTTTTCGATCTTTTTACTCCCAGTTTCCCGCGGCGGGATGGATGGATGAGAGGAGCCACTGGGATCCGGGTGGAGGTGGAGGTGTGACGGGTTTCTTTGCGCCTGCTGGCCGCCGACAGACAGAGCGGGTTTGATCTCAGACTGCGGCTAAATTACGGGATGTACGGGAAGAAGCGCAGAAAGAGAGAAAGAGAGAATAAAGAGACTCCAGGGAGGCATTTTAATCAGAGGGGCGATGATGATGATGATTGATGATGATGAAGGGGGTCCGCTCCTGGAGTGGAGCAGTGAGCAACAGGATTCCTCTTGTTTAAGGAAAAGGGGGGCGTTCCTAGACCTGGGGAACATTGGGGGCGTGGCCATGAAAAACCGAGCCCCTCTCACGCGCCCAGTGTAAATGAAACAACATTTGGCTCTCCACGCCATGAGCGCATAGATTCATTAGAGCAAACAATAACTCGTCACGTTTAAATCTCTACACGGTTTCCTGCTCTGCGCTGCAAACTTCACGTGTTTCACCGGCAGCCAATCAGAAATGTAAAAAGAAGAAAAGCTATTTTAAATGCGAAAAAAGCATTTAACAGGCTACGCAAGTACTGAGTAACTTATCTAATTTAATATTAAAAATGAGAATGTGACGGACATTAATATAACTTAGCTGTAAATCTTGGGATTTTATAGATTAAAATGAAAAAAAAAAAAGTACAACATAATCTAGCATGTCAGCCCCCCCCCCGCCAAAAAAATAAAAAATTGAATACAAAACTGAATATAATAAAGCAGGTCATATGTATCTATTTTAGAAAATCCAGTGAAAATATCTGTTTGTTTATTAATTTGAGCTCCAAATGGCTCAGCAGATAAAAAATAACAACAATGAAGATCGTCTATAAACAAGAGGTCTCACTTTAACACAAACAGCTCGTGTCTCCGGTGGATTTTTTTTTTGTTCTTTGTTCAGTGAAGTTACTCACAGTGGGGAGATGACTTACACAAGTACGAGTAGAGATACTTCAGAACAAGATTACTCACGTAAAAGTAACTGGTTACTTCCAACAGTATTTGAGTCTTTCAGTTTTGACGCTGATTAATCTCAGCTCTTTGTGTTCCAGGATGTTTCCTTTTAGGTGTCATGAAGCTGCTGATTCAAACGTCCAACAGGCGGATCTGCTGTACCTCACTGACACAGATGAAGGAAACCTGTGGGAGGAGACAGGTGGGACTCCTCCCTGCTCCTCCGTCTCTCCTCCTAATCCCTCCAGATGTTTGGTCTGTGTCCAGAAGATGGTTTATGCAGTCTGCAACAACGTGACCTCTGACCTGACCATGGAGGGAGAAGGCCGCCACATCCCGATCAGAGAGAGCGGTGAGAGCTGAAGCGTGTCACACTGAGGTTTTTCTTCTTCATCAGGAGTCAGAGCTTCATCACAGAAACACCTGAACTAAGACTTCAACACAAACCGTCTTCAAAGATGTTCTTTAGATGCTAATCTCTCATTTTAAACCCAGATTAATAATCTGTTGGCCTTCTTGCAGATTGTCCAGTCTTCATGGCAATGGGTGAGTTTCTCTGCAACCAATCAGGCTAAAAACAGGATTTTTATATCGTTTTTATTTATACCTGAAGATGTGATGATGATGTTGATGCAGCTCCGCCTGACAACCACCTGAACGCAAACTCTACTGGTTCTCTGACGGATTCATCCCAGCATCTCTGGTGGCTGCTTATCATTCCCATCATCATCATCATCATCATCGCTGCTGTGGTTTACCGTAAGAGGAAGGCTATCTGGGCAGCCTTGAAGAATCACAAAGGGAGGAACCTTCCATAGATGCAGGTTTGTGTCATTAAGAATAATTCTGGTTTATTTCACCGTTTTGCTGCAATAGGACGTCGTCCCATTCTCCCACATCAGCTTGTGTGTTCACAAATATAGAAATTTTATTATATTATATAAAAAAGGTTAATCATCTACCGAGAAAGTTCATCTGGATCTTTGGGTTCTTTGTTCCCAAAGACAAACTATATATATATATATATATATATATATATATATATATATATATATATATATATATATTTTTGCTCCGATTACCTTCAGATTTCCAGTTTTGTGTCATGATAAAAGCAGCATACCTTCTCATGTGTTCACAGAGAGGAGAATCCAGACGGAGACGGAAAACCTGTGAAAACTTGGAAGTTTTATCTCTGGACTGCTGCTGCACGTCAGATGATGTTTATAATAGAAAATATAAAGTCTGCATCATCGGGGCGCAACCTCACGCCAAAGACGGACAAATCTGCTGGGATTCTTTAAATAGGAAACTTTTTAACGGATTGGAATGTTTGTATAAATGTATTGAAATGACTTCTTGTTAAGTGCCTTGAGATGACATCTGTTGTGAATCGGCGCTATATAAATAAACTGAATTGAAATGGAAAAATATTTAATCTGATCAAATAAAATATTTTTTTAATTGCCCCATAATTTTGCACGTTTATTTGCATTTCCTGTTTAAATATTGGTTTTTGGGGATGAAGCTGCAGACGGAGCACAAACTGGTCAGAAGAGTCTGAATCCTGAATCATTTAATGTATCTAAACATGATTAAAAGGTTGAATGTTTTAAAAAGTAAAAAAAAAGAAAAGAAAAATCTAATGAAAAGGTGATTGTTCTGCTAAAAAAAAACAGAGGATGGATTGAAGGTTACAGAAAAGCTACAATCACAGCTCCTTGATTAAGACATAAAAGCCAGATGTAAACTTTATTAAGTGTTTATTGGATATTTAAAACATAGAAAACTTTGTTAAAACTAGAAACTTCACAGAGTCTCCTGATGCATCTAAAACAGAGAAACCGGATTTAAATCCGAGACGAACCGCATCCTCCTCCTCTTCATCAGTCGGCCTTCAGGGCGAAGAGAACGTCGTCCTGGCTCACGTTGAGCCGGACCCTCTGCAGGACTCCCAGGCGGCTGGGCTCCAGCAGCAGCAGCCTGCAGGCTCCCAGACGCTGACACACGGCCAGGCCCTCCGACACGCTGACGGGCTGCAGACCCTCCACCCGACACAGAGCCTGGTGCTGCACGAACACCTGACAGACCAGACGCAGGGAAAAGTCAAATTAAGAACCTGCTGCATTCACGGAGTAGAGCCTCTGATCCTTCGAGGATAAAATTAGTTCTAGTTCTTAGAACCACGGGAAGAAAGGTCCATGCATGCTCTCACTCATAACGCCACGAAGGACGCCGGCTCTAACTCATAACGCCACGGAGGACGCCCGCTCTCACTCATTACGCCACGGAGGACGGCGGCTCTAACTCATAACGCCACGAAGGACGCCCGCTCTCACTTAGTACGCCACGGAGGACGGCGGCTCTCACTCATAACGCCACGAAGGACGCCGGCTCTAACTCATAACGCCACGGAGGACGCCCGCTCTCACTCATTACGCCACGGAGGACGGCGGCTCTAACTCATAACGCCACGAAGGACGCCCGCTCTCACTTAGTACGCCACGGAGGACGGCGGCTCTCACTCATAACGCCACGGAGGACGCTCTCTCTCACTCATTACGCCACGGAGGACGGCGGCTCTAACTCATAACGCCACGAAGGACGCCCGCTCTCACTCAGTACGCCACGGAGGACGCCCTCTCTCACTCATTACGCCACGGAGGACGCCCGCTCTCACTCATTACGCCACGGAGGACGCCGGCTCTAACTCATAACGCCACGAAGGACGCCCGCTCTCACTTAGTACGCTTGCTCTCACTCAGTACGCCCTCTCTCACTCAGTACGCCCTCTCTCACTCAGTACGCCCTCTCTCACTCAGTACGCCCTCTCTCACTCAGTACGCCCTCTCTCACTCAGTACGCCCTCTCTCACTCAGTACGCCCTCTCTCACTCAGTACGCCCTCTCTCACTCAGTACGCCCTCTCTCACTCAGTACGCCCTCTCTCACTCAGTACGCCCTCTCTCACTCAGTACGCCCTCTCACTCAAAACGCCCTCTCTCACTCAAAACGCCCTCTCACTCAAAACGCCCTCTCTCACTCAAAACGCCCTCTCTCACTCAAAACGCCACGGAGGACGGCGGCTCTAACTCATAACGCCACGAAGGACGCCCGCTCTCACTCAGTACGCCACGAAGGACGCCCTCTCTCACTCATTACGCCACGGAGGACGGCGGCTCTAACTCATAACGCCACGGAGGACGGCGGCTCTAACTCATAACGCCACGAAGGACGCCCGCTCTCACTCAGTACGCCCTCTCTCACTCATAACGCCCTCTCTCACTCATAACGCCCTCTCTCACTCAGTACGCCCGCTCTCACTCAGTACGCCCGCTCTCACTCAGTACGCCACGGAGGACGCCCGCTCTCACTCAGTACGCCACGGAGGACGCCCGCTCTCACTCAGTACGCCACGGAGGACGCCCGCTCTCACTCATTACGCCACGGAGGACGCCCTCTCTCACTAAGTACGCCACGGAGGACGCCCGCTCTAACTCATAATGCCACGGAGGACGCCGGCTCTAACTCATAACGCTCGGTCTCACTCAGTACGCCACGGAGGACGCCGGCTCTAACTCATAATGCCACGGAGGACGCCGGCTCTAACTCATAACGCTCGGTCTCACTCAGTACGCCACGGAGGACGCCGGCTCTAACTCATAATGCCACGGAGGACGCCGGCTCTAACTCATAACGCTCGGTCTCACTCAGTACGCCACGGAGGACGCCGGCTCTAACTCAGTACGCCACGGAGGACGCCGGCTTTAACTCAGTACGCCACGGAGGACGCCCGGTCTCACTCATTACGCCACGGACGAAGCTAACACAGATTACACCATGGAGGACGGAGGCTCTCTCATCATGGCTTCGTCTTTGTGCAGTAAGGACAGGATGTGATCTACTGAGTGTTTGAGAAGCTGGTTGACCTCACCTGTTGGAAGGTGGCCTCCTCCAATCCCAGCCTACGAAACTCTGCAATGACGGCTCGCAGGAAGAGCTGCTCCTGCATCGAGGCGCACCTGAAAAACACGTCTGTTATGCGCTCTCAGAAACCCCTCTAACAATCAGGAATGGTGAGCAGCTCACTTGATGGCAGTGATGTAGGCCGAAGAGAACATCTCATCGAGCGCCTCCATCACGTGACCCATGGCCACCAACCCCGCAGCGGACGGGTCAGCGACCGAGTGCTCGCAGATCTCTGTCGCTCGCCGACAGATGTCCAAACACCTGCGAGCGTCGCCCGACAGAGCCGCCACCTGCCGGAGGATAGCAGAGGAGCACTGAGCGATCCGGGCTCCAGTGACGGGAAGGGATCAGAAACAGGTGGGGGAGGGGGTGGAGCATTACCTTCCTAGAGACCAGCTGCAGAGCGTCCTCCTCGAAGGCCTTCACCTTGTTCAGGCGAGACATGATGATCTGCTGCAGCTGCTTGAAGGTGTACGGCTGGAAGGACATCCGGGTCAGACCCTAGGAAAACCCGGAGCGGGCAGACGGTAAACGCACAGCGATCCAGGGGCAAAAAGGCTAAAGCTTTATTTAAATCATGAACAAATCCAAACATGTCGGAAAGTTTATTTAGCATGAAAACGTTTGAGTCTGAAGGGAAAGCTAAAGAAACTTCAGTTTTAGTCAAACGTAACATTAAGGATGTGTCTTGGCAAAACTATGCCGATACGATACGCATCACAATACAGGGGGGACGATACGATGTACTGCGATAGTATTAGACTATATATTGTGATTGCGTTTTAAAACTTTAAATTACAGAAAAACTGTCCCATCATTCTAAAACACTCCAACCCGTTTCATACTTTAACACATCCAGTTTTATTACGAGATCTAGTTGATCCACTGGAAGGAAGAAGGTGAAAAACAGCCACAAAACTACCAGTCATACTTTTAATTTTACTACAAAAATGACTTTCATCATTAACGGTTCCATTCAAATTCTAAAAAATCAATACATTGCTTTTGAATTGATACAATATCATGACATACAACATCGCTATATATGGGCGTATCGATATTTTCTTACATCCCTTCTGAACGTTAAGCAATAGTTGTAAAAAAAACAACAAAAAAAGCCAGACAGAATACAGTAAAGTTGAGCTTCACGCCCTGACATTGGCAGCCATTTTTAAACGTCTTCCACTTGTGAATGATGTTCCTCTGTGTGAAATGATTGACCTCTGATGACCCTTCTCTGAATGACGGGTAGCACCAGTTAGCTCTCTAAGGTCATTGCTGATGTCTTCCCAGCCTGGCACTGTGTCAAACACCAAACTACCTGAAGTCCTGTTTTGACCAGAATCAGAATCGGCTTCATTGTCGTCAATGAGTCAAATATCCTCACCAGCCTGCTGGCCACTCTGTTGATCATGATCCTCTCCGGCAGGTCCATGGTGTTGGCGATGGTCAGCACCACCAGGCGGGCGTGGCGCCGCGTCGGCCAGTCAAACAGGTTGTACATCACGTTCTGCTTCCTCGTCCACAGCAGGTCCAACTGCAGAGACAAGACAGTCTGAGGACGCTGTAGGAACGAAGCAGCCAATCAGGCTGCAGATTGAGCCTTCGTCTCCATCACAGCAGACCTCTGAGGTTAACTTTCAGCCGTTTTTTTAAAAAGAGAGACAAATAAAAATCTGGAAAGTGCGTTTGCAGCGGGTGATAACAGCAAAAGGTGCTTTCTAAAATATTTTGTTATACAGACGAGGTCACGGTTGACCCAGGAACCCCGAGGTCCTCCGGTTCTGTGGTTGTAAAACGGGTCCAAATCATCATCCCTCCATCGCCGTGCTTTACAGTTAAAGAGTTTTTACCTGGTCTGTTTCCTGTAACCTTTCTGCTCAGGCTGCCAGATTTAAAACATTCACCGTGACTTTGGAACGGATCACAGGACTGAACATGAATTCCCTCAACTAAAACTACCTCAAAACTCCCCCGCCCCACAGAAACCCCATCAGGGTTACGGTAAGAGGATGTGGGAACCACAAATCGACAAATCTCAGGGGCTTTCTACCAACTCAAGCCTGGAAACAGGAAACCTGCGCAGGTTCTAAATAAGTCTTAGAAAGTCGGCTTTTAAAAATCCAAGCTGTGATGCTTGTAAACTTTTACTTTCTCTTTTAATCTGTTGCTGAACCACGTTAAGAGGTTTCAACTTATTTCAACATAAAAATTAACACAAAACAAACAAAAAATAGAAGTAATTATTTCATAGTATTATACGCCAACGCTTCTTTCCTACCTCGTCCACCAGCAGCACGGTGGTTTCCTTCCTCGGCGCCGGATTGCTGAACCTTTTCTCCAGCAGCGCTGCAGCGTGGTCGGCCGTGGCTTTCTGACCCGTCAGCTTCTGCAGACAGAAGCAACAACGGAAACATTTTATTCTCTAATTCTGCTCTCCGGGAGTCAGAACGTTACCTCCAGTCATCAGCAGCATGGACGCCAATTAAGTTTGGTGTATTTGTACAGATTAAAGATGATAGGGTCATAAGAACTAAAATAATGTTTGACAGAACAATCTCAGAAAATCATTTCACAGTAAATAGTAACAAAGTATGACAACAGAAGGAGATTTATTTAGATTTGTCTTTTAAGCTGACTAACTGATGTTAAATTGAAACAATGCCTGAGAAATTAAAGATTTCCTTCATGACTGTGATTTTAAAGGGTTTCTGACTGTACCAGCATGTTTAAACCTGACACATATTATATAAATGTTCAATCACACATTTTCTAGAATATATGTTCTAGTTGATCGACTTAAAAGTTTAGCTCACAAATAATATTCCCAGAAAGTTGAGTGGAAGGAAAAAGTGCACCAGCAACAGGGTTAACAGCAGGCCTGACAGGGCAGTTTGGCCAGTAAATGGGCCTGAGCAGAACCCCATAAAAAAATCCATGGAGTACTGTCAGGAGGAAGATGAGAGACAACAGAACCAATGATGAAGATGACCTGAAGGCTGCTAACAAAGCAAGCTGGACTTCCAGAACTTAAGCAGAACCCCAGGCTGATCTCAATGCCACTTCGTACTGATGCAGTAATTCAAGCAATGGGAGCCCCAACCACACATCAAGTGAATAGCCTGACATTTCTAATTAAAATATCACTTTTTATTAATCTGGTGGAATATTCTACTTTTCTGAGACGTTGACTTTCAGGTTTTTATTCTCTGAGCTAAAACCATAAACTTTACAAGAAAACGGTTTGTGATAGATCTATTTATTTTATGAGGTAGGGCTGGGAGATATGGCCTCAAATCTATATTAGAATATAATCTGAAGTGTGTGCATTTAGAAAGTTTAGAAAGCCATTTAAAGAACATATATTGTGCAAAATGCATTTAAAAATACAAACATTCTCACAACATAAAGATGAAGATATTTTAAATAAATTAAAAGCTAAATTTTATTAAAGAAAAAAAGTTTAAAATTGTCGCATTCCTGGTTATTTTTTATAAATTTAATATAGCATAAAAATAAACCTGCACATATTTGAATTAAAAATGCCTCAACAGGGGGTGTCGCATGGTATAGTGGTTAGAGCGGGCACCCCATGTGCAGAGGCTTCAGTCCTCGACGCGGCTGTACCCGGTTCGAGTCCCGTCTTGGGCGACCTTTGCCACCTCTCTCCCCCTTCAAAACTCTGTCCACTATCAATAAAGGCCACTTAGGCCAAAAAACCTTTAAAAATAAAAATAAAAATGCTCCAACAGGTTTTTTTCCGTTAAATGGCATACAACAAATTTTAAACTTGCAATATGTGGAGTAAAGACAAAGCTCAACATCAGCATTTATTCTCCTTGATGACATCATCAAAATCCACGATCACGGTAGGTCAGTATAGTCAAAATCTCTGCTTTTGGCTAAATTTATATAATTTCTACCATATACCTTTTATATCGCCCACCACTAAAGAGGTTCATTTTCACAATAGTCAGGGTTTTTTTTTTAGCTGAACTTGTATTTTTAATTAATTTTACACACAAGTTAAAATTATTTTAGGTGATAAATGAAATTAAGGATCCTTTAATTCCCAAAACTTTGAAAGTGAAAACCCCATAATCAGATCTAATAATCAGGTCAATAAAAAAAAAAAGCAAAAAAAAAAAAAAAAGAAGCTTTTTTTTTTAAAAAGGTACGCACCTGCAGGATCTGAACGTAGGCCTGATGAGGGTCCGTCATCTTCATCCCGTTGATGTCGATGAAGCGGAACGCCGGGATCTCGTCCACGTCGGCGGCGTGCTGCAGGCAGCGCATCACCTCGTGGACCGTGGCCGTCTTCCCCGTCCCCGGGACCCCGGAGATGTACATGCACCTGAGAGAGCAGCAGGAGGGGAGGAGGAGAAAGTCACTCATCCAGCCTGGAAGGTGGGCTTAGAGCTCCCCCTGCTGACCGAGGGGGAGGACTGCGAGAACTGTGCAACCAGACGGGCTGCAACGAAATGACTCGAGCAAAAGAAGCCAAATAACAACAAAAACTGTTGATCAGTGCTACAGTAGAGGAATGTGTGGTTTACAGCAGCAACCTGAGACAAAAAATGTCAATGACTCGATGCAATCTGCCTGGATTCCTTAAGTAGAAAACTTAAACTGTTTAGAAGACTGAATTGAAATGACTTTTCTTTTAATGTGCCTTGAGATGACATTCTGTTGTGACTTTTCTCTAAAATCTAGAGACCATCGGGTTTCATAAAAGAGACTTTTGGAGGTTCTATCAGCTGCATGTTTGAGTCGGGATCCGTCCTCACCCTCCCGTGCCGTCCGTGATCTTGCTCTCCACGAAGCTGTAGATGTCCTGAAACTCCTGCTCCCTGCAGGGCAGAGACTCCGGCACCGAGGAGACGTGGAGCCTGGTGACGAACGGAGAGAGAAGCGTTACTGGACCGCTGGGGGGGAAAATCATCCGTTTCCTTTCAGCTCGGGATAAAAAAAAAGAAAAAAAAAAAAAAAACATGCTGGAACGTGGAGAGGACATGCTGACTACATGAAAGTGAATTCAAAGCTTCATTTCTACCATATATTTGTTTTCGGCGACACCTTCTCCATCAGACGGTCTCCGGTTGTTGTTTTTTCACACCTATAATTCGTTTATTTTGGTCCGAATCAGTTGATGCGTTTTTCGACTCGTATATTTTTCTGTTGGTTCCTTTTGAAACACAGAAAAATCCAAGCGTACCAGAACCGCTCACTATAAACCAGCAGACAGCGCTCAGCCTGCTGATTGGTCAGATGTGTCCAGGGGGTGGGACTACAGGAAACATGGAAAATTATAATTCAATTAGATCACCATGTTTCTGGTTTTTATTTCACAACTCGTTACATAAAGACAGAGCAGAATAAAACTAGATCATGGATCACGTTGAATTTTTCAATTTTTCAATAAATTTTAATAAAAATGTTTAGTAAATTATTTCCATTTAAGATAACTCAAATTAAAACCTGATTTTATTTTCTTAAAAATAATCCCAAATTAAAAGTCGGAGTTTTCTAAAGGTTTCAGTGAATTGATGCAGATACAGTAAAACACAAGGTAATTTTTTGATGGTTTTTTTCACGTTTTGTTGAACAAGATGAGGAAAATGACGCCTAAAAACATCAAGCAGAAAACCTTTAGAGCTGCAGAGAGGGACATCTGAGAGTCACCGGGTCTCCATAGTAACCATCAGGGACCATAACACGCAACGTGAGATCGCTGGCTAACCAGATGGATGACCTCCGAGACCGTACGAGGTCTCAGACAGAGGATCGAGAACGCAGCATTATGTGTGTTACTGAGACATGGCTGCAACGTCGACTCCTACGTCTCTCTGCCTCGGAGCAACCTTTAGGTTTTCTGACTCTAAAGCCTAGTTCATACTTCTCCGTCATCGAGTTTGCACGCACACGTATTGACAGAGACGTGTTCCTTTTATACTTCTCCGTTGTTGCAAAGTAATTCCCCCACCAGGTCAGCAGGGAGTGTAGACCTTTTCTGGCGGGTCTGCCTACCATTGCAGCGACGTCTCCGGTCAACGACAGTTTATTTACTTCAGCTTGTAAAAGCACATCCTCTCAAGGAGCAATGGCTGACAGAGAGCGAGTTTTGATTGAGCTGGAAAACTTTTTACTAGAAGTGCAGCTCACTGAATTCTCTAAAAACGCATGTAAACAAACAAACACAGCGTCTGTTGTTCTCTACACCTCCTGGTGTTCAAAATCACCAAAAGACCAGATTAGATAAACTGGCCTTGCAATATAAAGCATCTAGTGGTCAAAAGCTGCATTGAAACACTAATTACATCGACTATAGAGCACCGTTCTGGTGAAATGATGGGCTGACCAATCACAGACGTGCGCTCTCCGTTGCGTTCGACAGATCGGTAAAAAAAATTGGGCTCTACGCCGTCGTGAGTGACGGAGACCCCTTTGTGTCGATGGATGATGCCGCTGCGTGTCGCCGCACCTCTGCAGACGGAGAAGCATAAACTATTCTTCATCCTGGTTTGCCTGAATCTTGCTCTAAAGCTCTCCAATGGAGCTGAAGGTTCTAAAAGCAAACTCGTACCACAGAGACGCTTCTTCCAGGATCAGACCGGTTTTAGCCTCCTCGCCTGGACTCTGCTGCATCTTGTTCTACAGGATTTCTGCTTCAACTCGGACCTTAAATCGGTTTTAGGACTCAACGGCGGCTCCAGGTACCAGATCCTGTTAGAAAAGAACCCGTCTGGTTTCCAGCAGTCTTCCCTGGAAGACGGCGCTGCATGCAGCAGACTGTTCCTCCCAGGTTGAACCTGGAGCGCAGCGACATATCGGAGCAGGAAAACGGTTTCTGATGGGACTCCGTCTTCCCGTTCCCACCTGCGGTTCTGGTTCTCACCTGGTTCTGGCCTCCTCCAGAACGTTGGCGGGCCGCCGGGCCGGCTGCGACCTGCTGGGGATGCTGGGCGTGGCGTGGCGCGGGGTCCGCGGCGTGCTCGGCGTCTGCAGAGACGGGATGGAGGAGGTGAGAACCTTTCATTGGGGCTGCCGACGTCTCCATGGCGACACTCACCTTCCTCGGAGTCTTCCTCGGCGTTCGGGCCGAAGCGCGGGTTTTCTGCTTTGAACAGGGAGTTCGAGACACGGCTGAGGATGAGGAGCGGCTCTTCTTCGCCGCCACGTCTTCATCACTTTCCAGCCCATCCTCATCCTCGCTGCTGCTCTGCAGCTCTTTCTTGGACGGAACAAATTCCTCCTCCTCGTCTTCATCAGAGCTCAGCTCCTTCTGGACTTCCAGAAGATTCCTGGAAGGAGAAACACCAGAACCTTCCTGAGTTCAAAGGTCCAATCCAACCTCTGGTTCCTCCAACCGATGCCACGAAAGGTTCTAACTCGTTCATCCAGGAGAACCTGACAAAAAAAACCTCCTCCAACTCCGGCTCTGCTGACTACAGAGAGTAAGACGAGGGCCGGAGGAGCGAGGCTAGAGTTCTGGACGGGTTCTGCACTCACAGCTGCTTCTTGATCCGAGACGACACCTTCAGGGCCGACTTCCTCCTGGAGCTCCTCGGGGTGGCGCCGAGCGGCGGCGGCGAGCCATCTTCGCTCTCCTCCTCAGCTCTGAGGGACAGATCGACCAGACGGGTCGCATCAGGATTAATGAACCCAGCAGAACCAGATTCAATTCAATACATCAACATCATAAAAACATATTTGTTCCAGTAACTTTTTTTTATGATTCTGGTCCACAGTGATTGAAAACCCAAAATTCAGATTTTCAAAATATTAATAATTAATTTTATTACAGAAATTAAGTGACTGAGCTTTGCTTCGCAATTCGCTCAAGGATGCAGGTATTCCCATTGCTTGCTCACTGTTTTTTTTTTTTTTTTTTACCAAACTGGTTTAATGTTACATTTTAATATCCTGAGAAACAGACTGATGATTTCAGGCCTATTTTCTGTTATGTTTGATAATTACTGGTAATAAAAATCCCAAATTCTGTGTGTAATGACTCCTTATGAAAAGTTCCTGATTTATTCAGATGCATCGGAAGATAAACTGATCGTTAATGTAGCAGCGGAACAATTGTTAATCTTCAAATAAAGGCAATTATCAAACAGAGCTAATTTTTTAACTAGGCTGCAGGTCAAATATTCGTCAGCAGGGGGCACAATTGTACCATTTAACAGGAACTCAACCTGACCCTAAATTCTGGTGTAAATTGAATTTATTGGCCCGGTTCTGGTTCTGCTGCAGGTTTATCCCACTGTTTTAACTCTTTACAGATCGACACCCTGTCCTATGAGACAGAGCAGAATAAAACTCAATCATTACTGGATTTGAATTGAGACTTTTTTTTACCTTTTTCCATAAATCTCAATAAAAATGTTCAGTAAATTACTTTCCTTTTAAAGATAAATAGAAATAAAACCTGATTTTATTTTGTTAAAAATGAACCCGCATTAAAGATTGGAGTCATGTAAAGGTTTACGAGGGAACTGACGCTGCTGCAATAAGAGACAAGTTTATTTCTAGATTTTTTTAACAGGATGTGAAAAAAATAACATCTAAAAGCATCAAGGAGCAGAAAGATTAACCTTTACAGCTGCAGAGAGGGACATCTAAAAGAGTCACCGGGTCTCCATAGCAACCATCAGGGACCAGCTAACCGCTAACCTGATGCCCTACCATCACAAATATAAACTCAAGAGTTTCCAGAACCCTTCTGGGACATTAACCGGATCTGTGAGCTTTGGTCAAACGAGTCCAGGCAGTTCTGGTGTGGTACAGTGGAGGACCAGTGATGCTGTGGGCCGGTTTCTCTATCATAGAAACCTTGTTAGCGTAAATGGTGGATAGAACTGAACTACGACTCTAAATCACAAGGGGGTTGAGAGGGAGGCGTCATGGATGCAAAGAAGGAGCAAAGAGAAGAGAGAAAAGGAGGAAGTTCCAATCTCTTCCATCCATCATAACGGACAACGTGAGATTGCTGGCTAACAAGATGGATGAACTCCGAGCCCTTATAAGGTCTCAGGCAGAGTATCGGGAATACAGCATGAGGTGGATTAGCAGAGCCCATTGTTGCGGACACACAGCCATTGGGTGGCGCTAACCCACATTCTAGCTCCGACAGGAGAAGAAGAGGACCAGAGGTTATATAAGGCTCCGCTGCCGGCCGCCTCACCCTCTCCAGTTCTGGCGTTCAGCCAAACAGCGCCAAGAGAGATCCATGTTTCCTTCGCTGGTGAGGGAAAAGACGCGAGTTCTGGGAGGAACCCACTTCAAGGACAACAAGACTGTTGATCAATCAGGTGAATCGCAAACCCAGTGTCTTGAGACAAACCCCACTGTTCTGCCCTGAGACAAACCCCACTGTTCTGCCCTGAGACAAACCCCACTGTTCTGCCCTGAGCCCTACAGAAACTCTCAGAATTTCAGATGCTAAAGCAAGGAAGCGAACTGCTAACCAGCTACCGAATGCCGCAGAACCGCGTCCAGACTGGACTACCCCACCGCGACAAAGCCTGGGACAATGCTATCTTGAACCTGCAGAGAAGGTACTGTGTCAGTGAAATGAGGTGCAGCTGATCGCTGTTTCGGAATTGCGCCGCTCAAGGTGGCAGCATGTTGGAGTAGCTCTGTTACTTTGATTCATATTTTTTTTTTCTTTTTTAAAACTTTAATTCTTCCATTTTTGGTAGAAACATTGTTTTTGTGGACAACTGTTCTCTCTGGTTTTGAATGCTGTGCAGCTGGAAGGATTTTTGCTGATACTTTTTATTTTTGGACATTTGTTATGATGCATAACCATGGCAACAAGGTGGTTTACAACTGGCAGCAGCTGATTAACATCACAAAAGCTCAAATAACACCTCAACTACAGCCACAAAACCCTGATGAGTTGAAAAGAAGACGCCATAGATCCAGAGCGTCCTCTACATCAGACTGTCATACAACTACAGAGCGTCTTCAGTCAGAGGCTTCTTCAGATCTGCAGAGCACTACAGGAGATCATCCCTACCCACAGCCATCAGCATCTACAACAAATCTTTGAAGGAACTTGCATTATGAGTTACAACAACATTTAATTTCCCTTTGGGATTAATAAAGTAATTTTTAATTGAATTGTTTAGCAAGCCGAAGAGGATGAAACGACGTTCCAAGCTAATCCTACCCGCGATTCGACAGCTATAATCCTCGCACTTCTAACGGACTGCAGCTGTGGCTAGCCTGCGGGCTAATGTTGTGTTAGCTTCGCCCACCATCCACAGAGCAACTTGGAGAACTTTAACCGTTCAATAAGGTCTGTCTGGGCAGAGGCGAGATTAGGTTAGTTTAAACAAGATTTAAGGGATGTTTATTTTCACTGTGATTTGTTACTTTGTGTAAGATTTCATTTATTGTTTGGGTACAAACAGGCCGGTCGGCTTGGAGGTTTAAACTGGGATTTTTGAGGTTTCCGATGGAAAGTTGTTTTACAGGTCCTTCTCAAAAAATTAGCATATTGTGATAAAGTTCATTCTTTTCCATAATGTATTGATAAAAATTAAACTTTCATATATTTTAGATTCATTGCACACCAACTGAAATATTTCAGGTCTTTTATTGTTTTAAAACTGATGATTTTGGCATACAGCTCATGAAAACCCAAAATTCCTATCTCAAAAAATTAGCATATCAAGAAAAGGTTCTCTAAACGAGCTATTAACCTAATCATCTGAATCAACTAATTAACTCTAAACACCTGCAAAAGATTCCTGAGGCTTTTAAAAACTCCCAGCCTGGTTCATTACTCAAAACCGCAATCATGGGTAAGACTGCCGACCTGACTGCTGCCCAGAAGGTCATCATTGACACCCTCAAGCAAGAGGGTAAGACACACAAAGAAATTTCTGAACGAATAGGCTGTTCCCAGAGTGCTGTATCAAGGCACCTCAGTGGGAAGTCTGTGGGAAGGAAAAAGTGTGGCAGAAAACGCTGCACAACGAGAAGAGGTGACCGGACCCTGAGGAAGATTGTGGAGAAGGACCGATTCCAGACCTTGGGGGACCTGCGGAAGCAGTGGACTGAGTCTGGAGTAGAAACATCCAGAGCCACCGTGCACAGGTGTGTGCAGGAAATGGGCTACAGGTGCCACATTCCCCAGGTCAAGCCACTTTTAAACCAGAAACAGCGGCAGAAGCGCCTGACCTGGGCTACAGAGAAGCAGCACTGGACTGTTGCTCAGTGGTCCAAAGTACTTTTTTCGGATGAAAGCAAATTTTGCATGTCATTCGGAAATCAAGGTGCCAGAGTCTGGAGGAAGACTGGGGAGAAGGAAATGCCAAAATGCCTGAAGTCCAGTGTCAAGTACCCACAGTCAGTGATGGTCTGGGGTGCCATGTCAGCTGCTGGTGTTGGTCCACTGTGTTATCAAGGGCAGGGTCAATGCAGCTAGCTATCAGGAGACTTTGGAGCACTTCATGCTTCCATCTGCTGAAAAGCTTTATGGAGATGAAGACGACCTGGCACCTGCTCAGTGCCAAAACCACTGGTAAATGGTTTACTGACCATGGTATTACTGTGCTCAATTGGCTTGCCAACTCTCCTGACCTGAACCCCATAGAGAATCTGTGGGATATTGTGAAGAGGAAGTTGAGAGACGCAAGACCCAACACTCTGGATGAGCTTCAGGCCGCTATCAAAGCATCCTGGGCCTCCATAACACCTCAGCAGTGCCACAGGCTGATTGCCTCCATGCCACGCCGCATTGAAGCAGTCATTTCTGCAAAAGGATTCCCGACCAAGTATTGAGTGCATAACTGAACATAATTATTTGAAGGTTGACTTTTTTTGTATTAAAAACACTTTTCTTTTATTGGTCGGATGAGATATGCTAATTTTCTGAGATAGGAATTTTGGGTTTTCATGAGCTGTATGCCAAAATCATCAGTTTTAAAACAATAAGACCTGAAATATTTCAGTTGGTGTGCAATGAATCTAAAATATATGAAAGTTTAATTTTTATCATTACATTATGGAAAAGAATGAACTTTATCACAATATGCAAATTTTTTGAGAAGGACCTGTATATCCTGCAACCTGAGTTACTCAATCCGACAGTTTTTCTTTGTTTGATGTTTAATAAATGAACCAGAGCGGCTTTAAGCAGCTCCACGCTCTAGCGAACCATGCGGGCCCGCCATTGACGGCTTTTTATTCATGAACAATGGACTGCCATTAAAGCTATTCAAAATAGAGTTTGACTTTAAAACAGATAGTTTCAACACTTAACTAATCCTTTAAGTCATTTTTGAGACCGTGTTCTTGGTAAGTCAAAATACAAAATTAGATCGACATAATTGGTACTGCCATTAACGTCAACCCAAAGCCTAAATATTAATTTAGATCAATCAGTGCGGTGACCGATCCATTAAATAGAATCAATTATCTAAAGATTATTGATTTCTAATTCAGCAAATGGTTTAATGAAACATTGCTTCTTCCAAATAATGTTTTTCTTTACTTCTGCTTTGGATTGTGAATTGGTGGTTTGAAAACAAACCAGAATGTGCTGACTAGTCTTATACTAATCACAATTAGTTTAAACTAACTTGGCTTCATTCCCAACCCTGTTCAATACAAGCCTTGGTCTTTGAGCAAACATAATCAATTTCAATTCAGTTTATTTATATAGCGCCATTTCAATACATTTATACAAACATTCCAATCAGTTAAAAAGTTTCCTATTTAAGGAATCCCAGCAGATTGCGTCAGTCATTGGCGTGAGGTTGGGCAGACTTTCCAACCACAGCAATCCTTCAGCAATCCCTCATACTGAGCAAGCATGTAGCGACGGTGGAGAGGAAAAACTCCCCTTTAACAGGAAGAAACCTCCAACAGAACCAGGCTCAGTAGGAGCGGCCATCTGCCACGACCGTCTGGGGGTTTGAGAAGACAGAGCAGAACACAGAAGGAACAGAAGATCCGATATAAGAGAACTTTGTATGTTACAGAAAGTAAAAAGTTGATAACAGGACACAGTGGATGTTCAGTTACTGGGAGGATCATCCCAGTCGATGCCCCCCGTCCAACAGGGCATTGCAGCCAAGCAGGATACCAGACCAGGTATATCTTCTATGGACATATTCATTCTGAATCATGACATCGTTATCAATTTATTGTTTCTATTTCTGTGCATTTTTATCACTTTTACTGTTTTACTTCTGAGTGTTAGTTTTATTATCGTTATTCTTTTCTTAGTGGTTTAGTTGTGTGTTACTAGTTTGGTGAGTTTGTTGATTAAAGTATGTTAACTGAAAGTGAATTCTTTTTGCAATAAACTCTTGTATTTTGGAAAACCGTTGTTGTCATTTCACCTACATGTGTAGCAACTTGCTGTTCAGGAACGCCAAGAACTTATTCCTTCATATATTGTTTAATTACCTCAGCCTTATCAGGCAGGTAATCATAAACTGAGACTGAACAATTTGGCTATTGATATTCATGGAATCCAGGTGGTGCCCCTAAACTTGGTAATTTTTACATAAAATTATTAATCTGATTAATAATTGCCCTAAGCAATTATTCATAGCCAAAACCTACCCATCTGCGGCACAACACCATCAATATCTGATATCATCCAGGACATGTTACTGTGAGAGATTGTCTCTGCTTCCTGGATATTGAGCTGCATGCCATGACAGTCATAAAACCGTCATACAGCCACAGTCTTCAGTCAGAGGACTCAACAGATTTGTTGGAAGACTGACTGCTGCTAGAGATCAATCTTGTCCTAGATTCTTTGAAGATACTTTGATGATGTGAGTCACGACAAGATTTAACTACAGTTTTGGAATAAATAAAAGTTTTTTTTTTTTTATTGAGTCACGAAGTGTGAAATGTCAAAAAGTCTTAAAATTAAAATGTGCTTGTTTCTGCCAGAAAACTGAGGATGGGTCGTCCCAAATCACCAAAAATAAACCTCGTTTCATGGAGTTCTCCTAAATGCTGCTGAAACCCGAGCAGAAGACGAGGAGCTGACCTGCTGCCAAAACAGCAAAGTATTAATAGCAGGGATGCTGATAATTACTCTAAGATTAAAAAAAGTTTTTTCTCTCTAAATCATTTTTTGATTTTTTTTTTTTTTGCTGCTGCAAACTTAAATGGATTTTTACAAAGTGGGCCCAACAGTAGTGAAGGTGCTTTAAAACTATTTATCCCCCCCGCTCATCTGTTGGTTGAAAAGCTTTTAGTTTACTTTGAATAGGCCACTTAGGTTGATTCCTCAAAAACCGTAAGACGGTTTCTAGACACAAAAGCGGTCAGAGAGAGCTGTAAACGGGTCGGGGCGGACGACAGAACCCTGAGTGCCGGGGAACCTTCGGGGCGTTTGTACTCACAGAACCGCCAGAGCCGGTTCCTTCACATTCTGGGGTTCTTTCTTCCTGGACGGAGTGGTGGTTCTGTTGGTAAAACAAAACAAATAACAACACACGTCAGGCTGAGGTAATGGAACAGAGGCCCAGATTCAGAACCACAACCACCAGAACCCCAGAGAGACAGAAAACCCAGCAGCCTCGGCGTGAACATCCTCAGCTCCAGTCCTGCGCTTTCCCACCGTCACCGGGTGACCCAAACACAACCCCAGCGAGGCGTTCAGGCGTAACGACTCACGTCTCCCTACGAGCGGCGCCGTTTCTCCTCGGCGTCGCTCTTCTTCTTCTTCTACTCCGGCTGGGAGTTCTGCCCGCTCCGCCGCTCGGCGGGTCCAGCTCCTCGCCGGACTGAGGACTGGAGAGGAACCAGTTCGTCTCATGACTCCTTACTGGTTTCACACCGGTTCGTTTCAATCAAACAATCAAACCCTAAACCAAATCTGAACTCCGCTTTGTTGTTACCATGGCGACTGAATTTAACTGTAGAAAAAGTGTAACATCATTCTAAACACTCCAACCTGTTTCATACTTTAACACATCCAGTTTTATTACTAGATCTAGTTGATCCACTGGAACGAAGAAGGTGAAAACTGCCACAAACTACCAGTCATTAATGGTTCCTTTCAAATTAAAATAATTATCTTTTTATATATATATCGATATATCGTGACATAAAATATCACGATATATCAGCGTATCGATATTTTGAATTGTTGATTTTAAGCATCCAACTTCTCTCTGACCTGCTGGAGTCGTCTGACTCTCTGCGGCGGCCGACGGAGGAGGACGGTTTCAGGGGGACGTCACCCCGCACGCCCGGCCGCCTGTTGGTCCCCCTGAGAGGGGTGAGGCTGTGGATGAGGGAGGGAGGAGGGGAGGAGGCCAGCCTCTGAGCCGCGGACCCGGCCGAGTCCAGCTCCTCCTCCAGCAGTCGGTTCAGGATGTCCTCCCTGAGCCCCGCCGCCGCCTCGTCCGGACCTGAGAAGGGGGGAGAAGGTCAGCCATTTTCTACCTTCTGTCAGATGAAGATGAACAACGACGACTCACCACAGAGCTGCAGCTTCTTGCGGACCCCCGGCGTCCTCTCGGTGGCGCTCCGCCTCTTGGCGCTGAGGCATTTCGACGCCGACAGTTTGGTGACGGAGTGAAGCGACTCGGCCTCGGCGTCCTTCCCAGTGTTCACCGCGGCTCCGGCGCATCCGGCGTCCCCTGTCGCCGCCCTGAGCATCACGGTGGGGTCCGGGGCAGGGAGGGCGCGCCGCCCGGGGCCCCTGGAGGCGGGGACGGCCGCGGGGGGGGAGCGCAGGGGAGACGGGGGGAGGGAGGGGTTTAGAGGACGAGGAGGCGCAGACTCCACCTCCCTGAAGGCCTTGGAGTCCCAGGAGAGCTTCACGTAGAGAGTTTCTCCGTCCTCAGAGTCAGGGAACGGAGCGGCGGCGTCCAGGTGCTTCACCTGCGGGAGGAGGGGGAGGAGCTTCAGGGGTCAGCAGGTCAGCGCAACGACCTCTCAGAGGAGAAACTTTCTGCTCGTCCTTAAAGACGCAAAACACTAATCACGACTGCAAAAAAATTACATGACAATGTCTAAATATTCTGAAAACCGTGAGTAATAAAAATTATTTAAAAAAGGAGAAAGACAGAAAAATAAAATACAAAAAAATTGAGAATAAAATTAAAAAAACGGAACAAAGTCACATAAAATGTTTTTATCTTGAAAGAAATGCCAACAAAATATTTCCTTAATGTCCAATTCATAAAGCATGACAATGCACATGATGTAAATATTTTTTTTTATTATCTTACTCAGTTCCACATTCAAATCCAAGCATGCCTCTTTATTTTTAATATTCACAGTACTTTGGTGTTTTTAAATTTTGTCCTTAATGTACATGTAATATTCTTTCTTTTTTTTATACTTCTCTACTAGTGTGAATCTAAATGCTTCTATGAACTGTCACTTTGCTGCTTTTAAAGCTGAATTTCCCCCTTTGTGGGACAATAAAGGATTATTCTATTCTAAACATTAAAAATAAGAAGCTTCAGAATCAGAATAATCTCCGCAAGTATTCAATCTTTTTCTTGAATACGTGGTAGATTTTTACATCTTTCAGAAGATTTGAAAATCATGAAAAGTTGATTTATTTTAGTTATTAAACCAAAAATATTAAATTCATGTTGACAAATTCTGATAATATCAATGATTATGGCTAAATATTACATGAAATCAATAAAACTGTATTAATAGAGAGTGGCTGACCCCGCCTACACAGGGAGGTTATTGATTAACAGTTTGCTGTATCCAGGTATATTAATGGAAAGTTGAGTGGAAGGATGACAGCTGCCCTGAGAGAAATCTAAATAAAGTTAATGAGCCGTGTCCTGCTGGAAAATGAAGCCAGCTCTCCATAAAGTTTGTCAGCAGAGCAAGAAGTTCTTGGAAAAACTCCTGGTCGACGTCTCCCCTGATGTCCGGCTTGATAAAAACCCAGTGGACCAGAAACAGCGCTGAATATGGTTATGAGTTCATATCTTTAACCACTCTGATCATTTATAGACCATAATTTTAGCGAAGAAAGTTAGCAAAGCGTTTAAAATCAGTTAGAAACCTTCTTCAGGGATCTGCTAAGAACTGGTGGAGGTGAGCTCACCTGGACGGGCCTGAGGATGGACTCGGCGTCGACCTCGTCGTCACAGTTGCGTCCCTCGTAGAAGAAGATCTCCCGCGGGTGAGGATCTCTGCCCAGCAGCTTCAGCTTGCCCGGAGGCACTTCGGAAACCCGAACGAACCACTGGACCGCGGCCTTCTTCTGCTCGCCGCTCTCTGGAACGGCAGCAGGTCTCAGGTCAGCTCCTTCGGACACCTTTCGATCATCTCACCCAGAGTCGGCTGGTTTCGTATAACCGAGTCAACGCAACGTCCTGTGAGTTTGCTTTATCTACAAATGTGTCTCCGACAGGCCACCGTCTCCATCCCTGTGGCAGGAAACTCACCGTCTTCAAACAGCCGGACCACCTTGGCAACGTACGGGTTGTCGTCGTCGTCGCCCTCGATCAGGATGTGCTGACCCGTCTTGATGATGGTGGTCCGAGGGAGACCCTCCACCCTGATGGCCAACGAGCTGAAACAACAGAAACAAATAAAAATAATAAAGGGGGCAAGAAAAACTGTTTTTTCATTGATAAAAAGGATATTAATACATAAATGTTATGACCTGCTGTCCTTATAGATGCCATAAAAGGTCGTTGCTGAAGGAGGTGGGTGTTTACACGGCGCTGTGTTCAGATATATTCGTGGAAAGTTGAGTGGAAGGAAAAAATTGGGTAGGAAAACACACAAAGGAAAATAAATGTTGCATCTCATCTGAATTCTGAACTCAAAGTCTGGAATGAGTTGTGGAGAACCAGGTCACCTGCTGGTTCTGATCCGCTGGTTTTTTTTAAATCAAGTCCAAAAAGCCCACCAGGTAGGGCTGGGCGATGTGGGAAAAAAAAAAAACCTTCCATCACGATAATATTTTTCATATCAGTCGATATGAAAATTTTGAAACCATTTTTGTCAATATTAAAAAATTCCCTGATATTATTTGAAAATATTAGAAGGTAATTTTTTTAATTAAACATTTATTTTGAAAAGTTTAACCCGTCATTGGACGTTATACAATTATTTTTGAAAAATTAAATAGGGTCAGGGCTGGGCGATGTAGAATAAAAGTAAAATCTTCAGTTTTTTTCCCCACCATGCCAAATTCAATTTTGGATGTGTCGACCCCCCTTTCTCATCTTAAAAACAAATTACAATTGACAGGAACTATATTTTTCTAAAATTGCTTTTATTTCAATCAATTTGTAGTGGCGATTTAGTTTCTCAATTCAGTCCATCCATCCATTTTCTGTACAGGTCGCCAGTCCATCACAGGTCAATTCAGTCCATCTTTTCCTGTTTTAATGAGTCGCCTCTGCACTGTGGTAAAGTTTGCTACGCAGGCAAGAGAAGTCCACTGTCCAAAACTTTAAATTTGCGTTTTATGTTTCATTTTTCCAGGTTGGCAAGCAACAAACACAGATCCAGCTTTCACATTGTTTCTTGCTGCTTCTCCTGCTCTGGTAAAAAATTAAATAAAATAAAAAATACTATAAGCCGATCCCAGTGCATGCTGGTCCTATTCCATTGCCCTTTACTTACAGAAAAAAAAAATGGCCATACGGTTCTCCCTGACTGACTTCCAAAGACAAATAAAAACAAAACATTTAACAAATAATATAAATAAACCTTATTAAAAATCCCAAAAATATAAAGTAACCTAAGCACAAAATTGAAACAAAATTGAAAATACAAATAAAGAATACATAGCTCCAACATAATTCTAAAACCAAATAAATATATGATTTAACAGCAGTTATCCTTCCACAGAACTTTCCATTAATATACCTGGAAGCAGCAAATAGTGAACAGTTTGCTTCATGAACAATGACCTGACATGTGCTGGTCAGGGACAGTCTATTTGTCCTGTTTTATTGCTCTCGTGTAATATTCAGCTCTCATCATTGATATTAACAGGATGTGTCTGTAATTAATCGACATAAATTTAACCATTTCTTTTGAGTTTAATAGCTGAAATTTAGTGTACTAGAAAATAGTATTCTAATCGACTAAATGATGTAAATATCTCTTCGGTGACAATATTATCAAGCAGGAAAGTCGCACAGAAGGCAACAAAACGAACGGATCGGTTCTCACCCATATTCCTGAGTTTTGAGCTTTCTGTTGAAGCCCACGGGTTCTCCACGCCACTGATAGAAGCGTTTAACTCTCAGTCTGGTGAAATACTTCATCCTGGTGGTTCTGCTGGCGGCTCGGAACCCGGAGCAAGGGGATAAAAAACGGTCACGCCGGTTCTGGAGGAGTTCTGGACCTTTTTGCTCTATTTTATTTTAAAAACAACTAAGATACATCGCGCGTTGAGGGGGGGGGGAGGGGTGTGACGAGTGTCACAGGTCTCTTCGCGGGAAAACTAGCCCCGCCTGTTGGTGACGTAACCAATGGTCTAAAGATGCGTCACTGAGTTGCGCAGAGGTTAGAGCTAGGCTCATGTACCGAGGGCCCTTTGCTCTCTCTCTCTCTCTCTCTCTCTCTCTCTCGTGCAGGGGATGGATCTTGTTTGTTAATTAAAAACGACGTAAACAATGACAGGAGGGTACAAAACGCACAACAGTAGATTTGCTAAAGAATCAGAAGTGCTTTAATAGTTCCAGGGGGAAATATTTTTATTTTTTTTAACTGCAAAACTCCACATGTACAAAGAACATGTTAAGAACAAAACTATAAGGCCCTGTTAACAGGGGGGGAACAATATGTGATGGGCCTTATAGATGTGTTTCCCCTGTTATAAACAATATGTGAGAGGGTTTATAGGACCATCACCGTCCTTCAAAGTTTGCAGCAAGATGCTGCAGATCTTCTACAAGTCTGTTGTGGAGAGTGTAATCTCTTCAGCCGTCATCTGTTGGGGTAGCAGCATCAGAGCCGGGGACTTAAATAGGCTAAACAACCTGGTAAAGAAGGTTCTGGTTCTGTTCTTGGGACGACTGGAACATCTGGAGATGATGATGCAAAGAAGGATTCTTCATAAAATCAAAATAATTATGGACAACCCTGAGCATCCTCTTCATGAGACAGTCATACAACAACAGTGTCTTCAGTCGGAGGCTTCTTCAGTTTCGCTGCAACACAGACCGCTACAGGAAATCCTTCCTGCCCACAGCCATCATCATCTACAACAACTCCTTAAATAATTAATTATATCATATACTTAATTCATATCAGATATATATATATATTCAGAGGGAAATTCAATTTATATGAGCTATACCAACACTTAATTTCCCTCTGGGATCAATAAAGCATTTTTGAATTTGAATTGAATCAGGATGTGTTTCCCTTGTTATATTACAGAGAGGGCTGTGTAGACTCTGGGAGACCTCTGCTTGTAGTTCACGGAGCTGTACTTTATTTTTCACAGAATTGACAAGTTATTGAAAGGAGAGAAACACTTTTTAAAAATCTGGAAGCCTATCTATCTATCTATCTATCTATCTATCTATCTATCTATCTATCTATCTATCTATCTATCTATCTATCTATCTATCTATCTATCTATCTATCTATCTATCTATCTATCTATCTATCTATCTATCTATCTATCTATCTATCTATCTATCTATCTATCTATCTAACAGTTTCACTTCAGTGTTGCCAACTTAGCGACTTTGTCGCTATTTCTAACGACTTTTTCTTCCAAAAAGCGCCTAGCGACAAATCTAGCGACATTTCTAACCACCCTCATCTACTTTCTGAGAACCTTTGTCGCCGATATTTCCTGCAGTTTAGAGTCCCAGCTTGCTCCTTCCCGACGCTCAGAAAGGGAATGATCTGCGCATGTGTACGCAACATGATCAAACCAGCTCTATGACGCTGTTTGGAACTATTGAGAGCTCCATGACCCACGTGACCGCGTGTCGGCTAGTTCAAAGTCTGTCGTAACTCTATGGCACTGGTGAAAATTCTCTAACAACAGCTTCCAGTTCTGAAGGTCTTATCAGGGTGGTGTTTTAAAAATATATATACTTTTTGTATAACAGTCTTCTTCTTCCTCTTCGCGAAGAAAGAAAGAAAGAAAGAAAGAAATGTGTTGAACAAGCGCTATACAGTTTGAGGAAAAGGGGTTCCGATTACCCCCACTCGGGTGCACAAGGGTTAATAACAACCGGTGAAAATCGTATAACAACAGGTTGCAGTTCTTAAGGTCTCCGCGCGGGGGTGTTTAAAAATCACCATCCTTTTTGCACAACAGGCCAAGAAGCCACACCCAGGACAAACAGGCCAGAAGCAGGGAGGGTCCCGTGAGAAAAAAAGTGTGATTTTTTTTGGGGGGGGGGGGGTTCTCACAGACTATGCACACTTTGCATATAGATTAAAAATCTCAGATAATGTCAGAAAACATTTCCTGCAAAACATTACACTCTAAAACATTAGACTCTAAGAAAAATGCCTGATTATTCAAATATTTTTAACTTCTTACAAAAGCATCCAGAGTAACCTTTTTGTAAACACTTTCAGTTTGTTCATAGTTCACAGCAAAGGATTGAAATGTAAATAAAAACCCAAAACATAAAGACTCTTTCTGAAATCCGTTTATTTGCAGATACACAGAGCAACAAGTTGCAACTACATATATAAATGAACAAAATTAAGAACTTACTTTCACACGTTAGAAACTAGTGCCAGTTTATGAAATAATCTATAGTGAACACAATTATAATACACTTCTTTCAATTAGATATTGTGAGGATATTTCTACGTTATGATTTGTGTGTGTGTGTGTGTGTGGTGGGGAGCTGTTGCTCTTTATCAAGACTTTTTCTGACACTTCAGCAAATAACTGTGGATGCTAGCTAAACATGAAACATTTACTTTGAGACTTAAGTCTCTAACAGATGTCTCAACACATGTGTGCCCCCATACATTCCCGTAACACTGAGATCTATACCAACATGTCCTTCCATGGATCCGGAACAAGCTGTCACTATCATGTGTTTGTTCTTGGTCAGGAACGTGCTTCTTCTGAAACTTCAGAATCACTGTCTATAGGGACAGATGGCTATATGTCAAGGTTAATGTGTTCTGGTCTAGAGACTGCATATTGTTTTAGGTACTCCTGCGGGACTCGTGGCTACATTACACATTTAAATGTTTGCTCTCAAACACATCTGTGCTCACATACAATCCTGTATAAAAAGAACAGTTCATTTCTTATCCTAATCATTCCATATGAAGCTGGAACAAGGTACGGGTATATTTTATGTTTTTCTTCAGCATTGTTGTTATTCCGTAACTGGTAAAAACAACAATTCTAGAAAATGAAATTTACTTTTAAGGTATTATACCACAATATTACTGAAAATGTGACTTTATTAATTTTTGTTTAAAAATTGCAAAGATGCTCGGTGTTTAGTTTTCTCAATTTACACTCTATGGTTTTGGTATTTCTCATACTTGCTCTTATCTGCCTATGGAAGCGTATATTTAACCCAAAGCAAATTAAAATGGATTAGCAGAAATGTCTTTCCATTTTCAAAATCTAGCTGCTATGTTTGAAATTAAAAATAAATACTCTAAACTGCTTTTTAATTTCCAACTAAGCATTGCTCATTCTGTAACTTAATTGAAACGAACTAGAAAAGGACATTTAAGATTTTTTTTTTTTAAATTGCACCAGAGCAAAAATAGTTACAACATTCAATTTGAAATGTCAAAGTTGAAAATAAAGATGGTTTAGCAGGAATTGTTTTCATTTTATGAATACAAATTCGATAATACATTTCTTTATTTTTAATGTGATTTGTGAAATATGTATATAGGCAGATTTCAGCACTTTTTATGCTTCTGAAGCACACTAGAACAGGCCCAGATTTGTGCGTATTGAGCACAGTTACAGGAAATCTCTAGATAGGCTATAATTTGTTTAGTGTTTACATGTGGGTAAGGGCTCCTTTCCCACATTCAATGTAATTTCTAAGACAGGGTATGCACACAATTTAACTTTACTTTCCAGTAACATGTTTCTTAATTTAAACCGTTCTTTGAAATTGAAATGTGGAGCATCACCTGATACAATAACCTGTTTAAATACAAATCTAGAAACACGCAACACTGAAGTGTTCAATTTCATTCTTATAACAAAAGAGAGATAGCTTGAAGTAACTGTTCTGCTATACCAATCTAGTTCAGGTTTGAAATCTCTGGGTTATGTAGTTTTCAATCTGGGCCTTTTCTAGTGTGGTCCACAAGCAGAAAAGTGCTGAAATCTCGCTATATGGAAGTTTCACAAATTACATTTAAAAAAATATTTATTATGGTATTTGTATTCAGAAAATGAAAAAGCATTTCTGCTAATGTAACAGTTATGAAGAGGCTGAAGCCAGGCTCAATGATCTCGTAACACCAGGAATCAGAACAAAGCAAAAAACAAAACTGTGCACAACTTAGAACCAGTAGGATAACTTAATGTATAACTCAAAAACAGCAATAAAAAAAAATAAATATGTATGGAATACAAAACTCATAGTTCATGTTAGATTTAGTTAGCAACCGGAAAATATCAGTGTTCCATGTAAGGTTTCCTGTTTCTAGCGCAAAGTGAGCGATAAACAAACAAGAGAGAGATAAAAGCCTATCAGCACAGAATAAGAGAAGCTGAACAGCAGCTGAACAGCATAAAGAGAGGCGGTGGGTGGGGGTGGGTGGGGGTATTCCGGAGAGGGAGATTCCGGAAAAACTATAAAAGTGATATTATTTCGTTTTACCCGCAAATAAATTATTAAAACAACTTAGTGACTGTCAACATTACGTTTTTTAGACAATATAAAAAGGTAAAACAACTTTTGTTACTCTAACGAAACATACCAACCGTTCACAGTGACCACATCCCAAGTGAGAACAGCACCCTTCGGACCTTTCCGGGTACAGATACACAACCAGTATTTCTAATGGAACAAAGCTATAATAGTAGAACCCTCAGGAAATGGAGGCGTGGAGCCTGGTCCCCGTTTGGAAGCCACAGTGTTGTTTCAGACACCAAAAAACAGGGGGAAATGTAGAAAACCAAGGAATTGTAACGTACAAAGCACAGACTCTGGGCTGGGTAATGGTACCGCTGCTGTATCTGCAGATGAAAACATTTCGTGTGCGCAGCAAGGAACCCATGCAGATGTACCAGCACCTGAGCTAAAGTTGGCGTAGGAACATGGAAATGTGTTCCTAATGGGGTACGCTCTGTCACCAGATGACATGTCTTCCTGCCACAGTGTGTACTTTGATGTGTAGTACTTGAACATGTTGTGTTGTCAGAGATCCAACAGAGATCACAGGTTCAGGGACTGATTGGGTTGTACCCATAATGCTGTGTTCATATGTAGAATAGTTACACTTCCCCTTATGCCTGGATGTTTTTTTTAATGTTGTAGTTAATTTACAAATAGTGATGGTTTATTTTTATTTTACAAACATTAAACAATATCTGAGTATCTGGTTGTACATTTATACTGTAATGATGGTTCATTTATTTTATTTTGTACAAACATCCATATTCCTATGGAAAATAAAATAATATATCTTTATTTTACTATATATGATATGTTAAAATAGTTAGAGTTTGGTATGGAAAACACAACAGAACCATGTATCTGTATTTTACTACATACAAACATTTAATGCACACAAATGATGTCATGGTATCATCTGTGCTTTTGTTTTAATTCAACAACAGTTTTTGATTGTACTTGTGTTTGTTCTAATAAAGAGCAGAATTAAAAGCCCAAGTGCATGTCTTTATCTTTCATGAAACACATTGGATTATGCAGACATTAAATGTATAACCATTCCAACATTTCAACTCAAGGGGAACATCTAGCTTGATAAGGTTCACATTGTTTTACATAAGTTGTACTCTAGTAAAGTTGACCTAGAATCTCATTACACATGCCCAGTGTTTGCACACAATTGGTGTATAGTGATCTAAATGTGGGTTTAAACACAGAAAATACAGAGTTTATTGATGTAGAATATGCTAAGTATGAGTATAAACACAGATAAAAGTTATGAAAGTAACATGGAAACTGGAACGCACACTGGGTCCAGTGATAACTGTAGTAAGAGCCGTAGGACTGATGTAGGTTAGTGCTGCGATTCGTGTGAGTCATCCTTTCCGAGCATGACAGGTTGGTCCGTCCGACCGAGTGGTCCGATGACAGGTTGGTCATCCCTACCCACAGCCATCAGCATCTACAACAAATCTTTGAAGGAACTTGTATAATGAGTTACAACAACATTTAATTTCCCTTTGGGATTAATAAAGTAATTTTGAATTTAATTTGAATTGAATTTGAACATTCTCCACACCCTCAGTTGACGCGTAACCCGAGCACAAACCACCCGTCCGACCTGTCACGCTCGGAACGGCTCGTTTGGACCGTCTAAACTAAGAGAATATTATGATCGACTGTGTCAAAAGCAGCACTAAGATCTAACAAGACCAGAACAGACACAAGTCCATTATCTGAGGCCATGAGAATATCATTAGTAACCTTCACCAGTGCTGTTTCAGTGCTATGATGAGCTCTAAAACCTGACTGAAACTCTTCAAACAGCTCGTTACTGTTTAGATGTTCACAGACTTGATTAGCAACAATTTTCTCAAGGACTTTGGATAAGAAAGGAAGGTTAGATATAGGTCTGTAATTCACTAAGTCATCTTGATCAAGGGAAGGTTTCTTGAGTAAAGGTTTAATTACAGCTATTTTAAATTCCTGTGGTACGTATCCGTTTACTAATGATTGATTCATCATATCCAAAATGGGGCCAGGAACCAAATGGAACACTTCTTTAAATTATTTGGTTGGAATTGGGTCAAACATACAAGTTGAAGGTTTAGATGAGGCTAATATTTTTGATAATTCCGAAAGCTCGACTGAATCAAAACAGCCTAAGCACAAATTAGGTTCTACAGTTCTTTCCGATGCTGCGTCATTTACTGAGGAAGAAGTAATCATGTTTGGGAGGATGCCAATGATTTTATTTTTTTATAGAATTCATTTTATTTATGAAGAATCCCATAAAATCATCACTGCTAAGAGCTGGGGGAATAGTTGGCTCAACAGAGCTATGACTCTGTGTAAGTTTGGCAACTGTACTAAAAAGAAACCTAGGATTGTTTTTATTCGCCTCTATTAATGATGAAAAATATGCTGTTCTAGCTTATCGAAGGGTCTTTTTATACAGCAATAGACTGTCATTCCAGGTTAAATAGGAATCCTCTAGATGTGTAGAGCGCCATTTTCTCTCCAACTTCCTAGTATTCTGCTTTAAAGTATGCAACTCTGCGTTAAACCAAGGAGTCAGCCTCCTATGGCTAGCCACTTTCTTTTTTAAGGGGGCTACACTATCTAATGCCAAACGCAATGAGGACGTAACGCTGTGAACCAGACCATCAATTTCTGAAGGGTTAGAGATAGAATTGCTGCCATCCACTGTGTTACTCTGAGACACTGAGGAAAGTAAGAATGGAACAGATTCTTTAAAAATTGTTACAGCATTGTCTGATAAAGCTCTACTACAATGAAATTTTCTTTCAGATTTAAGATGGTCAGTTAAAGTAAATTCAAAAGTTATTAAGAAGTGGTCAGACAGGACCGGGTTATGTGGGTGGACTGTTATTTCCTCACACTCAATACCGTATGTCAGTACAAGGTCCAAAGTGTGTTTACCCAAGTGGGTCGATCCCTGTACTTTTTGAGTAAACCCAATTGAGTCTAAAATAGCATTAAAGGCTGCCTTTAGGCGATAACTTTCAGTATCCACATGAATATTGAAGTCCCCCACTATAATAACCCTATCAGTATTTAATACTAAATCAGATAAAAAATGTGAGATCTGATCCAAGAATTGAGAGTAAGGGCCTGGTGGACGATACAAAACCACAAACAAAAATGGTCTTAATGTTTTACAACTTGGATGAGGAAAATTAAGGGTTAGATGTTCAAAAGAACTGTAGCTATCAATTGGTCTGGGACTAATTAGTAAATCAGAACGAGAAATGTTTGCAACTCCTCCTCCTCGCCCAGTACTTCTAGGAATGTGAAAATTGAAATGACTGGAAGGAGTTGACTCATTTATACTGACATAATCCTCCTGCTGCAACTAGGTTTCTGTGAGACAAAGCAAATCAATGTGATTATCACCAATCAAGTCATTTACTAACAAAGTCTTTGAGGAGAGAGATCTTATGTTTAATAAACCACATTTAATAGATTTATTTTTCTGTTCAGTCTAGGTCGTATTTATCTTTATGAGATTTCCATAATTTGCTTTTGTTGGCTTAACTTTTAATTAAGATTGATGATTATATTGAGGATCTGGCTTTAAAATTGTTCACATAAAAATAAAATGTCCTCAATTTGACCACATTTTTGGTAATAATAAAAAACTAGGTCTCCAAAACTTGGTGGAGGGAAAAAACAGTTTGTTTTTCTTGTGGCACGTTCACACCGGTCAGCAGCAGGGCAGCTAGATTACATACAAGTCTATGGTATCTACGCATCTAGTGAGGTGGCGCTGAATTGTATGACCCGTCTTTGTCTTTTTACAAAGACTGGAAGAGATCGGAGGATATTTGAGTCCAAGTAAGCAGCTAAATATTTTTCTTTTAACTTTCTTATGTGTTTAGACGACGTTGTCTGGCTTCATTAATTAAATAAACCCAAGCCACTCAACATGATCCGCCATGTTGTAAACAACTAGCAACAGACAAATCCACGCCCGCACGCTGACGTAATGACGTGATGCGCTGACGCGCCGACGCAGACTACAAAGCGTGCAAGCAGCTGGGTTTTAATTTTAAAGCGTCGACTTTCGTCCGTTTGAGCGATTTGACACCTGGACGCGCTGACCGGTGTGAACGTGCCTTTATACTGCACCTTGGTGCTGGAATAATTGACAAGTCATCATGGCTACAACAATTTATTCCTAGGAACAAATTTAAAACTATCCTTAAAAATGGTTTAACTGAGGAGTGTAACTGCAGTTCTTAAGCTCCTCCTAAATTATTTTATGAAGTTTAACCTAAGTGAATTTTCGGGATGCTTTAATTCTTCATATTTGTATTATTTTTTTTTTTTTTGGCCAGATCTCCCTCAAAAAAAAAAAAATTTAATCTCAAGTGACTTTGTAAAATTATGGCAAAAATAAAAAATAAAAGAAAGAAAGAAATGCATTTGGTAAATAACCTTTAATATGCTTTGCTTTTTAATATAAGGCAAGGGAACTTTATTTGACTAGCATATTTTCAAGCAAGAAGGCAAATCAAATTGTACATGATTGTAGAGATAATATTAAATATGGCTCATATTTAATTAAGTACATTATCATCTGGATGCTGTCACATAGTTTGTTGTAACCTAATGAATTGTAAAACGTCTTCAGGAGTTTCAGACTTTCAAAAGAACTTCAGAAATCTCTGCGTTCGCTGTGTGCGCTTGTAGTTATAGCTATGCTCCAGTAGGGGGAAGTGGCGTGCCTTAAGGAATCCCCTCTGTCAACAAAGAGAGAATAAGAGTTTAACAACCCCCCAGATGGCTGCAGTTTGTATCAATGGATCTCAGCGTTGGATTTAGTTTAATAAAGCTGTAATTAGCTGCGTTGCAGCGGAGACCAGTGAAGCATGCAGCGCTGCATCATGAGGTAATAAGAGGATTTATTTATTTAGTGTTTAGTTATAATAATCATTTCTTTAACATCCGCAGCTCGTTCAGACGACCTTTGGCACACTTTAACAGTTTCAGCGATATTAGACTGATCTTTTTTTTTTCCAGCTCAGTGTGGTTGAGTGTGTATCACAGTGCCTTGCAAAAGTATTCACACCCCTGGGACTTTTCAGCGTTTTCTCGTCTTACAAACAAACTGTTGTGTATTTTTTGTGTGATTTTTCCAACACAAAGTTGCACATAATTGTGAAATGGAAAAATAATTATATAACTTTTGTTTTCACAAATTAAAATCTAGAAAGTGTGTTAGTAAGTAAGTTATCATAATTGATTTATTATTAAGAAACGACGTCATCAGACAGACGAAAAATATAAAATGATTTGCAAATTCTGATATTTTAAAGGCTAAAATAAAAAACATCATACAGATAAATAGCTTAATTACAAAATAGCAAATTCGGGGGAGAAGAAACATATTTTCCAAAGGAATTATTTAACTTTCAACATGAGTGTTTATATGTTAGAGAACTTCCAGTGTCAACATCTACAGTTTACAGTAAAAATTATCGTAAAAGTACATCTTTCCCAGAAATTAACTCAAGTAAATGTAACTGAGTACATGTAACTAGTTACCACCAACCTCTGCATATAAGTAAATCAATTCTAGTGTAATTCTAGTGCCTCAGTATAAATCCAGCTGTTCTGCGACGGTTTAGTTAAGTTAAAAAGGAAAAACGCACATTACTTAACAGATAACGTAACTCATTTTCATCTGCAGGTTGAGGTGTAGAGCAGGTTTAAAACATTAAATCACGTGTGAGTTACAAAGTACTGAAGAATTAACAGAACAATAATAATAATCATAAAAAACATGTTCAATATACAAACTGTGACTAATCTGCATATGATCACAGTTTCGCTGTCAGTAGAGTACTCCAAGTATGAATTTAAATATGGAAATAATTAATTTGAGGAACATGCAAAACCTTATTCCCTCGTGAAATACCTAAGAATTTATGCCTGTTTTACAGTGATAAATAATGATAGTTTGTTAAAATGACGCAGCGAATGTATGGTAGTTGTTTACAGTTTTTCTATTGATTGTAAAGTAGTCTTTCCAAAGCAGGGTAAGGTTGTAAAGCAATATCCCAAGCTTTGAACAGCTCACAGAGCTCTGTTTAGTCATCTCAACATGAAAAGGGTATGGCAGAATTTAAAACCTACTAGGACCTGGTGGGTCCTCCCAAACTGACGGACCTGGCCAGGGAAACAATCAGAAAAGCAGTCAAGAGGTGTACGGTAACTCTAGAGATCCACAGCTCACGTTTTAGTTGTACAAATCTGGCATTTATGGAAAAGCAATTGTTTAAAAAAAGAAATAAAAGAGTTCTTCTTGAGAGTTTACAACAAGCCTCGTACGGTCACAACAAGCGTGTGGGAGAAGGTGGTCAGCTCAGATTAGATCAAAATGAAACTTTGTGGTCAGCGTGCCAATTGCTGTGTGTGGTGAAGAAACTAGCCCTGCACATCCTCCTGAGGACAGAGTGAAACATAGAAGTGGCAGCATCATTCTGTGGGGATGCCATTCTTCAGCAGGAACAGGGGAAGCCGGTGGACAAGAGTTCAGTTCAGGAGAATCCTAAAGGAAAACCTGTTTGAGGCTGCCGAAGACTTGAGACTGAGGCGGATGGCCACCTTTAAAACACTAAACACACAGCCAAAACTACAAATGAACTAGAACATTTTATCATGCTAGAGTGGCCCAGTCAAAGCCCAGGCCTAAATCCAATGGAGAATCTATGGCAAGACTTAAACTCTTGTCCACAGGTGTTCTCCATCCAATCTGACTGAGGTTGAGTTGAAGAATGAGCAAAAAACCTTTGACCAGATGTGGAAAACTGTGTGTTGGTCTGCCGCTTTAAGTTCCAACAAAATACATTAAGCTTTGTGGTTGTAATGTGAAAAAATGTGAAAAAAGTTTGTGTAAACTTTTGCAGGTTTGCCGCGCCGCGGCGCCAGTTCTCGGCTCGCTGTCTTAGCTCCGCGGTGGGGAAGCGGAAGGCTATGCGCAGTGCCTTTCCAGTGCTGGAGCTCCCCCTGCAGCCCATCCAGCGCCACGTCTACGAGGCAAACCTGAGGAACAGTAACTTCTGCCGAGACAAGTAGGTTCAGCTCAGGTTTCTAGATGAAGACTAGAGAAGCAGATCATTAATAAAATGATCTTCTCTACAGGTGAAACTTGAAAAATTAGAATATCGTGCAAAAGTTAATTTATTTCAGTAATTCAACTTAAAACATGAAACAAATATATGAGATAGACTTATTACATGCAAAGCGAGATATTTCAAGCCTTTATTTGTTAAAATTTGATGATTATGGCGTACAGCTTATGAAAACCCCAAATTCCAAATCTCAGAAAATTAGAATATTACATGAAATCCATTAAACAAGGATTTTAAATAGAGAAATGTCAGATCTCTGACAAGCACAGTTGGTTAAAGTATTTAGTCAGCCACCAATTGTGCAAATTCTCCCACTTAAAAAGATGAGAGAGACCTGTAATTTTCCTCATAGGTATACCTCAACTATGAGAGACAAAATGAGAAAAATAAATCCAAAAAATCACATGCCCTGATTTTTAAAGAATTTATTTGCGCATTATGGTGGAAAATAAGTATTTGGTCAATAACAAAAGTTCAACTTAATACTTTGTTATATACTCTTTGTTGGCAATGACAGAGGTCAAACGTTTTCTGTAGGTCTTCACCAGGTTTGCACACACTGTAGCTAGTATTTTGGCCCATTCCTCCATGCAGATCTTCTCTAGAGCTGGGATGTTTTGGGGCTGTCGCTAGGCAACACGGACTTTCATCTCCCTCCACAGATTCTCTGTTGGATTGAGGTCTGGAGACTGGCTAGGCCACTCCAGAACCTTGAAATGCTTCCTACAAAGCCTCTTTGACGAAATATTTTTTTGACCCCATTGTATAATCATGCATGCATATGTACTCAGTACTTGGTTTGAGCCCCCTTTGCATCAATTACTGCCTCAATGCGGCATAGCATGGATGCTATCAGCCTGTGGCGCTACTGAGCTGTTATAGAAGACCATGATGCTTGAATAGTGGTCTTCAGCTCTTCTGCATTGTTCCGTCTCATGTTTCTCATCTTTCTCCTGGCAATGCCCCATAGATTCTCTCTGGGGTTCAAAGGTCAGGCCAGTTTGCTGGAACCAGGTTTTGGTACTTTTGGCAGTGTGGGCAGGAACCAAGTCCTGCTGGAAAATGAAGTCAGCACCTCCATAAAGGTCGTCTGCGGAAGGAAGCATGAAGTGCTCCAAAATGTCCTGGTAGATGGCTGCGTTGACTCTGGACTTAATAAAGCTCAGTGGACCAACAGCAGCAGATGACATGGTTCCCCAAATCAACACAGACTGTGGAAACTTCACACTGGACTTCCACCATCTTGGATTGTGTGCCTCGCCATTCTTCCTCCAGACTCTGGGACTTTGGTTTCCAAATGAGATGCAAAATTTGCATTTCTTTTTTTCTTTAGCCCAGGTAAAACACTTCTGACGTTTGTTGTTCAGGAGCGGCTTGACAAGAGGAATACAACATTTGAAGCCCATGTCCTGGATCCGTCTGTGTGTGGCGGCTCTTGATGCACTATCTCCAGCCTCAGTCCACTCTTTATGAAGGTCCCCAACACTTTAGAACGGCCCTTTCCTGACAATCCTCTCCAGGCTGCGCTCGTCCCTGCTGCTTGTGCTCCTTTTTCTTCCACATGTTTCCCTTCCACATAACTTTCTATTAATGTGCTTTGATACAGCACTTTGGGAAAGTCCAACTTCTTTTGCAATTACCTTTTGAGGCTTTCCCTCCCTATGCAGGGTGTCAATGAAGGTTTTCTGCAAAACATTCAGGTCAGCAGTCTTCCCCATGATTGTGATTCCTACTGAACCAGACTGAGAGACCATTTAAAGGCCCAGGAACCCTTTGTAGGTGTTTTGGATTAATTAGCTGATTAGAGTGTGACACTTCGAGCCTAAAATATTGAACCTTTTCACAATATTCAAATTTTCTGAGATTTTGAATCTGGGGGTTTCATAAGCTGTAAGCCATAATCATCAAAATTATAATGAATAAACACTTTAGTCTATCTCATATATATTAGTTTCACCTTTTAAGCTGAATTACTGAAAAAAAAAGAACTTTTGCGCGATTTGCTAATTTTTCAAGTTTCACATGTAGAACTGCGCCCCCTCATGGTGTGTTGATAGTATGTTGTAGCAGCTCTGTAACGTTGGCTCTGATTTAATTGACTTTGTTCATCATTGTTTTGGTCGAGGCATTTCTTGTTTGGACATTTATTCCCTCTGGTTCTGGTAGAATTTTTGCTCTTACTCTTTTACTTGTAGACAGATGTTATGATGTGTAACCATGGCAACAAAGTGTTTTCACAACAAGGAGCAGCTGATTAGCATGTCAAAAAAAATACTTGAACTACACACCCAAATCCCAGAGGAGTTTAAAATGTAGCTTCATGGATGCAGAGCAGACAGAGAAGGAGAAAGTTCAAACCATCTCTTCCGTCTATCATTATGGGAAAGAATTACATCACCGACTCCCAACGTCTCTCTGCCCGGCTTTCTCACCATACAGCTAGACAGAGACTTAAAGAGGAGCGGCAAAAGCAAATGAGGTGGATTAGCAGTGGTAATTAGTAATATCATCTCTGCTGCCCGGATATTGAGCTGTTAGCATGTCATAAGAGTCTCCAGTCAGAGGCCTCTTCAGATTCTTTGGAAGACTGACTGCTACCGGAGATGCTTCCTCCCCACAGCATCACCATCCACAACGACTCTTTGCAGATAGTTGGATAGGCTGGGCCCGATGACGAATTTAGCTGGAAATGATTACATTTAAACGATAATATTGTCGTTTTGAGACTATTTTCAATTAATGTAATAATTGTGCACGTACACCATCTGAACGATCAGTAAACTTTCATTTCTAAAGAATATTTATGACTGAAACTGAAAGACATTTTGAATATAAATGAACAAAATAAATGAAAAAAAATTTCCTCTGGGATTGCTAAACTAACAACGACTTACTCTTCCACAATATATGCCGTTTTTCAGTTATTCTCCATTAGATTTATCATGCGATTAATTGATTTACTGTTTATTGTGACATGATGCGAGTTACGATAAACATTTCCTTTCCATTTGAAAAGTCTAGATTTTACAGCACGGCGAAAAAGCATGAATCCCCGTCGGTCTCTGCTTTCCTGTTAGGTACGCAGAGTTGAAGGACAAGGTGAGGAGAGGCGGAGGGGAGAACGCCGTGGCCAGACACACTCAGAGAAACAGGAAGCTGCTGGTCAGGGATCGGCTCCGCCTCCTGCTGGACGACGGCGATGACTTCCTGGAGCTGTCGCCGTTCGCTGGGTTGGGGCTGCCGTACGGGGACATCCCCTCAGCCGGCTGCCTGACTGGTCAGAAACCTCTAGCTGTGTCTTTGGTACTATGAGCTGCATATCCAACCCTGTCTGACTGTGTTTCTCTCTCACACACTTCCACCTGTGTGACTCACCCTGCCTGTGGCGTGTGCGTGCCTAGGTGTCGGCAGGATCAACGGTCTGTGGTGTGTGTTCATTGCCAACGATGCCACAGTAAAAGGTGGCACGGCGTATCCGATCTCAGTGAAGAAGCAGCTGAGAGCCCAGGAAGTAGCCATCCAGAACCGCCTCCCTTGTGTCTACCTGGTGGATTCCGGAGGAGCTTTCCTTCCTTTGCAGGTTCATATGCTCACAAGGGGGGTGACAGGTAGATGGATCATGCTAACCGCCATTTTTCCTTTCTTTCTATATCACTGTCCAGTCAGAGATATTTCCTGACAAGAACCAGGGAGGAAGGACCTTCTATAATGAAGCCATCATGTCTGCTATGAAGATCCCACAGGTAAAAGAAAAAAAAGAAAAGACCTCAGTGTTAATATGTTAACTCAGTTTTCCTAGTCTATAACACAGCCCAATATATTTCTCAGCATCCCTGCTATAGATGTGTAAAAATAAATGCCACAATTATTGACTCCCTTGAAGGTGTGCAATATGGAATAATTTTACAGTGAAATAATCACACAACAATATAATGTCTCAATCATGATGGGAGGACGGTTACATTGAAACAGATTTCCTTCTCAGCCGGCTGGGTGGTTGCTGGTTTTTATCATTTCAAAAAAGGCCACAGTGGGACGTAGTCATTGTTTACAATCTGTCCTGCCTCCATACTTCCTGGTTCCAGAGCCAATCACATGCGAGCACCGCAAGGTCGCCAAGTCTTCAACGTTTGTAATTCGACACCGACCTGGCTGGAGGCTAACGTTGAGCTAACAATGCTAGCAGTGAATTAGAAAAAAAATAGTCTGCCCTAAAAATATCTCGGCTACTTTTTTCAATCACCAACGACTCGATATTGCAGTGAAATGTATTTATTTACTTATCAACTTACTGTGCATGAGTCGTCTTCACTCGTCATCTTGAATCTTCTGCCGCTGATCCGTAACTGGCAACTCACGAAGGGGACGGGGTGATTGACTGACAGTGGACTCTTTTGTTTTTCTACATGGACTTCAGTACTCACATTTGACCACATGATGTTATTCTTACATATTAACACCCTTAAACACAATTTTCTTCACACTGTTGGAGCACCCAGATTGTAGGAACTTTGACCACTCCCCTCGGTTCTGTGTTTTGCTGGCAAACGCCACCAATTCTTAACTTGAAATGCTCTCCAACAAGGTTCCTACGGCTTCTGGACGGCAAAACAGGCCCACAGCATTGCAGATCTTTTACCGTGCTGAGCAGTGGGCATGAGGTGTTTTTACACCTGACTGGAGCGTTTCTTGTTGAAAAGCTGAACCTTAGTCTCATCTGACCAAAGCACAGTTCTAGAGTTGTAGTCCACTACTTTTGTTTTCACACAAAACGTAAAGTACGTTTTGGAGCCTGTCGAGGTCCGTGTAACGCCTATCAGTTCAATTTTCTAAACACAAACGGACATTTGGGAAAACAGAAAAATGGTTTCATATATCCAATTTTTTATTTTTTTCACCTTGACAAATTAAAAAATTGGATTTTTAAACCGTTTTTCCAATTTTCTGTTTTCATCCAGAGGATCAGAAATTTAGAAAATTGCAAAATTGTGTAAAAATAGCCTCTGGGCTCCAATTATTCAATCCTGCAATGATATTCTCTCCCTCGTTCCACGTAGTTCTATGACGTTGCGCCGGTTGTGAGAATGGACAGACATATATAAACATATATTCATACTAACCCGCAGGCTAACAAGCTGCAACCTAAGCTATAGACTGAATATGAAAACGCAATACAGCTTTATGTATCTATTCTTTATATAGCCTTCAGCCTGTAGATAGAGCCAGGCTGTATCTTCTACAGAATAATAGATAATAATAGAATAATTATTGAGTAATTGGAGCCCAGATACAAATCTTGCAATTTTATAAATTTCTGATCCTATGAATGAAAACAGAAAATTTGAAAAACAGTTTAAAAATCCAATTTATTAATTTGTCAAGGTGAAAAAAAAAGAAAAATTGGATGTTTGAATCCATTGTTCTGTTTTTCCAAATGTATGTTTGTGTTTAGAAAATTGAACTGATAAGCGTTACACGGACCTGTCGAAAATTAGCACATTCTCGACACCAAAATGTGTTTTAAAATTCATGGACATCATGTGTTATATCCATGGAATATTTCAGACAGGATCAGAAAATAACTTTTTTCACATCATTGACTCTCATTTGTTTTGTTTTTTGACAGTAGGGGACCCATGGACCGGAAGTAGATGGGCGTGACTTGGGCTTCCCCCATATGAGTCACTTTGTGTAGGACGTTTCCCATGTTAACATTTTCATTTTTTAGAGAAATTTCTGGCCTAAAAAAAAAAGAAAAGTCTCCTAATGGGCTCCAAGATGAATATGGGTCCTTCTCTAGCCTGGTGACCAATAGTTAATAAAAATATAAATATGAATGTTTAGTTATAATTACTCCACCGATTAACAAAAAGTCGTGGATCACTAATTTTGAGTTAATAAACACTAATCAACCTCAAAATGTTAGCTAATAGTTTAAAACAATCTTCAATTCTTACAGAATTTGTTAAAGAGAGCCAGCGAGTGAAGCACCTGTGGTTGAATTTCTGATTATTCCCAGTGAGGGATTATTATCTGCAATAAGAGATTAAATCATTTTTATGGCTTTTTACACATCTTCTGTGTCGACTTAAACATCGTCGATGATCTTAAAGGTGGCGTTGGTGTGCGGGTCATGCACTGCGGGCGGAGCTTACATCCCCACGATGGCAGAGGAGGCGGTGATGGTACACCGGATAGGAACCATATTCCTGGGAGGCCCCCCGCTCGTCAAAGCCGCCACAGGAGAGGAGGTGTCACCAGAGGACCTGGGAGGAGCCCGACTCCACGCCGAGTAAGACCCATAAATCGACGCAGCTCCAGACAGACAGAACTGAGTGAGTTTGTATCCACCGGTCGGTTTGCTGCCTCGTGTTTAGGGTGAGTGGGTGTGTGGACCACTTTGCGTGGGAGGAGAAGGAAGCGTTTGATCGTACGAGAAACATAATCTCCACCCTGAACTTCCAACTGCCCGAAGAGGAGGAGGAGGACGACACCGCGAAAAGGAAAGCAGGAGAGGAGCCGCTGCACAGCCCAGAGGAGCTGCCGGGGCTCGCGCCTCGGAGTTACAGCCACACTCTGGATGTTAAGATGGTAACGCAGCTGAGATGCATCCTGAGCAGCTTCAGCGCTGGCATGTTCTGTCTCACCGAGTTGCATCTTGTTTTTTGGTCAGATTGTGTGTCGGCTGACAGACGGGAGCCGCTTCCAGGAGTTTAAAGCTCGATATGGAACTACACTCGTCACTGGTTTTGCAAAGATTCATGGGTAAAAGAAAACATAACAGAGGGTTCCACAAACACTGCTGTATTCATTTATACAATCTCGCACAGTATTTAGGACAGTGTCCACTCTGACTGGTGCCAGTTTTGTAAGTCACATTAGTTTTTACATTTTAATCATTTATTAGGGGTGTAACGGTACACACAAAAAAATTAACGGTTCAGTACGTTTTCAGGACTCTTTAAAATAAATACAAATGTGCACATGAGTTTTGTTTTTAAAGCAACACTAAGTAAGTTTTGCTCTCTGGGTCCCCCTACAGTTGGGAAAAATGTCTTGTTTTCTAATACTGTCGTAAAATCTGTTATGGTTACACCAGGGGATTCACATTTACAAGCGATACCCTCTAACGTTACAGATTTTCACGTCTTGGGCAGCCTTTGTGTCAAATGTCTTCATCCCAGGTCCATTTTCTGTATTTCAGCAGGTCATATGTACGGCGGCGTGGAGCTGTCAGCCATATAATAAAGAAATTAGACCGTAACACGTTATAACGTTATTGTTAAAACGTGAAAACCACTTGAAACTAAAACGTTATAACGTGATAGTTTCACGTTTTTACAATAAACTATCACGTTATAACGTGATACGGTCTAATTTCTTTATTACATGGCTGACAGCTCTGTTCTGACGATCTGTGCTACCTCCTCAGAATGTCCTACCGTAGCGCGCATCTGTAGGTGCTACCCCTTGAAAAGTATGTTTACATGCCGAAAACAACAACTGTTAGCTTTGATGTTAAACATAATCATCGGAAAATATTTTTCAAGTGACTGAAGTGGCAGTTTAGCAGTAATGCCTAACATGGCAAAAAAAATATGAATAACAAAAACTAATTATTTGATCGGAGGCCGGGTTGCCGTTAGCCAATGAGATGTTTCCATATCGTGAGTAATGAGTTCGACTTGTGATCCTGACGTTTCACCCCACCCGCTCCTTTGACAAACTTCAACCTCCTGAAACATTTTTTTCCACATAAACGGCTCACAAGGCATATTATCGGGCTAGAGACCACAGGAAATTCATTGAAAAAATGAGTGAATGAGACCTTTAAACAAAAAACTTTTTCCCTGAATTCCTTCTTTTCAATTCCTGAACTAATTTGATATTAAGTTCAATAACTTAAAAAATTGAAAGTATAGAACTGACTGGAGATTTGATTGTTGTTTTTTTATTTTTACAAATAAATAAAATAGTGCAAGTAAATATAGCCAGAGTAGAAAACAATATAACCACTTGGAAACAAGTCAGTGTTAAGGTTTAGAAATGTTTAAACATTACTTTGCCCGTATTTGAGAATAAAACATGCTGTAATCCCTTTGGAGTTGTTTTGATATATCGACAGCCTAGTCTCCCAGCTGTACCTGAATGCAGCATGGGCAGCTGTTGGCATAATATCTTCCAATCAACGTTGATTCCGCAGAGTTGCGTTTTATATAAAATAAGAAGTTTGGGCTGATTGGATGCTACTGGTAGCCATGTGGACGTCAGCTGGTTTTTCTCTAGTATCATGTCATGTTTGGTTGGTTTAAAGGACCCAAATGCAACAAAGTACCAATATAAGACCGATTTAATGACAAAATAAAGGAAAAAAAACTTACATAAACTCAGGAGGATAAAAAAAAAGAAGGCGGGAACAGGAAACAGGCAGGGAAGTAAGACGACAAACCAGCGAGTTGTGACTGAGTGAGGACTGTATATATACTGAGGGGAGAGTGAGGATGTGAACAGAGAAAGAGGTGAGGACTAATTAAGAGAAACAGTTGCAGCTGAGAGGGAGAGAGCAGGTGGAAATAATCAGTAGCTGGGAAAGAAGGCAGAATGGCTAGGGAAACCGGGAGGAAGACCAGGAGCAAAACATAAGGATTAGACAGAGGATTGTACTAAAGAGGAACTAAATATAACAAAATTAACTGGGACTAATAAAGGAAAAGTATCAATAGGAACTTAGGAAAATAAATAAGAGATGAACACAGACATGGACAACCAAACACAAGAGCACCAGAGGGTGACAAAACGCAGTGGAAGGACAAACTCAAAGGAAAAACTCAAACCCAAAGCCCAAACACCCAAGGAACCCAACACATCAGTGATGCACATTCAGCTTCACATTGTTTCAGGTGAGTCATTCAGTTCAGTGCAGAGCGCGTTATGGACCTTATTGCTGTTAAAAGATGCGTTCGCTGATGTTTCAGGTTCAGTCTATCTTTCTTTTTCTACTGTAGCTGCATGAGAAGCCATTAATGTTCCCAAATAGAAAGGTTTAGTGATTTAGGGAGTCCTCCCTGTTTTGTTTTGGTGTCACTTTTTAAAGTCGCCCTGCGGGAAGTTGCACTGCGCCCTTGAGTCCTGCACATAAACATTCTCCATGTGTCCAGGTAGAAAACAGCTGGATTCGTTCGGTACACCGGCGTACCAAACCGACAGGGCCATCCCGAAAAATCTGAATACGAATGCATGTACAGTTACACCCCTATCTGTCAGTTTACTAATCTTATGTTGCCGGAACGATTGCATTGAATCCACAACAAATTGGTCAATAGATAAAGGCAGTTTCCGATTGGTCTTTGGCAGAAACATCTTGTCCCCCTCCCCTCAGCTACAGTATACAACAACCTCAACAGTTTCTATGTGCAAATGGTCTTAAAATATTTGTCATCTTTTATTTTTGAAGCTGAAAGTGTTTAGACTCTGCCCCTTACCAAGGGTTTGTGTGGCACCACCTACTCTCAACCTCAACCCGAGGAGATTCCTTCGGTTTCACAGGTCTTTCTTTATACAAAACAATATAGTTCCACCTTTTCTATGTACTACAATATCCTACAAAGCTAAGGTTTCATCTTTAATTTGAGCACAAATATGATAGAGGGTGCTTTTTCCTTTAGCTACACCAGAAAATGTCAGTTACACAGAAAGACAATGGTAGCGCCGAGTTTTTAAGATAAATAAATGAAATAGGTTTTATTTAATCATCCATCTAAAAGGTGCTAAAGATGCACTTCTTATATAAATCGTAACACATGCATCTAGTCACGAACATCTCTTTTTAATCACATCTTCTGCTGTCTTGATCAATAACAAGGAAATACGTTTCGGTCGTATCTATTTTTATTTTCCCCTGAAGCTTGGAAAGCCAGAGATTGAGGCAGAGCAGCATAAGTGAGGTCTGATTATGGTATGCCTTTTTCTCTCGTCAGGCGCCTGGTAGGAATAGTAGCCAATAACGGAGCGCTAACGTACGAAGCTGCGCTGAAAGGGAGTCATTTCGTCCAGCTGTGTGACCAAAGAGACGTCCCGCTCCTCTTCCTTCAGAACACAGCACCTGCAGCGGCGCTGACTCTGTCCACCGCGCAGGTATTCACTCTCTGCATGATAACATGATTTGCGCAAACAGGTTTGGAAAAGTTGCGTATTTGATCAAAGATTTTAAATCTCTCTTTCATTTTCTTCCAGGCGGAGACGAACAGTAACCGTCTGAAGGCTCAGGGTTCAATGATGTCGGCCGTGGCGTGCGCCTCTGTCCCGAAAATCACTGTGGTGATTGGTGGTTGCTACGGCGCCGACAGCTATGCCATGGTACGTAGCTCTGTAAATAACAGACTCCCTGTTTGTTGAAGTCTTTGGCTTCACTGATTTGGAGGATAAAAAGGCCAAAAGTATTCACACTTCTTGATCTTTTCCACATTTTGCCACATTTCTTTTGATACCAACTCACAGAAGTGCATCAATGCGAAGTGGAAGAAAAAGGATGCAAGGTTTTTAACATCTTTTAAGGTTAAAATAATAAATGTGGCATCCATTTGTATTCAAGCCCTTTTATTCTGATACCCTTAACCCCGTAGCGCTCCTACGTCCCACAGGTGGGACAGCGCTTACCTCCAGGTCAAAACTGCCTCTTTTCTCAACACACTTCTATGTACATGTACATATTTTACATCATTGGAAAGCTATGGGTCTAATTTATGAAAGGTTTGTGCAAAAACATGCAGCAGGTGATTTACTAAGCAGGCAGATGGAGGACTGCGCCTGTTATACGACCCATTTAGCGGTTTTGCCCCTGATGAACATGCAATTTGTGCGTTTCTGTCAGAAGGCGTAAACTATTGGCAGGACAACATGCAATTAAGGAGGCGTTCCACGCGCAGGGTGATTTATCAAACATGAAACTGTTTGCGCCGGCTGTTTTAGCGCCTATTTTTACCGCCTCTGAAAGGCATGTCTTAACTTTGCGCCACTACGATTCAACATAAGCTTGCAAACAAAAAATATAATTCACACACATTCTAACCTAATAGTAATTAACACTCTAATGGCCAGAAACCTGACAGTTATGTTGATTTTTTTATTCTTTTATTTTTTCCAAAGACACATTATACTCATCTCGCGCTCAACGTGTCTTCTGTTTATTTGTTTATTTATTTGGATCACCATTAGTTTCCACCGGAGTGGCTACTAATCTTCTTGGAGTCCAATTAATAAAATATAATAATCATGTACAATACCACAATGACAATTACATATATGAGATTTAACAACGAAAATTCATACATTTCAGATTACATACAAATGCCAGATGTAAAATAACTTTAAATAAAAACCAACCTTCAATAAAATACCTAAAACATTCAGGTAGATCCAAAGCAAAAAGTAGATTTCAATACTTTTTAAAAAAAGAATAACATGCCCTTTAGTTCTCTAATATTTAACATAATTTATTCCATTCCTGAGATGCTCTGTAGACAACAGATTTTTGCAGAAAGTTTGTGTTCGCACATTTTACCATTAATTTAGTATTACAAGCATATCTAGTAAAATGGGTGTGTATCTAATCAGAGTAAATGAACTCTTTGTAAAATGATTCTGGTTGACTTAGGTTTTTTTAATTTTTTATGAATGTGAGTAGGTTGTACTTCAACTTGACATTTAATAGAGGCCATGATAAAGTCTGGTGCATTTCGACATTGGTAGATTTATGGACATCTTAGGACTAAGTTGGCTGTGGAGCATTGCATGGGGCAGAAAGGCTGGCACACACAGCAGCGGACGCAGAGTCTTCATTTGAATACGGCTCTTTGCGCTTGTTTTGATTTGCGTGCAGAATCTTAGTAGATCACTCACAAATCAGGAACATGCCCCTCGAATGATGTATGCCAACAATCATAACTGTAGACACAACGAGCGCCACTCTGAAAACAAAATAATGTCCGACTCACCATTCGTAGCCTCATAACATGGACAGAACAGAGCCATCTCAAACAAAAAGGGTGTTTTTACATCCACAAGGGTCCGATTAATGTCCGCCAATAAAATAGTCCACGACAAGTCTGACGTCCACAATCCAACATAATCCGCCGCAGAAAGCCTTTAATTCCTTCTTTGTGAGGGCTCCCCATTAGTTTTTCATGGTAGCTTCCTTTAGCATGCTCATATTAGCCTACAAATTTTACTGCAGATGATCTCTTAATTCACTATTAAGAGAGCGCATTTTCTGGCACATTTCTGGGATCCTCTTGACCTTTCGTTAGAAAAACATGTGCAAAATACAAATTTTCTGTTTTTTTACTGTCAAACTTGATGTTGATAAAGGTAATAGGCAAGGCAATTTTATTTGTATACCACACTTTCAACAGCAGGGTAATTTAAGGTGCTTTACATGATTTGGTGATTTAAAAGAAACGCATAAAAGAAACACACATTACACATGATGCACAATAAAGCAAGAGAAAAATTTTAAAAAAAGCAAGAGAGCATGAACACATTTCATACATATGACATCAAGCATTTACTCAAAGTCAATTCTAAACAGATGGGTTTTTAGTCTCGATTTAAAGCAGTTCAGAGTTTCAGCAGCTCTACACTCGTCAGGAAGTCTGTTCCAGATAAGGGGAGCATAAAAACTGAAAGCTGCTTCTCCATGTTTGCTTCTGATTCTAGGGATGTTTAGTAGGCTAGAGTTGGAGGACCTGAGTGGTCTTGGTGGTTGGTACCATGACAACAGGTCTTCAACATATTTTGGTGCTAAGCCATGTAATGATTTATAAACTAGTAACAGTATTTAGAAGTCTATTCTCCGAGCTACAGGGAGCCAGTGTAAGGACTTTAGAACTGGGGTGATGTGCTCTACTTTCCTGGTTCTAGTGAGGAACACGAGCAGCAGCGTTCTGGATCAGCTGCAGCTGTCTGATTGACTTTTTAGGCAGACTTGTGAAGATGCTGTAGCAGTAATCAATCCGACTAAAGATAAACGCATGGATGAGTTTTTCTAGGTCGTGTTGCAAAATCAGTCCTTTAATCCTAGACATGTTCTTCAGGTGATAGAACGCTGATACTTCAGGCATTAGACCCATGCTGTGTTTTAGTCCACCACTCCATTTTAAAGCCACTTTTAAAGCTTGTAATTTTAGAAAATAAAAAGGCTGACATGAAAATGTATCTTTTCCAGTGTAGTCAAGATTATATTACTTGGTAACAATAGCACTTAGACTTATCCTCCCTGCTATAGGGGGAATTACAGAGTGTTTTACTTTGTCTCTACTCTAAATGGTTCAAGAACAGCTTTAATATTAATTTGGGTATGTGTTTCTTTTTTTGTAAATTTCAGGCTAAAATTGTAGCAATGTTAGGAATAAATCCTTCTAACTAACTAAATGGTAAATAATCTTGGTATATTAACAGCTGTCCTGGGAAGGACCTAAGAAAGGTTTTCACTGCAGGAACCAGGGTAGTTTTCTGTGGCCATAACTTTCCTACTCACTCGTTTTCACTGCAGAAACCAATAAGGACCAAATCAGAGTACCGGCATTGAAATCTACCCCAGGAAACGGCACTGGCAGAACTTTTAGGACGGACCCTGAAGTGAAGGTGGAGCTTATCAAACAAACCACGTCCTGATAGACCGAGATACACAGCAGACAGGTCAGGGATCAACCTGTGGAGAAGTTTAAAGCAGGGTTAGGTTAGGGCATGCTCAATGGCACAACTGCAAACTTAGCGAGACAATGCTGTCGACCTGATCTGAGAGTCTGGGGAAAGCAGCAGAATCCAAAGCTCAGGTAGGAGATGCTGAGAGAGCAACGTTTAGTTGTGTACGTCACAATTCTGGCCTCTAAGAAGAGAAATAATTATCAAGTGAAAGAAAGCTGTAAATAAGTCGTTCTGGCAGTTTTTGCTAAAAAGCCAAACTTGCAGAAAATGTCAGAAAAGACGAGCACTTCAATTTTTGACCAACCTGCACAAGTCTGTGTGGCCGAAAACTAATGCTGCCACCCTGGACTCATCATCCCTAGAAGGAAACATGGGGGTGGCAGCATCATGCTGTGGGGATACTATTCATCAGGGACAGGGAAGCTGGTCTGAGTTTATGGAAAGAGCTGAATACCAGGCAGTCTAGGTGGAAAACCTCTTAGAGGCTGCAACTCATATTTCTAAACTGTCAGCCAGAGCTGCTATGGAATGTTTGGGTCAAAGCCTATTCATGTGTTAGGATGGCCTAGTCAAAGTCCGGACCTAAATGCAATAGGGATTTTTCCAACAGTTGCCCATGCTGCATTCAAGTAAAGCTGGGAAACTAGGCTGTCAAAATATCAAAATAACTCCAAAGTGATGTAAGCATGTTTTTTTCTCAAATATGGGCAAAGTATTATTTAAACATTTCTAAACATTAACTCTGACTGTTTCCAAGTGGTTATATTGTTTTCTACTCTATGTTTGCTTGTACTATTTTTTTTTTTTTTAATCCAAATCTGCAGTCAGCTCTACACTTTCAACTTTTTTAAGTTATGGAAATTATTAAAGTCAAATTAATTTTAGGAATTTAAACGAAATAATTCAGGAAAAAGGTTTAATTCTGATCTAAGAAAAAAAAAAGAAAAAAAAAAGTCATATGCACATTTGTTTTTTTGTTTTTTTATTAAAGTGTACCGAAAACGTACCAAACTGTGATTTTTGTGTACAGTTACGCCCCTAAAATGTGATCAAAAGCTCAAAGTTCAACCCAAGTGAAGTGTTCCTAAAAACTCAGCTGAAGGCAAGAAAAAAAAAAAGCTAAATGTATTAAATCCTGTTTTTCAAAGAAAAACAACCAAGAAGCCTCTCTAACCAAATCTCTCTTTCCACATTTAAACAAAATTCCCTCTATCCCACAGAAGGATGAACTGAGCCGACTGTCTTGTCTCCCGTTTGTTTTCAGTGTGGACGGGCTTTTGATCCTAACTTCCTGTTCCTGTGGCCCAACGCCAGAGTGGCGCTGACGGCTCCGGGTCACGCTGGCTCGCTGCTGCCCGCCGGTGCTGAACACGAGGAGGAGAAGCTCAACCAGAAGTTGGAGCAGGAGAGCTTGGCGTTCTTTTCCTCCGGCAGGATGTGGGACGACGGCGTCATTCTGCCACAGGAAACCAGGAAGGTAAAACAAACAAACAAAAACCATCAGCTTATTTTTACACAAATGATTCCCGGGGGGGGGGGCGGTTGGAGCGGCCTAACATTGATGCCGTTGCTCTTCGTTTCCTTTGAAGGTTCTCAGAGACGCTCTGGACATCATCAAGCAGCAGCGGTACCAGCTGTCCACAGAGAAGAGACGGTCTGTTGTGCTACGGATGTAGAAGGCCTCATACTCCTCATTTCAGCATCTGCAGCTTGGATTTGGCGCCTGTCTTTATGGGTCATCAGAACTCCGTAATAATGCAGCTTCAGTCATTATTTAACTTCAGCAGATTTTGTACAGAGACTTCAGGGATGACGATGGAAGCAGAGGTGATCCCTCCGTTTTAAAAGCACATCTTTTTTTCTATGTGTGCCATACGTATTTCTGTCGCGTAAACGTCAGAGATGATGATGCTCTGATGTCAGCCTGCAGGCTTTAACCTGTTGATTTAATTGATCTTTACAAATCCCTTCAATATTTTGGTTCTTCTAAACTGTATCCTAAAATAATGTGTATGAAACACCCTACAGGGCTTTTATTCTTTAACATTTGAATTGTTCTGTAATTAAAAAAGTAATATGATGGCTGTAAAAATCCTTATTTGTATAAAAGAAAATGATCAGTTGCCATACTGATGTTTATCTGCACCTCGCTGTACCAGTTATCCTGTCAGAAATGTTTTCTCAAGGTCCAAGTTTTATACTTTGACCAAAGCACAGGGTTTGTTTAGATCTGATATTTAGAATAGAATCAAAATATTCCTGATTTTCCCATGGAGAGCAAATTCAGGTGCAAAAGCAGTAAAGTGACACACTGTTGATGTATTTATATTCACACAAGAAAAAAGAAAAACTAAATCAGAATATACAAGAATTAAGAATATTATACTGTACAGTAAGGGCAATATTACAACACTAAGATACTGTGCAGTTATTAAAAATAATTACAAATAAAAACAGCATACTCACACAAGAGATGGGCAACTGAGCAGGATAATTTAAAGAAAATATGCAAAATGTGCATGTGTATTTGTGCAATAAAAACAACAGGCTTTACAAGAAGTGAAGAAATAAAAATGCAAACAACAGAGATGTGCAAATAACAGCAGGGATGTAAACGTTCACTGTGTTTGTTGGGAGCAGTGATGGTTAAAGAGTTTAGCAGCTGCTGGGAGGAAGGATCTGCGATAAATTTCCTCCATGCACCTTGGATGCAGCAGTCTGTCACTGATGGTGCAGTTCAGCAACAGCTTCATGCATGGAGATTTTCTGTATAAAAAGACACACAACCTTTTTTTTTGGTTTGTTCCTATCTGAAAATTAATCGGACTAAACCTTTCCTGTTTGAGGTCAGGTAGGATTAACACAATATTTAATTTCCAAATGAGGAGAAGCTTTTATAAACTTGTATCGCAGTGCCTTCAAACAATTTGGGAAAGCCCAGATGATGATGTCATTCCTTTATAAGCCTGATGATTCACAACATTTCAGTTCAGTGGAGGTTGACCGGTGGATGTGTAAGGCAACAGGTTCTGTGTCACAGAGATCAGTAGATTTATTTAATTTCTTTTGCATGAAGACCTTGAGACCTTTTGAAGATGCTGGCTGAAGCTGATAATGGAGAGTCACTATCCACATAATAGGACGGGTAATAATTAAATACTACTTAAATAAAGATATTTCCACAACATTACCTGCTTTGTATTGCTTATTGTACAGCATACATAACATAAACATGGAGGGAATATTTCAAGATGCTATCACAATTTAGCTAAAGGGTTGGGGAGGACAAAGATTAAGAAGGAAATAATAACAAAGATCAAGCAATAGTTTTATAATCGGACATGAATCATGTTCCCAGAGGAATTCGCTCAAAATAAGAGATTGTCCTTCCAGCTGACCTTGAGATTTCTCTTGTCGGAATCAAAAAACTACCGGGGTCTTTTATGCCTTTCGTGGTGTTTCTTTTTTGTTAACCAATTTATTCATTTAGGTGGGGAAATGATTTCTGACAGCCCTCCTGCCCCTCGGGCCGGGGTGACCTTCTCACAGGTCTTTAAGATGGCTAAAAGGGGTTTGGAAGTTTGTGGAGTAATGGCGTCATCATCTTACAGAATAGTTTAAGTAGTAAATGCATCGAGCAAATCAATGGATGGATGTGCCATAACTTTCTCCAGCTGAATAGAAACAAAACACAAGTAATTACTTTTGGACCTAAAGAGGAACGATCATCAGTCAGCACACAGCTTCAGTTAATACAGCTAGAAACTACTGATCAGGCGCTAAATCTAGGTGTAGTGATGGACTCAGACCTGAACCTCCAGGGTCACATAAAGGCAATAACAAGGTCAGCCTTCTATCACCTGAAGAACATTTCTAGGATTAAAGGACTGATGTCACAACAGGACCTAGAAAAACTCATCCATGCGTTTATCTTTAGTCGGATTGATTACTGCAACAGCGTCTTCACAGGTCTGCCTAAAAAGTCAATCAGACAGCTGCAGCTGATCCAGAACGCTGCTGCTCGTGTTCCTCACTAGAACCAGGAAAGTAGAGCACATCACCCCAGTTCTAAAGTCCTTACACTGGCTCCCTGTAGCTCAGAGAATAGACTTCTAAATACTTTCACTAGTTTATAAATCATTGAATGGCTTAGCACCAAAGTATGTAGAAGATCTACTGTTACTATAGCAACCCCTCCAGACCACTCAGGTCCTCTAATTCCAGTCTCCTCAACATCCCTAGAATCAGAACCAAACATGGAGAAGCAGCTTTCAGTTTCTATGCTTCTCTAATCTGGAACAAACTTCCAGAAAACTGCAAAGCTGCTGAAACACTGAGTTCTTTTAAATCACATCTAAAAATGTGTCTGTTTAGAGCTGCTTTTGAGTAATGTTTTCATGTATCATGTGTTTTGTGTGTGCTTCTTGCTTTATTGCTGTTTTTACTTCATGTGCTTTGTCTCTGTTTTACTGCTATTTTTCTTTTACCCCTTAATCATGTAAAGCACCTTGAATTACCTTGTTGTTGAAAGTGTGCTATACAAATAAAATTGCCTTGCCTTACTGGATGGATGGATACCCCCTGATGTTATGCGTCACAATTTATAGGCCTCATAAGAAGAGTGCACTTTTTATTCAAGAATCAACTGAGTTTTTAATCAATTCTGCACAACTCCTTTGAAAGGATCATTTTAGCTGGTGATTTTAATCTACACATGGATAACCTTTTAGATCCTTTATCTCCAGATTTTTTAAATATTCTAAATTATATGGATTTTAGTCAACATGTCATGCAGCCGACTCACAACAAAGGACACACCCTGGACTTGGTGATCACATATGGCCTGTCCACCAGTGTGTCCTCTGTTGCAGACTTAGCTGTCTCTGACCACTACTGTGTGTTTTTTTTAACATCACCAGTTTTATCCAGAAGGAGACCTCTGTGAGAACTGTCAGGAAGCGCCATATAACCCCTAAAGTGGCTGCAGGATTTCTGGAAGTTTCCCCCTATAGTTTTACCTGCCCACTGTGATTTTATTGTCAATGATTTTAACAGCAGGCTTCAGTCCGCTCTTGACCTGCTGGCTCCATTTAAAGTTCAAAGTTTACACTCAAAAGTTGCATTGCCGTGGAGAAATGAAAACCTCAAAAAACTAAAGAGAAAATGGAGGGTGGGAGAGAGAAAATGGAGGGAAAATAAAACCACAATAAACCATCAAATATACAGAGAACTTCTCAAATCATACAATAATAAGAAACTCAAGAAATGCATATTTTTCCAAAATCATCTCAGAACATAAAAATAATCCCAAGATTCTATTTTTCCACCATTGACAAACTTTTTAACCATACGACTAATGCATACCAGAAAACCCCCTCAAACAATCTTTGTGAGGAGTTTGCAGACCACTTCAGAGCGAAGGTAGACACCCGATGTAATACTTTATCTTCTCAGAGTAACATGGTTTTAGACAAATCTGAGTGTGTGTCTCTACCAGAGGAAACGCTGGACAGTTTTGTCCTGGTAGAAGCTGGGACTCTTTTTGAAGTTTTCTCCTCAGTCAGGCCCACCACATGTGTTTTGGGCCCGATTCCCACTTCCTTTTTTAAGTCATTTTATGGATTTTTTTAGGGATGAGATTTTAAACATGATGAATTGCTCCCTTCAGACGGGGGTCTTTCCTGCCGCCTTTAAACAGGCGGTGTTGAGGCCCCTGTTGAAGAAGAGCAATTTAGATTTGAATGATTTTAATAATTTTTGACGGGTATCTAACTTAACGTTTTTAAGCAAGGTTTTAGAAAAGCTTGTTTTAATTCAACTTAATGACTTTATTAATGAACACAATGTCCTGAAGAAATTTCAGTCTGGTTTTAGGGTGAACCACAGCACAGAGACGGCCCTTCTGAAGATTTCATACATTTCTTTAATGAGAATTGTTAACTGTAGAATTATTGTGGCACCAGTGAAATTGTTCAAAACTCAATTAAAGGTAAAATATGTGATTTGTTTGAGACTATGCTCCTGGAGTAAAATATGAATTTAATTAAGAGTCTTTACCGGGGAGCCAATAAGTGTAAACTGTGCTAAGAAAAATTATGTTCTAGATAACAATAGAACCAGAAGGTATCAAATTCATTTTATTTCACGAGTTGAAAAACTAAACTGATTATTTTAGGTTAAAAAACACAATTCTTGGATTTTGATTGGTCAGCTAGGACAAATTAAAATTAAACCAAACAGTTTTCTTATGGAGGCTTTATTTATTTCCAAGCATCAAAGGAATATTAATCTTGATGCCTTAATATCCATGAAACTACTGAGGTCGGTTGATACAAATCAATAAATTTTGTCAAAACGTCCAAAAATTCATAAAATGAGACAATTTGAACTCCACAGTTTTCTACTGAAGAAGGAAAAGACACAAACACACCACAACTTTCGGCTCCTATAGCTGCATTTGTTTATTTGACATATTTTGCAGACGAGCGCTAGCCAATATATAACCGGTATTAATTTGATATGTTAAAGGGTTTGAGGCAAGGCAAGGCAATTTTATTTGTACACTTTCAACAACAGGGTAAATCAAGGTGCTTTACATGATTTGGTGATTAAAAAACAAAACAAACATAGAATATAACATTGGAAATTTAAAAGTAAAAGTAGCAAATTAGCATGAAACACACATTAAACATTATACACAATAAAGCAAGAGAGCATGAACACATTTCATACATATGACATCAAGCATTTAATCGAAGGCAATTCTAAACAGATGGTTTTTAGTCTCGATTTGAAGCAGTTCGGAGTTTCAGCAGCTCTACACTCGTCAGGAAGTCTGATCCAGATAAGGGGAGCATAGAAAGTGAAAGCTGCTTCTCCATGTTTAGTTCTGAGTCTAGGGATGTTTAGTAGGCTAGAGTTGGAGGACCTGAGTGGTCTTGGTGGTTGTTACGGTAACAACAGGTCTTCAACATATTTTGGTGCTAAGCCATGTAATGATTTATAAACTAATACAAGTATTTAGAAGTCTGAGCTACAGGGAGCCAGTGTAAGGACTTTAGAACTGGGGTGATGTGCTCTACTTTCCTGGTTCTAGTGAGGAACACGAGCAGCAGCGTTCTGGATCAGCTGCAGCTGTCTGATTGACTTTTTAGGCAAAAATATGAGCAGAAATTGCTCTGAAGGATGACATTAATATGCACCTTTATTATAAAAAATAACATGCAGGAAAAGCAGATTGTATGATCTCATCTTCACATGAAAATGCATTAAAAATACACCTCCACCTTGTTAAATTAGTTTCTTTTTTGTTGTTTTAACTCTCTGCACAAACTGAAGGAGATTAAGGTGGACCACCCGCAGAGAGTTCTGGTGGCTGATTACGGGGTGTTCCTTTTAGCTTTGAAGTCAGAACTTAGGTCAGGGAAAGACATCAGAACCAGTGCGGTGTGCTATCTGACATGCTCAGCGACCAGCCTCCCAACAGTTTGCAATTCAGGTTGATGACTCCATTTCGAACTCTGAAACATTGCAGCAGCATGTTATTACTGCTGCTTTTTTAAATATGTAACTTTGAGAGTCCAAGTGCCGGTCAGATTGGTGGACCCAGAAGATGGGGGGATGTGGAAGAGGAGATGCCAACCAGCAGGCCTGGCGCCAATGGGCGGGGGCGGCCAATAAGGTATCGGGCCGTCCAAGACAGAATCTCAACGCCAGTGTTAATTAAGTTGCAACCATACCATGTATTGACCCAAGACAATCAGCAGAGGGAGCTGTAGGGTATTAATCAGGGCTTTTGGAGGCAGTAGAGAAGATCCTTTGATGGTTGTATCCCAAAATGGACATTAGAGATTAGCTTATTAAAAACAAAGGCAAAGCTAGCACAACCAAGGGACGATGATAATACATCACCGGTCTTAGAGAGGCAAGTGCAACCTTGAGTGACGTCCTGGTCCACACTCCATGCTAGTTGGTGGCGGTTAGGCACCAATTTTTTGTTTGCCAGCCGCCAATAAACCTCACAAAGCAGAACAAGAAGGGCGTTGCTGTTATTTTTAAACGAATATAAGCATGCTAATGGTAGCTATGATGACAAGTTTGTGAGAAATACACACGAGGAAGGGAATTATAAAGGTTTTGAGTGGCAGTTTACGTTGGATTCTGGACTTAAAACTTATTGCGGACTAGCTATTTTACTGGAGGACATTACCTGGACCATTGTGGACATAAAAAGACTGTTTTTGTTCGAGTTGGCTCTGTTCTATCAATGATACAGTATGTGGCCTTGAACGGTAAATTGCACATAATTTTTCTTTCCGAGTGGTTTGACAAAAGTGTTTACTGTGTCTACAGTTATAATTGTATCCTTAATTGGCATACATCATTGGTATCACAAGAATCTTAGCTTTTCACTGATGTCTAATATGTATAGGTACATAGAAAGGGTGTCGCAAAAAAAGACAGATATGACCTGGAAGAATGTAACGTACCCCAAACGGGGTGCAAAAAAGCTAAGGGGTTAAATGAAAAAACTGTTTACTGAGCCTCCCCAGCTAAACTCCTCTGGTACCGGGTTTGCTACCCAGGCTCACATTTACCTGTCAAACGCCTACATACGCACATTCAATGTCGAGGAGATTGTACAGGTTGACTGTCTTTTATTTCTGCCCTAGTTACCCTCGTTTATCTTAGTTACGTTGGTAAGTTATTGTCATTTTGTTTTTATTTTGAATAGGGAAACTTGTTTAGCATTTCAAATCGTTTGTTGTTTTAGCATAAATTTTCTCTGAAGTTACACACAGCTCCTTTTTAGTGTTAAAATCTGAAAAGAAAATAACAGTGTAAATAAATCATTGAAAAAAATAATGGTACAACTGTGTGTTATGGCTGCTTCAGGTCAGACCAGCGTCATGTTCTGGCCTGGCCGCCCCTGGACAGGCCAGAACATGCATGTTCACTAAAGGAGATAGTATGTACAAGAGTTTATTATTTTATTTAAAAAAATTAAAAAGTGAAAATAACCTGCCTTGTGTGGTTTTCTGTACCTATCTGAAAAGATTTGGAAATAAGGCAGCCATATTGGATTTTACTGTTGGGGTTGAAAGTAAGTTTAGGTTTTTCATTTTAGGATTCTGACTTCAGGGAACCTTTTTTCTCTATTTTTCTGACCCAAAACCTTCTAAGTAAAGAAGGAACTTCTATGATTTGTGGATCGGAAGGTCCTAATGCTGGGAGGAGACGGGGAGGAGTCAAGTAGATGTTGATTCAGTAACATAAACCTATTAAACGTGGGATTAAAAAGACGGGAAAAAGAAATACGGGGAACAACAGGACCATACGGAGAGCAACTAGGATCATGACTGTGAAACCAGCAAGGAGTGACCACAGACTGAAGATTAAATACTGAGGAGCAGCGATTACTCAAGTGAGAAATTGGTGAGTTTAAATATCTGAGTGAGCAACAGCTGCATTGGCAGTATGACTCTGGTGAGGTGAAGGGAAAATGACTAATATATAAACACTGGGAATCACTGCAAAACCTAAAAGTGAACAATAAAAAAAACAAGAATAAAATAAACTAAAAACCAAAACGACAAATTGTACCTCTTAACCCGCAAAAAGCCAATAGTTTTTCTCTGCTTTTAATCACACTAGACAACAAACTGATAAAGTCCAAGTCCTGCTGTTCTGTTGTTTTAAAGTCCACGTCATCATGGTGGCCCTCGGAAACCTTAACCACAGTGAAGCTTCATTTAAAAACTGCAATCGACAGGCTGGAAACGGGGACAGGCTGGTGCGTTTAAGGTGAAGGCGGGGATTTGTACATCCCGTGCAAAGTGACAGGGATGATGGTGTCGACCTCGGCCCTGGCGAGCTCCGTCAGCTTCATGGCGTCCAGAACCAGCAGAATTCCCGGTCTCTCTGCGCCCGGCTTCACCACAATGCTCAGCAGCACGCCTGCAGAGGCAAGGCAGAGGATAGACATATACTGACAGAAAGATCCAAGTCATTGTACTTGTTTTAAAGCTCTAAGAATGTGGAGATCAGTGTAACAAGCGACCTGAAGTTTATATTTGGCATTTTAAAGCAATGTGTCAAACTTAATACAGTCTTTATACCATTGCATAACATTTTATTTCTAGAGCGCTTTACACCTGGCATAGCAGCCAAAGGGCTGTACAGGAGATAAAATATACAATCAAAGACACAATCAAAAAGAAAAGACAGAGCAAAAAGACATACTGATTAAAAGCAGCATGAAATGATCAACAAAACGAAACCAAATGCATAGGAAACTTATACGACAGACAAACCCCACGATTCAGAAATAACATTGGAGCTATTTGAAAGCTGAACTGAATACAGCTAAACTGTACGTAAACTTCATTCTTGTGCTAAACATCAGCTGAGAAAGATCGGTTTCCATTTGGCTTAGTAGGTTTCCAAACACATTAAAAATACAAACACAAGCTCAACAGAAAGCCTCCCGGTAGGTAAATAAACTCCTGCTCTTGTGTTGTTGCTGGTATCTGCTTCGATGGCCCTGGCCCTTTGCATTTTAGTAAAGACCTCTGGAAAAAACAGAACATTTCAAGGATTCATTTTCCAGGTTTTACTCTCACTGCTCTCTGCTGTGCAGTGGCGGTCCTTCCTACAGGAGACATAGGCGCTTGCCTAGGGCGCCATCTAGTGAGGGGCGCCAAATATGCCGCGAGAATTTTTTTTTTTATGTCTATTTTTTTCAATTGTTTTTGCCATCCCTCTATCTATAACAATACTTTGACATAAAAATAAATTAAACTTAAATTAAAATAAATGACAATTCTGACGTGTCCTTTAGCTGTCATAAGTTAGGGTCACAACATGCTTGCGTGGGGCGCACCCACTGACGAACGGTCTGTCGGTTGGCTGTGTGTCGACGGCTTACTGAAAATGAAACGGCAAAAGCCATCCGGGGCGCAGTTCCAAAATCGCAGAAAAGAAGAGCAGCTGTTATATAGTTATTGTTATACTATCATTATCTAAATAAATGTGCAATTCTTTGGACATGACTTCTTTATTCGTGGGCAACGGGCGCCATCAGTCAAGCTCGCCTAGGGCACCAAATGGTCTAGGACCGCCACTGCTGCTGTCCAGGAATACTGGGCTCAGACAAAAAAGATAATGAACCCAGTTCCCCTGCAGAAACCCCACGACACCTTGTTCAGCATCGATAGCTCTCAGATGTGAAGCTGACTGGTCGATTCCAATTATCCCATGGAATCCAAGTAAGAGCTGCCTTGATGAAACAAAGAGGATCTAGACCAGGGGTGCCTGACTCAAGTCCTCAAAAGCTACTATCCTGCAACCTTGAGATGCATCCCTGCTCAGGGATCTGTCTCTAGATCTAGACAATATAACGCCGTTACATAAAACCAGATGGATTCAGAGAGAAGCAAACAAAACTCCCAAGGAGCTCCAGCAGACGTCTTACTAAAACCCTGCTGATGAGATCCATCCGCCTGGAAACCAACACTGATGTAGGTGAGTGTGCATCCTACCATCATCCTCCTCCGTGGCTCCAGGCGTGGGGACAAAAAGCGGCTCCGACGGGTAACAGTCCTCCTCCTGCCACACCCACGTCTCTTTGGTCTGCACGTTCAGCTTGACGATCTGTGGCAGAAACGGATAGCAGCTAACAAAGCCGTGAGCCCGTCAGGTGGGCTTCAAGCTGTCTCACCAAACCTGCCATTCTCCCTACCCTGTCAGGGATGAAGTGGTTGAGCCCGAGGCCGAAGGCGAATGAGTACTTCTTTCCGCAACACTTGGAGTAGTTGATCTGTGGAAACTCGAATGCTGAGAGAGACAAAAGGGGGAGAAACAGAAAAAAAAGACACAAAATAAACCATATTAAAACATATCAACCCCGAAAAGATCCTTCAAAAAAAGTAAAGCATTTCTCCCTGAGTAAAAAATAGTCAGCTTAAATCTCCTCAAAAACATTATACCAGAGGTCGCACCAGACATTTTTGTTGTCCGTCATTTTGACCGACGGGGTTAAAAATAAAAACCGGCCGTGATCTATTTTTTCCTGTCAATTTTTAAAATGTTAACATATTCAGTAGTATTTATTTTTTGTTGATTTTAAATAATATTAAATCCTAATAAACTGAACAGAGAACTACATAAAGTGGGGGGAAAAATATTTGTGCAAATTGTCCCACTTAAAAAGATGAGAGACGTCTGTAATTTTCATCATAGGCACAATTCATCTGTGAGAGACTGAATGTAAAAGAAAAATCCAGAAAGGTTTCCTGTCCCCTTTGCAGAAAAGCAGCCCCAAAGCATCATGTTTCCACCCCCATGCTACACAGTAGGTATGGTGTTCTTGGGATGCAACTCAGCATTCTTCCCCTTCCAAACACGGCGAGTGGCGTTTATACCAAAGAGCTCTTTTTTGGTCTCATCTGATCACATGACGTTCTCCCAATCCTCCTCTGGATCATCCAGATAGTCTCTGGAAAACTTTAGACAGGCCTGGACATGTGCTGGCTTAAGCAGGGGAACTTTCCGAGCCCTGCAGGATTTTAATACATGGCGACGTAGTGTTACTAATGGTAACTTGTTACTGTGCTCCCAACTCTCTTCAGGTCATTGACCAGTTCCCCCTCTGTAATTCTGGGCTGTTTCCCCACCGTTCTAAAGATCATGTGTAGCCAACAAAGTGAGATCTTGCTTGGAGCTCCAGGTCGATACCAACAGTACACTTTGAGAAAACCTGGTGAAGACCTACAACAAACGTTTGATCTCTGCTAACCAAGGTTACATTACAAAGGATTGAAAAAAACTTTTATTTGCCAAATACTTATCTTCTGCACCATTATACAAATAAATTCCTAAAAAAATCATATAAGGTGATTTCCTGGAATTTGTTTCACATTCTGTCTCTCACAGTTGAAGTGTACCTATGATGAAAATGTCAGACCTCTCTCATCTTTTTAAGTGGGAAAAATTGCACTAATCGGTGGCTGCCAAATACTTATTTGCTCCACTGTATAAATTTTTTTATTAAACAATGGCACTTAAAAAATGGGAGTGAAGCGCTCCAAAGCCTCAGTAAGTCTTCAACATGCTGTCAGCTCCCGGTTAGATGCATTATAGACACATTGAGTCCAGGTCTGAGATGATGCTCAGATGCTCTCATGGGTATCTTTTTTTTTTTTTTATTGATTGAGTTACCTGTACTCTGTGAATAACGTTGAACATTTCTGCGTGCCTGCACCAAGTGGTCAGAGGTGTGAATACTACTCTGTAAAAATAACCGATGGTCATCATCATTTAAAAAAACGGTCAAATATGGAAAATGTTAAGGTAACGCGAACACTGGATTATACAGTCATATTTTCCCCCTTTAAATTGATTAGTATTTTGAAACAATTTCCACGTGAAATATTGATCATAATGTTTGGATTGTAAAGTAAAAATTGTATTTAATTCAGTTTATTTATATAGCACCAATTGACAACGCATGTCTCACGCCAATTTACAATAAAGTCGATTCAATCCAATCAAATAATCATTCCAATTGATCCTAGTTATCAAACACTGAAGTCAAGCTTAGTTAATTATTCAAATTGGTCAAAAAGTTGTTGTTTTTATCCGAGGAAACCCCCCAGATTGCATTAAGTCATTGGCTTGCTGAATTCTCTCCTCCTGGATGAACATGTGGTGACAGTAGACAGTCGCTTGCGTTGAGTCGTTGACTTTACAGCACTCCCTTATACTGAGACATTCAGCAAAACTGGCTGAAACCCACAAGATTTCACTTCTAAAAAATGGTTGCGTCATTGCAAAGATATTAAAAACAGATTACAATTTATCCTAAACGCTTTGCCGAAATGTCTTTTGAAACAAAGCAACCTTTTCCGCTGCTTTGCTGCTTCTCTTGTAAAACTACAATCGAGTTAAACTGTTGTTTTCTTTAGCCACAGCAAAAGGGTTGAACAGGGAGGTGATGGTTATACAGCTGAAAAAAAATCTGAATCAGGGAGCAACCTGATTGCATCATTAATCTATGTCTGATCACTTGCATGTGCTGCTTTTATACTGTGAAAAAAATGTGTGTGTGTGTACAGTACAGACCAAAAGTTTGGACGCACTTTCTCATTCAATTGAATGAGAAAGTGCGTCCAAACTTTTGGTCTGTACTGTATGTGTGTCCTTGTTTATCCTATTTAGGACCTTCTCTGACATATTTGCTAACCTTCTGAAGACCGATGGACCTTAAAGGGACCAAAGCCCGCTCCTAATATGGTGAACCCCCTTTTTTAGGGTTAGGGTTTAGAGGTATGGTGTGAATTATGTTTTGGTTAAGGTTAGGGTTAGGAGTAAACTGGTAATGGTTAGGGTTAGGGCTTGGGTTAGGCATAAATGCAGCCATTAAAACGAATGGAAGTCAATATAAAGTCCTAAACCATGTGTGTTTACCCTGTCTTGGTCCAGAGAATAGAACTTCAGGCTCAAGCCAGATCGTCCCGTCGCTGTGAAGGACAGCAGTTGCTGTTGTGTAGGGCAGAGACACGAGGTTCCTCCCCTGTTCTTCCTGAACCCACAAACAAAAATCCATATAAAACGGGTTACAACAGAGTTGGGTTCGTGTTCAGGGCAGGTTAGTAAAATAACGATCCAAACTAAGCTGTTAATAAAAATGTCTGGCTTCATTATTTTTTCCCCATCTGTCACAAAGTTCAAATTTTTAGGAGACGGACCAACACAGCGAAGCATAAAACTTAAAATAAAGTGAAAGTAATCATCGTTTTCACTTTTATTTTATTACTGTGGCAAGACAGGGGAACACAGCAGCAGACAGGTCAGGGAGAACGTTGTGGAGAAGTTTTTATCCTCGGTAACATGTTTACTAGGAGTAGCATTTATACTCAGACCTTGTTTACAGCCCCTTACTTCCCTTTCCCTGCTCTGCTTTTATCAAACCACAGCTGTAAATAAGAAATTATTCTCAGTCTCTCCTGCCTGGATAAATGAAGATTAAATGATAAATAAAAACCAACTGGTAGTTGAAGCAATATACATATTAATATGTATCTAATATACACATTAGACATAATTGGAAAGCTGAGATTCTTCAGATTCTAATGATTTATGGCGATCAATTCATATATCATACTGTCATGCAGTATAATATATGTGAGAATATCATAGCATGCATGTACAGAAGGCTGGCTTTGTTAGTGACACATTGTCTGATTAGCTTAAAGCAATTTAAATAGCTTTTTTTTGTTTTTGCAATTATCTTAATATGTGTTCTTCAAATTTCAGTTGGGGATCAAGAACCAACCAAAGATATTTATATTCTGTTAATTTTCAAATAAATCAAGGATGCAATCATAAGTGTAAACACAGTAAAGGTTTTGTCAAACCACTCAGAAAGCAAATAATGTGCATCTCACCGTTCGAAGCCACATATCATTGACAGAACAGAGCCACCTCAAACAAAATCTTTTTATTTTTTTGTCTTTTTTCATGTCCACAACTATCCAGTGAATGTATTCCAGTAAATTAGTTAGTCAACAATCAAACACAATTTGCCGCTGAAAACTTTCAAAATGTCCTTCGTTGTGTGTATTTCTAACTAAGTTTTCATCATAACTACCTTCAGCATGCTCATATTAGCCTAAAAATAACACAGCGGCACCCTTTGTTAGGTTATTTTAACTCACAGGTTTACCTAGAAAGAAAAGCACGCACAGAGAAAATGGGAAATGTGTTTGCTCAGCTGAGGGAGAATCATGCAGTAAAAGAAACTGACACACCAGTCGTTGTTCTGATCCAGCAGAGTCTCAAAGATGTTGAGACTTACAGCTTCTATTTATTCACACAAATGAACAGATTTCACCACACCCCCATTGTCCATTGTCTTATCTTATCACCATACAACACACAGCAGTACCGTTTCTAACACAATGGCACTTTGTAGGTTTGTTTGTAGTTTTGTAGGAGCATCCTGTTTGGACAGCATAAAATCTTACCCCCACACTAAAAGTTACTACCCTTAGTCTTGTCACACAAAGTTAAACAAAAGAACAGACTGCATTTATCACATTCTCCAACACCCTTCTTCTTCTCCTTCTTTGTTATGTTTATTGGGGGCTGGCAAACAACACATTGGTGCATTACCGCCACCCACTGGTATGGAGTGTGAACCAGAATGTCACTCAAGGTTTCACTTGCCTCTCTAAGGATGGTGATGTATTATTGCTTGTGCTACCTTTGCTCTTGTTTTTATTAAGCCAAGCTCTAATGTCCATTTTGGCATACAACCGTATCAAAGTAACTTCTTTACAGCCTCCAAAAGTCCCAAATAGCCCTCTCTGCTGGTTGTCTATACATTGCATGGTTGCAACTTAATTTACACTGACGTTGTAATTTTTCTTGGGCGGGCCCAATACTTCAATGGCCTGCCATTGGCGCTGGACCGGATGCTGTGGGAATTACTTTCTCAGGAACAGAAGAACCGGTCCAGGTTGATGGTAAGGTGGAAGGAGAGAAGCACAGAGCAATCCTGTTAGAGGTTGCTAAAAACTGGGACAGAGGTTCATCCTCCAGCATAACAGCCGTCCTAAACCTGCAGCTAGAGCTACAATGGGATGGCTTAAATCAAAGCAGTCATGTGGTTCAAAGGCCTAGTTAAAGTCCACCCCTAAATCCAACCGAGAATCTGTGGCAAGACTTAATAATGGTTGTTGACGGATCAGACTTGTAGCTGTAAATGCAGGTAGTTCTACAAGGTGTTGACTCAGCAGGGCTAAACGCAAGCACACTACGTATGGGGTGCCATTTGTCAGGTTACAAGATCAAAAATTAACAGCAATAATTTGGGTTATTTAGCCTGTCATAAGATAAAGAAATAGGTATTCATTTTTCAAAGTCATATTTGGGTCCATGTTATTTATACATTTATGAATGTCACAATTTTTAAATACATATTTAGCTTGTAAACTAAATATTTAGTTTCTACGCTAAAAAAATGTGTTAACAATCTAAATGTTTAGCTCCAAACTAAATATTTAGTTTACAAACTATATATTTATCTAAGAAACTAAGTATATAGTTTGTTAGCTAAATACTCAGCTAACTACCGAAATATTTAGCTTAACTATCTTTTTATAATAAATGTTTTGTTTGCAAACTAAAAGATTTGTTTACAGGCTAAATATTTAGCTTTAAACTGAAAATCTATTTAAATATTTCATATTTAATAAGCTGAATATGCTAAACTATGTATTTAGCTCTAAATTAAATATCTAGCTGGCTAACTGAATATATAGTTAGGAAATGTGACATTTATAAATATATGATTGACATGGTGAAAATATGACTTTGACAAATTAAATAATCTGAATTTTTGACTATGTAACTTTACAAACGGCACACCATAGCACAGATTACAAAGTAAGAGGCTTTCCTTTTAGTTTCAGAACCACATATTCTTTTGCTTTCTTTTTCACTGCTTTGTGTTGGGCTGTCAATAAAATAAAATCCAAGGCCTTGAGTTTCCACAACTTCTCTGTTTTCTCTTGGAGGCCTATCTTTTCGGAATGTTGGATATATATGTGTCATGGCCTCACAATCCACAAAGTCTCCTTAAACCATACATCTGCATATCGTATGGTTGTAACAGACCTCATAAAGCCAATTTGTCCCCATAAGCCACCATGCTGTAAAATGGCCTCATAAACCTATGAGATGTCATATATGGAATAAGCAAGTTTCTATTGTTGAAGTGAGATTTGCCTCTGTCTGGGTAAAATAAAAATGTTTGACGTAGCCTTTGTGTCCAACGGGTGCAGGGAAAGTTGTGTACCTATGTGTCCCTATGAACACTCTAAAAGTCATTGTGGTGTTGTAAACCACAAACATGCGTGTGTGTGTGTGTTTCTGCTCTCACCCTGTGAATATCCAACGGCAGGACGTATCGTCTGACCTCAGGCTGAGGAGCTCTCATCGCTGCTTTCTTCACCTCCTCCCACTCCTGTCTCAGGTTGGCCAGGTACAGGTAGTTGTACACAAAGTCATGCCTGCCAATAGAAATAAAATATCAGTGAGTTGCAAGCACAGATTAAAAAAGAATCATATTTGCGGAGCTTCAAAATCACCCTTTCCACGTGCAGAGGTCAACCACGATGAACCCCTGGTCTTCATAGGCGTTGATGTGGTGAAATACGTTGAAAGCTGATGTTCTGTATTTGTGGCTTGTCATGTAACCTGCAGGCTCCTTCGTGGCCAAGTGGAACCATGTCTGCAACACATGAACACAAACTGATTCCAAGGAAGGGTTGAAATTCACGTTTTCACACATTTTATCATGGATGAGTTGTTCATTATAAGCAGTAAACATATGCCAATGAACCCCGAGTATTCAGTCCATATCCGGACGTAGTTGATATTTGTAATGAGGACATCCGTGAGCAAAGTGCAGACACTGATCATCTGTTATTACCCCCATGCTTTCATTGGATTCAAAGCAGTCCATGTACGTTGCTCCTCTGATGCTCCAAGACGACAGGAACTTCAGCAGGTTGATCTTCACCGGCTGCTCCACAAACACAAAGTGGTTCTCAGTCATACCAAAACTACACAGAGCCAAACAGAGAAGAGAAACGGATTAAATTCAATCAGAGTCTTTCTTTCTGCACGTTTGGAGTAGCAGTCTATTAATGTGTACCTGTGTATGTAGGAGGGCTTTAACCTCTCACTGCTGGGTAGCTGGACCACAACTTGGGATTTCTCTATGGGGTCGGATTTATCTGGAGACAAACAGTGTCATTTATTTTACCTCATTTTATTTTGCTTAATGAATAAAATTTTAAATCTGTGCAGTCATGTCCATCTTGGAAAAAACGGACTCTCTTCGATAACTACATACAGATGCATTTAGACATTTGTTGCCCAAACTTGTTATAAATATGTCAAGGCAAGGCAAGGTAATTTTACTTGTATATCACACTTTCAACAACAGGGTAATTCAAGGTGCTTTACATGATTGGGTGATTTAAAAACAAAAACAAAACAAACAAACATGGAATATAACATTGGAAATAAAAAGTAAAAGTAGGGGATAGGTGGGAGCAGGCGTTTCAGCAACCCCAAGAACTACCAGCAGAGACTCAAGGATTACTCTAACATGAGTGAATGGATCAGAGCAACACTTCAGGTATTAACTCAGGTTTTATTGAGGGAAAGACATGTTCTCAGGTTATTAAGCTTCAGAAAGTCCATTTTGCATAATACCCCCCCCCCCCCCCCTTTAAAGCACATATTCTCCATGTGGTTAGAATGAACAGTTAAATAACAAACTTCAGATAGGCTTCCACAATGGCAAAAATGACTTCAAAATCTTTAGAAATTCATTAATAATAGAAATAATTAATCTTCCGAATTAGAAAGTTTACCAGGAACAAGCTTCAGATAGCCTTTCACAAGGGCAAAAATTACTTTAAAATCTTTAGAAATTAATTATTAATATAAATAACTACTCTTCCGAATTAGAAAATGTACCAGAAACAGCAATAGTTCACTTAACTGGACAAAAATTAAACAAAAATCTGAAATAACATTCTGAGAAAACATGTATTATTTTCTTTTCAATGTAATAATAAAAGTAAGCTCCATTTGTTTAGATTTTATATTCATCCTCCTCAGTCAGTTTATAGATGAATAATTATTATTATAGATTTCGTTTCCATGTGGACCTGCTGGATCTTTGGCACTTTTGTCACACACAGAAACAAATATGGCAGCTATGCCAGCTCTGTTTATCTGTAAAGCTACACTTGCGCTTCAATATCTTGAAAACAGTCGCATCACAGCCCGCTGTCTGTTACGTCTATGCAATGGTTTAGAACCATCCACAAAAGTGTCTTTAAAGAGGGCTAAATGGGGGCCAGTGATGATCTTGGGGTGTCACACCAAAATAAAAGCAGGGCTGTATTACAAAGGGGGGCGGGGTCTAGTGACAGACATCAGACACATAACATGGGGGTCAGAGATTGACGCCAACATAAATACATAAAATCCATAAATAGTTCTAATTTATAAAAAATATTTTTCTGTCTTATCATTCATTAAAACATTATCTACACAAAAAGTGATAGTGTAGGCAACTTCATAAATTCAGAACAGAGGGAGCTGCTGCAGAAAGCAGGGCATTAAAATCACTGACTAATCAAAGACTCATTTAACATTTTGACTGATGGTTGTCGGAGTATACCACTAGAATAAACTAGACTACAACACTGAATTAATCAACAGTTTTACTTTTGTTTTGAGTACAAAGACTGCTGTAATTCATGTTTGCACTTATTCATGTAGAGATTCATCAATGTGATTATTGATTAAGGTTAGGCTACCTGATATAAATCTTGCAATATTTGATTTGATCATTTAAATGCTTAACCACCATAGAATTGAATGACCCGATGTGTCTCTTTGCAATTCCATAGATTTACTCAGGAAAAGAAAACTTTTTTAAGGGTTGCATTCTATATGTATCATATACACAAATACTTGCATGCAAGCATAAAATCCAAATATGAAGATAAGATAAATTAAATACATTTTAACCTTGAGTAGCATAATTTATATTTCATTAATAAAACAATATAATTGAGCCAATTTCCCCCAATAAATGACACTTAAATGTTAATCATGTTGCAGAAGTCAATTTATGACATATAACATCTATAACGATCAAATAAATCTGATGTTATACAGATGATCTGGAAAGAACAGAGAATTAGGAAAATAAATAATCAGATACAGAGCTCCACTATACAACCTGACACAGAACTAACTTTTGTGCTTGTCAGGGAAAGAAAAATTAAAATAATCCATCATCCTGTCTTAATATCAATACTGATTTTAGAGATATTGTTTATACAGTCACGTTTAAATGCATTTTGAAGCACATATTGCTGTATTTGGCCTTAAACAAGGTGTCACAATGCTCAAAAAGCTTTAATAAAAAGTCTTTATTTTAACTGCGTAGGTTCCCCCAGATTCCTCTATCAGGGTGTGGGCTCAGCCCCCAATGTTTCCAGGGCCAGGAAACGCCCCTGGGTAGTACCCTGGGAGAACCTTCGGATGCACAGGTGGAACGTGCAAACTCCATGCAAAAAGACCCCAGGCAGGTGTTCTGATGGAACACCATACCCATCAGAACGGCATACCTTCGAGTAATGCACATGCGCAGCAGTGAAACTTGCGGAATTGTGCATGCGTTAAAATCAATCTTAGAACATAGACTACAAGTGGTGAGATTTGGTGTATTTTCACATATTATATACACATTACCTAATTGCATGGCATAAAGAATCACAAGAAATGTTAACAGAAGTTTTCCGTATATTATTTTTAGCAAGTGGAGTGGTAAAATTGGGTAATGTTATGTTAAATTGTTAAATCGGGCGTATTAGGGCCATTGTAATTTTAAGGGGGAAAAAATGGGACACATTTCTGTCAAAAGACTTTGAGATTAATTTCACACATTTTCAAGAAAAATCTCGGAAATACTCTGACGTTAAAAAGTCGTAAACCTTTGATATTTAAGCTAAGATATTTTCTGAAATTGCTAAGGTCAGAAAACAATTAGAAAAATACTTTGCTGAGATTTTAAATCAGTTGTGCCTGACAGAAAATACCAGTCCTATAAGATTTAAGTGTTAAATTTCAAGATGCGCATCTGGATCATTTCATAGGCGTAAGTGTTTCGTGAAGCTCTTTTTCGGGATCAGAACAACTTATCTTGTCAATTTAGCCTACTCCATCATAAACTGTATTTTCTATTCAACAGGTGGCTATCAAAATGACATTCCTGTTTATAAACTGTACTTTCTATGAAGCAAAGACCTGTCAAAACAGCATACCCAGACCCCAAGACCAGACCCCACAAACGCTGGTATGCTGTTCTGACCAAGTAGGCCACATCGACAGGACACCGGGATTTGAACCCCAGACCTTCTTGTGGCAAGCCTAAAGCAGTACCAACTCCTCCACCATGCAGAACTCTGCTTGAAACTGTTCGATGAAAACATGAATAAAACTAGAAAAGCATTCGGAGAGCGCAGACTTCCGCAGAGGGAGCGCTTTTTGCCCTCCAGTGTTGTGCGAATGCGCGCTAGCTTGCCGGATGAAAACATTCAACGTGCATCCTGCTCGACCCTGCTGATGGCGCGAGCCTCACCTCTCTGTGCAGGTGGGATCTTGATGATGTTGTAAGCCAGACTCATGTTCTTGCCGAAGCAGTTGCCGATGTTGTAGACTGTGCCGTCTGCTTCAATGTGGGGGTGCGCTGTGACCCCATTAATGGACAGATATTTACACAGGTCCACCTGAAAAAGAATGTTCACGTGACATAATCTAAAATCACAAAGAAAACACATACCATCTATATGGGGTGCTGTAAAGATATGCAGTCAAAAACTGACAGCAATATTTCGGGTTATATAGCCTGTCATATGAGAAAAAATAGGGGTTTATTTCTCAAAGTCATTATTTATTCTTTTATAAATGTCATAGTTTCAAACTAAATATTTAGTTATCAGGCTAAATATTTAGCTTCGAAACTAAATATTTAACCCAGAGCTAAATATTTAGCTAATATAAAAAATCCACTTGTCGCAGAAGTGGACTATCAAAATAAAAGCTGGGTCACTGTTGCTGTAAATATATCTGTAAACCTCCGCACAGCCCATCTCATGTTTTTATGCATAGACTGTAAATAAAATGTATGCTGAAATGTTGGGAGGAGGAAAATAAATGATGATAAAGAGCAGTAGCTTTTATTTTGGTAGTACACTTCCGCTTATGGGCAAGTAAATTAGCATCTTAGCTAAATGTTTCGCTAACATGCTTTCACATTGAGCTAAATGTTTAGTTCGAAGCTAAATATTGAGCTAGACAGTTTAGCTTTCAAGCTAAATATTTAGCGTGCTAACTAAGTATTTTGTTCGAAATTAAATATTTAGTTTGTAACATTCAGTTGGCAAGCTAAATGTTTCGTTTGGAGCTAAATATTTAGTTCAAATCTAAACCGTCTAGCTAAATATTTAGCTTCGAAGCTTGTTAGTGAAATATTTAGCTTTCAAGATAAATATGTAGTACCAAACTAAACGTTTAGTTTGCTAACTAAGTATTTTGTTCAAAGTTAAATATTTAGTGTGTAAACTAAATATTTAGTTTACAAACTAAATATTTAGTTTGTAACATTCAGTTGGCAAGCTAAATGTTTCGTTTGGAGCTAAATATTTAGTTCAAATCTAAACCGTCTAGCTAAATATTTAGCTTCGAAGCTTGTTAGTGAAATATTTAGCTTTCAAGATAAATATGTAGTACCAAACTAAATGTTTAGTTTGCTAACTAAGTATTTTGTTCAAAGTTAAATATTAAGCGTGCAAACTAAATATTTAGTTTACAAACTAAATATATTTATAGTGTTTATTCATATTTAGCTTGCTAACTAAATATTTAATTTGAAACTGTGACATATGCTGTATAAATGAATCAATAAAATGGATACAAATATCACTTTGAAAAATAAATCCCCATTGATTTATCTTATGACGGGCTAAATAACCCAAATTATTGCTGTTAACTTTTGCCTGTGTGACATTACAAACAGCGCCCCATGAACATCAGTTACCCCATCTGTGACTCCTTCTACCTTTTGCATCTGTTTCATTTTAACAGCCTTTTTTCCCCTTTGACAATCAAGCTGTAGTAGTTTCTGAAGCACCTAAACAGGAATATTAGGACAATTTATTGAAGGACTGCTACACCATGATCTCAAAGACAAAATGGTTATCGTCCAGACCTCCATTTTCTGACACACTGGGCTCGTTAGTAGGAAAAATCTGAGATCTAGCCAACATTTCTTATAATCTTTTACAGATGATTCAGTTATACTGTGCCTTCAAATCCCTAGAACATGAAAAAGCACTTTTGCTCCAACTGTTTTAATTTCTGACAGTTATGATTATTCATACTCGTGGCAACAAGGTGTTTTTACAACTTGGAGCAGCTGATTAGCACCTTAAATGCTCAACTAATATCTGAAGTACAACCCTAAATCCCACAGGACTTAAAAAGGAGGCTTCATGGATGCAGAGCAGGACAAAAGAGTAGAGAGATAAGGAGAAAGGTTCAAACCATCTCTTCCATCTATCATAGAGGGCAAGGATCATGTCCTCGACTCTAACGTCATATAGCCACACAGAGATTTAAACAGTAGCGGCAAAAGCAAATGAGGTGGATTAGCAGTGCTTGCGAGAAACTTATGGTGGACATTTTACTGTGGAATATTGTCTCTGCTGCCATTTAAATTGAGCTGTTAGCATGTCATGACAGTCTTCAGTCAGAGGCCTCTGGTAGACTGACTGCTACTGGAGACCCTTCTTGCCCACAACATCACCATCCACAACGACTGTTTGAAGATATTCGGATGATATAACATAACACGACAACATTGTATTTCTTTTTTGGGATGAAAATAAAGTATTTTTTAAATTGAATTAAAAACCCTGTAGTTAAATTCCAACCAACCATCCCACCTTCTGCAAGGTCTCCAGCGACTCTGGATCCACTTTGGTGATGTAGTTGGTCTCTGTGACGGCGTAAAAATCTTCGCCGATCGGGTAGACGTTTACTAAACAGTTATCGGTCACTTCAATGCCTCTGAAGTATGTGAAGAACCTAAACAGACACAGCAGACATGAGGGGAAATTATTTATTAATATTACTGTCATTATTATCCAAAATATATAGGAGACAAAAAAATCATCAAGCAAGTTAAAAACTTAAAATCGACTGTTTTACAATTCAGAGGAAGACATTTGATAAATATACCATTTCATTAAGTGATACTTTTCCCCCCATTATTTATATTCTTCGGGCAGGGCCGGTGCAAGCTTGGATGGGGCCCTGAGCACAATTTGATTCAGGAACACCACAGCACCATACTGTTTGCAATGGGGCATTCAAGACAGCATGTTTCAAGTTAAGGTAGAGCGCAGCAATGAATTTATTTCACTCACTTTATGACAAACCAATTATTTAGTTGGCCTCGTTAGTAAATAAATAACATTTAGGTGAAGTGTTTCAGGAAGTGAAAGCTGTGAATAAATAGTGGAAATTGGGTTATTTAGCGGATCTATTCATTTGATCCTGCAGTCATGAAGGAGGGTTGAAGTTTCACTGGTTGGAATTAGATTCACATCCATGAAGGTGGGGATTCACTGAAATGAAAATTTGGGCTAGTTTTACTTATCGGACCAAAAACGACATGTTAAAAAACTGAGCTAACATAGGCCGACACTGATTTTGGTGCCGATATATATCGTGCATCCCTGCGTAAACGTTTCTGTTAGTTTTTCAAATTAATTTGGAAACAATTAAAGTTGGTGTAAAATTTACACCCAGTCAAGAAATTATCAAACGCTGCGGGATTCAATTAACCTAACTTTTAAAGCATGAAAGATCCATACGCAGCTCCTGGAGCAAATAGTTAAACTCTCTCCAAACTCAGAACGCCTCTTCAGTGGGACTGAAGGTGGAGATGAGCTGCTGCTGAGATCTCGCGAGAGCTGTGCGTAAGTAATATGGCGGTAAACTGGTAAAACAAACAAACTCGGGTCAAAACAAACCATAACATTCGAGCCAAATATAGCAAACGTTTGATAATAATAACCATTATTTTGTATTTCTCCATAAAACAAACTGGACGAGGAAACCTTGCACAGCATGGAAAGCTACTTGGACGAGTGCTTTGACAACATTGTTATGGGCAAGCCACAGAAATCCACCTCTGCTATGCCAACAAGCACACCATCACAGAAACGCACCCGTTCTGTATGGAGGACTACCGGGGTCATTGGAAAAGCAATACAGCATTTTGACGAGGAGTGCTTAATTGTGAATTAAAAATATGGATTGATAGATATAATTTCAAATTCAACAATTAATCCATACAAAAAAAGACAAATTTGAAAAGCATTTTGCAATTACACATTTTAAATGGAAATACTAAAGAGGAATTGCAAATTGTATTTATTATTTGATTATTAAATACTGTGATTTGAAAATGTTTTTCAAATCCTATTTCAAAATTGAGAATTAAATAACACAATTAATAAATGAGATTGTAAATATATTTCCTTTTCATGCATTTAAAAAAGTTATTCCCTTTTCTACATCTGTTTTCTCTTTCCGGCTCCCTTTTTTAAATCCTTTTTGCAATTGCATTTCCTAAATGGTTTACCCTCTGCAATTCCTCTTTAGTATTTCAATTTAAAATGTGTAATTACAAAATGCTTTTCAAATTTGTCTTTTTTTGTATGGATTAATTGTTGAATTTGAAATTATATCTATCAATCCATATTTTTAATTCACAATTAAGCACTCGTCGTCAAAATGCTGTATTGCTTTTCCAATGACCCCTGTAGTCCTCCATAGTAGTCCTCCATAGTATGGACATAGAGGATGACGCTGAATCCACCGTCCGAGATTTTCTCCAACATCGGTTAAAGCTCCCAAGCGACACGGTAAAAAACATCACTTTTCACCGCGTCCACCGGCTCGGAGGTAAGAAGCCCAACAACAGCAGGTGTTATGCCGAGAAATGCATCCCCTGTCGCGGGAACGCGCATCGTTCAAAACTCCCTGATAACGAAAACGGATTAAAATATAGTGACGCGACAACTTTTAAATATATTCGTAATATTACCATGTTTCCTACGCATGTACGTCCTGAAAATGTACTGTTTTATGGCAGATAAATGTAAAAAAGGACGACTTTGACACCTTTTATCTGAATACGTTTAACTTTACAGTTTTAACATCACAATGTCTCAGGAGTATCTTTCGGTCCTTCGGTGTTTATGGGTCACATTCTGCGCTTTTTCTACCAACAGCGTGATAGTTAAAGCATTGTATAACATCTAAACTTTTTAAATCAAAGATTAAAGGCTGATATGGGTGCAAACAGGACACAATGTGGCCTACATAAGAAAACGTTTTATCTGCTGTTAATGGCAGAGTACGCAATTATGTTATCGGTTGGTCTAAAAACTCTCAATTAATAGCCCACATTAATACACCCTATGCCCCTAAATGTCTGTTATGTAATACAAGAAAATCCAGTTTTGTTCTTTGGGTGGGGGGGGGTGGGGGGTTGGGGGGGGTCAGTACCTGGACATTTTGTTGTAATAAAGTATTTTTTTTTTTTTAAAACCTCCCCGGTTGTTTGTTTGTTGTTTGTCTTCAAAAACTGTAAATAGAACCCAAATATTCAACTTTCCCTATAGTGTACCATCCTTTAACCCTAAAATGCATGGGACAGGTTTGAAAATCACACCAGCAGCCCAAAGATCATGCATTGTTCTATAAAAAATACTTATGCCACACATAAATCTCGAAAATAGCAGGGCTTCTTTTTAATGGAGATTTGAGGGGATGGGGACATCACTGGGGACATCGCTGTCCCGTAGCGTCCTGGGTCCCAATTTTAATATACAACTTAGACACTCCCACTTATAACATTCTCACACGACACACATGTAGGGACTTTGGGGTGGGCACACTTTTCGGCATCCAGAGGGGAAGCGGTTCAATCAGCTTCACCTCTGGTGCCGGTGCCCACTGTTAAACCACATATAGACACTGAGGGCTCGGGGTGGGGGTTGGGGGATGTGTGGCTGCCTTCCCCACATCCCACCCCTCTGTTTTAAATGCACATTATAACAACACCAGTAGGGCCCCTGCCTACTGGTGCGTCGGTGGTCAGTCCGGTTCGGACCTGGTGCGTGCCTGGCCGGGCCTGGGGGGGCCTGTGTGTCGGTCGGCCGATACGGTGGGCCGATATCTTCCTTTGGTTGGTTGGGGCACCTCTTTTAGGGGTGCCAGGTTTGGGATTGTTGGGTGGTGCCTGCTCGGTGGCTCGGCGGGATACGGATCCAGCGTCTCTGCTCGTTCAATCACCTGTTCTGTGCGCACCGTGCGTGGTCGGTTCATTGCCGGGTTTGACCGGCCCTGGCCTTTGTTGGATGCCTGGACTCGGTGCTCTGCGTTGCGTGGTATCAGGACTCGGGAGCTGGTACAACTTGGTGTCTAGGTGCTGGCTGAGCCCGGCCTGGGGATGCTGTCCGTCCCCTGCGGCTATCGGTGGGGCGCGCCGACGTAGGGCAGGGGTGGGGCGCTGGGATGTTGGCGGTGGGGATTGGGGTGGTGGTGGCGGCTGGCCGCGGCCCCTGCAGTGCCGGGGGCCTCTCATCGGCCGGTCCCTTGTCGGGTCCCTGCTGGGGGGTGGGGCGCCCCTGGGCCCCGGCTCTCCCGGTCCATGGACCGGCCCGCCCTGACGCGGCCGGTTGCCGGCGGGGCCCGTGGGCTCGTCACTGCTGCCCCCCGGGCCCCTGCATAGTAGCCGCTGGACGTTCCCCTGGAGTTCTCCTTTGCTCCTCTCTTGGGGGATGCGAACGGCCCCACCCGGGTCCGCCTGGGGCTCTGGGGGTCCTTTGGACGTCTTTGCTCCGATCTCCTTCATGTCTGCATCAATTCCAGGGAGAATTGATGATGCCTGCTCACACCAACTATCGAACACTCTTATGGAGAAACATTATATGCACCAGCATGCTAACACACACACATAGATGTGGGGTCTCTGGTGTTTAAGGATATATTCTTGGGCTGAGGTTATCATTACTAGAGCTTGATTAATCGGTACCATGAGTTTTTCTGTGACATTGTTGTTGTATTTTTATATCCATTTTTGTGTGATGTGGTTGTTTAGTTCTTAGTTCACGATGTTAGGTTTGTTTTGTCGATGTTCCTTTTTCGTGTTTTGTTTTTCCCCCTCTCTCTGCCGTCCTGTGGGTATGGAGGCAGACTTCAATGTTTTCCTGTGTTTTCTTTGTTCCCCTTCTTCTCTTGTATTTTCAACTCACCCTCTCTCATTACTTTTTGTTTCCTACCTCTATTCTTCATCTTCTTTCTTTCTTCCCCTTAATTTTCCGTCTCCGTGTCCATAACATCAGGAAATAAAACCCCCAGCAATTCATAATAAATATTTTTCACACAAATATCAAGTGGAGTACTATAGCAAATGCTGTACTGCTCCGCTTGTGAAAGTAAATCTGTTGGGCTTCTACTTGGTACTCGGACACAAATTCTGAGCTCAACACTGCCAAACAGGACAAAAAAAAAAAAAAAAAAAGCATGAAAGTTTAATACTGAATGCTTAGAGATAAATAACTTTAAACGTTCCATTTATGGAATTAAACTTACCGTAATTTTCGGACTATAAGCCGCTACTGTTTTCACACGCTTTGGACCCTGCGTTCTATACAACGATGTGGCTAATTTATAGATTTTTTTCCTGGCTAACGGCCTCCGGGGGGCACTGTAGCAGTAAACGTAAAAGTGAGACAGACATGTGGGGAAAGATTTTGCGCCGAAGAAGACGCTACTGGTAGTTTTCATGCACACACCCTCATAATGGAAAACACACAAAGAAATGCAGCTTTTAAGTTAAAGGCAATCGAGCTGGCCGCCAAAGAAGGAAATAGAGCTACTGCATGTAAGCTTGATATTAATGTGTCCATGGTGAGACGTTGGAGGAGGCAGCAGGAAGAACTGAGTCAGTGTAAAAAGACGACAAAAACTTTCAGAGGACATAAAGACACAGAGGAAGACATGCTTCAGTGGCTATAGTGCGCAAGAGGAAGATGAAGGTAGCGACTAATTACTTTTCTGGTAGGTCAAAGTATGTTTAAAAAAAAGCGTGTCTTAAATAAAAAAAATTTAAAAAATCTTCCTTGTGCCGTCTTTCTGTTTAAATATATCTCCGGTTGAAAATGTGCAGCTTGTATTCAGGTGCGCTCAGTACTCGGAAAATTACGGTAAGTCAAATGAAACAACTTCACTAAATTCAGGAAAGTTGTTTCATTGTTGATAAATCTGACTAGCTACAGCAAACAAGCGCAAAATAAGTTTGGAGATCTTTAATGTATTAAATTTCAAGTGCTCCTAGGGGGTAGCTCGGTTTGGTTGTGCCTTGGGCCGGCTCTGCCTGAGGGGATGATGCAATGGATAAAGTGTCTGAATCGGACAAAACATTTTTTTTCATGTAGTTTGGCACATTCTTTTCAGGAAAAAATCCTCAAGTATGCTGTAATGCTTCTGCTTAAGCGGATTGTTTCTGCTGAGCTGATCAGTCAGATATAAAACAACAGCAATACTCAGCCAACCAAACTCTCAGCTGGGAGTATAAACAACATCTGACATCATAAAAATAATAAACAACATCTGACCACCTGTCTCCCACCGTACCTGGAGAAGACGTTTTTGCAGGGGTCTGGATAGGCAACGGTGCCAAACTCGGTGATGACAACCCGGTTTTCAGTCATGGCCCGGACATATGCATCCGTCTTGATGAACCTGAACACAAAGATTGCAAAAATAACCAGTCAGACAGCTCTTTTATGTCTACAAACATCAGTTCTGCATAAAAAGCAACCCGTAAGCGAACATGAAAAGGGCTTTTTATTTGTAGAGATATTCCATGAGCAATTGTTGTGGTTTGTGGCTGCTCATTGACTGAGTCTTTCTGAATCAGAAACAGCTTGTACACAAACAAGAATTTTGACTTCAGTTTCGAGCGCTCATACAGAACAAACATTAAGTACAAATATATAAACTTTAGTGGAAACATAGATGAAAGGACAAAACGAACAGTATATACATGTATGTGTACGTTCTGCCAAATTCTTTAGGACAACAATTGAACATTTTTTAAAGCTGATGCATTCTTACTTTCTGTAGTAGGTCACCTGATCGCCCTGCAGATCAAACTTGTGCATGAGAGCCTGCCCGTCAAACAAATGGTGGAAAGGTTCGTCCCCCACCTCGAAAAGACCAGGACCCATCCTGAGAAGGCTTCCGCTGAGCCATGATGGGATCACACCTGAGTGAACAGGAGTTTACATCAAAATCCTCTCCTCCTTCTGACACTAAATGCTGCGGTTATAACAAATATAACAGACACTCCTCCATCATTTAATGTCCTCATTTGATCCCCACTGTTTCGCCATGTTGAATTTTATGTTTTAGCAAAGGACATTTCTGCAAAGTAGGGAATAAAAAACTTTAACGGACAGATGATTAATTGCAATTTCCTCTCCGTCGTTTGTTGTGGATTAATGTTACAAAATAAAGGGACTCCCAAGATATTCATTCCCAACCTGCTGTCTATTTCAGGCAGACTACAAGAAGTATTTGTTCTTGAACTCCCACTGATCGCCGTGTAAGTGGAAACGTGTGGAGAAAGTCTCCCATCAACACCCACAAAGATACATGAAAGCCTTAATATAAATGTCGGCTGCTGTTTACCAGTGATTTCTGCAGGTATGGGTTCATTCAGTTCCTCCACCGTCTCAAAGATCTTCCTGTAGCCCGCAGCAGGATGTTCCACTCTGACGACAAAGTTGAAGCCACGTTAAGAGCGTCACACCTCAGAAACAACCAAGAGGTTGGCTCTAAATGTTGGGTTTCTCTTGAAACGATAAGAAAAAGACAAATATTTGGAGGACTGTGTAAAAGATTGTTGCATATTGGATCAACAGCCTGATTCCTGCTCCTGGGAGCAACAACTGGGAACATGATTTTTATTTTTAAAAATGGTGTTGAGTAACTGTTTCGGCGCATTAAGGTGATTCACAGATCATAACTGTTTACAGTTTCAACACCAGCTTCCCCTTCCCATTGGTCCTTCTACGTCCATCTTGCATTCCTTTGTCTGAACTTTTTCAGTTTCCTTAATCTTTCTGTTTCTGCTTCTTTTAATTGTTTTTTCTTCTTCTTTTGTCTTCCAACATCTCTCTGTTAAACGCTTTGGAGCGACTTCATGATTTATTTTCGGGCCGAGCTCCCTCCTTCAATCCAAGTTTTTATCCACATCAAGTTTTCTTTATTTTGCTTCAATTCCTTCACCAATTTGTAGTTTTTGAAGCTGGCTTCTTTCGGCTATTTCCCCTGATGTGCTAAATTTTGCATCACCTCCTGGCTCATCTTAAAGTGTTTTTTTCTCTGTCAGTAAAACATCTCAGCTCTGCCAGCTGCTGTCTCCGGTTTCATTTCGGAAAGCCAAAACATTTCCACATCAAAATTGGAACTAGCGTTTCACCTCTTTATTCTGAAAGAAAGTAAAGGAAAGTAATTCCTCACCGGCTGACCATGCTGCTGTTTTATGTCTGAAACTTCCTTCTGGACTTGCAGATGCACACACGTTGCTTTCAGGAGAGACTCTGGCTTGGGTTTAAACCACACAAACATTTCCTGCAGCTCCCCCTTCTCCCTCTCCTCCCATTCCCCCTCCCATCCCATCCTTCCTCGCTCCTTCTCTTATTCTCCTCTCCTTTCAAGCCTTCCTTTCTCCGCCCTCCTCCTCCAACCTTCACCCACGCCTCCCACAGTTTTACCCAGGGCAGAACAAACCGGCTTTGTCTCCTCTCCTTTCAGACGCCAGGCCCCTCGTCTCCATGCTGAATTTTCTCTGGGCCCACCTCGACCCGGGAACACGAACGCTCACGCCTCCTAATAATGTGGATCGGACCAATAAAGTCCGATTTCAAAATCTAGCGTCCTTTGTAGTTGGACGAACATGCAGAAGCAATTAGGCCTAATTAGTTCCTGATGCTTTTGATCTGAAGTTTGGGAAACTTTGTTTTGGTTTTATCGGCTTTTGAAAAGAGGAGAGTGAGGAAAAAAAACATTTGTCGGCTATTCATTGTCTGTCATGGTAAAAGAAGGCTGAATTGTGAGAGTTTCCTTATATAAGGTGTCAGGAAGTAAATCTGTCATTTAATGCGTGTCACTGCTAGCAGAGGTCCAACAATGTCATGCTGGGGCTTAAATATTAACCATGGGTCAAAAGGTTAATGTAACAGTCGGATATTTATATATTTAAATATTTATTGACTGAAAACAGTTAAAAGAAATTGAGTGAATTAGGTTTATTTTCATAGAAGTTGACTTATCCATTGAATTATTGTCAGTTTTTGGTTTGGCCTGGAAGTCAGACTGCAGTGTGTCTTTGATGGTCGACCATGACCTTTTGTGCTTGTCGGCTCCCAGACGTCAGGTTCAGCTAATCAGGCCTCTATGTTTAAGTAGCAGCCCCAATCAATTCTTAGGCTTCGGGTCACAAGGCAAGTAAAGTAATGGCGAAACTATCTTTCCATTCTTTGTAAAACCTCAAGAAACAATTATGAAAAGGATCTGCAGCAGGACCAGGGTTCTGGACATCATCAGAGAATCCTCCCGAAAAACCTTTGGAACAGGCAAATGGTACGGGCTACATGAAAACCCGTATGGGGTGCCGTTTGTAAAAAGTCAAAAGTTAACAGCAATAATTTGGGTTATTTAGCTTTTTATAAGATAAATATACGTGGGTTCATTTTTCAAAGTCATATTAGCATCCATGGTAATTAATTTACGAATGTCACAGTTTGTTTGAAACTTAATATTTAGACAGCAAACTGAATGTTTAGCTCCAAACTAAACAGCACTGAGCTGGTTTAGTTTGGAGCTAACTAGCAAGCTAAACTGGCTGGCTAGCCTGAATTTTATGTTTAGCTAATGTGCAATGTACTTGCCAATAAGCGGAAATGGACTACCAAAATAAAAGCTGGGTCTTTCCACCCTCTATATAACCTCTGGGATTAATAAAGTATTTTTGAATTGAACTGAATCAAATAACCTCTTTAGATAGCCATTTTAGCTTGCTAGCTAAATACTTAGCTTCTAAAACTAAATACTTAGCTTGCTAGCTAAATACTTAGCTTGCAAACTAAATATTTAGCTTCAAACTAAATATCCGTCCAGGTGTTAAACTGCTGTTATAAGATAATTATAATTATGTCTTATTACAGACATGATGCATGGGTAGATTCAGAATCAGCTTTATTGGCCACGTTTGTGCACACAGACAAGGAGCTTTGGTTCCACTTTCCTCTCAGTGTGCAGGCATTTTAAATATCTAAACTTGGTGGGAAGAAAATGACATGGTGGAATTAATGCAAATATGCATGATATCAGTCGGGGTACTCTGGATTTTAAGTGTGTAATAAAAATAAGGTCAGCCTCATAAAATTAACTAAAATAAAAGCCACATCAAACCTAGTATAATATGTCTGTTTGAAGGTTAAATGGTGTTTTTCAGGGTTGGACTGAGATGAAGATACAATGTAAATATATATATTTAAATATAATCACAGTAACATTTCAGTTCAGAATAATTATATCTACCCACCACAAGAAGCAATAATTAGACTATTATTAAAATATTGGTTGATCGATTAATTAATTAAACGAGATATAAAGAAACATGAAGTCTATCTATGTAGAGAGAATCCTGAAAGAGGAATTAGACGTGAACATTCAGATTTTTACTGTTATCTGATGATTATTTCAATTTATTAAACCGTCTCTTTTACTGAAAATGTAAACTCATGGTTTTCTTGCTAAATTTGGAACGGCAAAAGGCTTCAGTCTCTAGAATTAAGGTGCTGAAAAGAGGTTTCTACTAACGAAACCATGAATCCTTTGGCTTCACATTGGTCTACTACAGGGGTAAGGCGCCTTGGCAGAGGTCTGTGTTTTCAGAGTGCTTTTCTAGTTTCGTCATTGTTTTTTCTCTCTCTCTCTGCCGTCCTGCAGGTGTAGAAGCAGACTTCTTGGGTGTTTGCTTGTATTTTCTTTGTTCTCCTTCCTCTCTTCTATCTTCAATTCCCTCTTTCCCTTTTAGTCCCTCCTCCCTTCCCCTTTTTTTCTTCATTCCCGTCTCCGTGTCCATACTATTTGAAATAGACCCATATAATTACTAATAAAGATTTCATAGATATCATCTCAAGTGGAGTATTATAGCAAAAGCTGTAATGCTCCACTTGTGAAACGACACATTCTGGGCTTCTACACACTACCATATGTTCACACCGAACGTCTTAATGTTCAACTCCCAATTTTATTGATTAAATCTGATTTTTGGGTGTGGTAGTTTACACTATAGTCTCCAATTTTCCTCCTCCTGCGCCGTTTAGTGACACCTGTCTCGTGTTGGTGACATACAAGACAGGTTTAATGCGACATGACCATTCAGACTGCAGTCACTTAAAAAAAAAAAAACAGAATTATCAGATTTAATTTAACTTAATTTCCCTCTGGGATCAATAAAGTATTTTTGAATTGAATTGAATTTAGTACCACATATTAAAGTGACCTGGGTTGGGATTTGAAAGAAATGTGTGCTGTTCTGAAAGTCATTATAAAATATGGGTCGCAAATAGGCAAAAAAAAAAAGAAGTCCGATTTGATGTGGTTTTGCCTGCAGTGTGAACATAGCCAAAGTGACAGAGCCCCTTAAACAGCTCTTTCTGAAAGGGACTGGAATTAAGAATTTATCCGGTGAGATTGCTTCATGCAAGAGTAATTTTGTGCAAAAAAACTTCATAAACACATTTTGTACAGACCATAGACCTTTTATAACTTACTTAAAAAGAGGCACATGTCCCCCCGTTAAGTTTTGAGAAAAGGTCCACGCTGGGACCAAGCATGTAATATGGGGAAATTCTGCTTTTATTTTAACTTTAAAACTTTCATTAATCCTCCTGTCATAGTACATCCCAGATTAAAAACCTCAGGGATCACACGGTTTCTCCGTGTTTGGTTCGGATTCTGGGAATGCTGCAGGATAGTAGCTCTCCAGGACTGAACTTGGGAACCCCTGGTACATAAAAGCCCAATAAAACTACTGCAATGCATCAGTAACTTAAACGAGTTTAATGGTAGTGATTATTTTGGAAGACACAGACGCAAAAAGAAAGAAGAGCTGCAGTTTCTCCTGTTTGATCTGGAACATGACTATAGTGCAGCGACCAAAAATGTTGACCAGTGAAAAAAAAAAAAGAGATTGAAGCAACAGAACTAAAATATGCTGGAATGCTGGAAGAAGACTCATTTAACTCGGAGTAAAACATCTTCACATACATCTTTTTGTGTGCAAGTGTAGTCGGAGCTCATTTAGTTTCCCTTCTGACTTATTAGCCATTAGCTGGACTTTCTGGGTTGTCTTTAGGCAGGTTAAGACTAGGTATACCACAGAAATCAGGAAGGATACTGATCATACAAAGAAACATTCAGCTGCGACAGACTGAGGTTTGTTACGTCCTTCACACAGAACACGTTTATTTCCCAACATTTTGCATAGTAAACAGTTACAGGTGCATTTTCACTCCTATGTTAAGTTTTTGACAAAAACAATAGCAACAAAGCATTTATGTGGGTCATATTGCTTCATTTGAGGTATAGACAAACTCTTCATAGTCAGACATTTAAAACAAACAAGGGGTCATTTAAAAGTATTAAGTTAATTTATCTTCCTTATACGTGTAATTCAGATAGGAACATTGATTTACCAAGTACCTGTGAGCATGTAGTATGACAATTAATGACAACTGGGAAATTAAAGGCCTATGAACTGTAGTTATTACCAAAACGTCAAATGAAAATGCTGAATTAAGCTTTAATAGAAAGGCTTTAAGAATCAAATATTCAATTAAAAAAGGTTTAAATTTGGGGCGACTGACAGTTTTCCTAAAAAGGAGTGCAAAACATGTTCTAGCCTGCATAGAAGGCTAGTAATAATACAACACCCCCAGCTCTACTTAAATTAGTTTAGTTAAATCTGGAAACTTAAAAACACAAAAAAATCCTACAACATGAAAGAGACTTAAAACAACACAAATAAATGACAGTTTTAACAAGAAACCTTTCAAATAAAAGCAAAACTTTACTTAAAATGTCTAAAAACGCAACTATAGACAAGTAGAGCTGCTCCCAATGTGATTATTCATATCAATTAAAATTTATGTGGCATATTTTACTCCCAAATTTGCTCTAAAGGGTTTTGTTTTTTTTGCACAGCCACATTTTTTAAAAATAAAACTAAAAAAGAAACTTGAACCAGAAACCAGGATTAAAAGCGTTTTAACACATGAAGTGGGAACTCTCAAATTATTAAGCTGCCTTAATGTGAGACGGTCTTTAGATATTACTGGAGTTTCTGCACTTCTGATGTAACTGTAATCGCTGCAATTGTCATCCTAAAGATAAAACAATGAGCGCAACAAAACACGATGTGATCGACACGGCGACTTCCAAGATGTTTCAGCTCCTGATGCTGAAGGTTTTGCTCTTCTTGATGTTGAGGAGCGGGGGTTTGATCTTTGGCTTTTCGTCAGCTTTGCTCTGCTCAGCGGAGGAAGGGAGGCGCCGCCTGTAGATATCCGGGTACTGCTTCTGAAACTGAAGCAGAAACAACAGTTAGATGCAGAAAACGAGCTTCTTGATGCTTCCCGTCTCGAGAGGTCGTCCCAGGGCTGGAACACCATGCAGCAGCACAGTCTGCACGTGCAAACAGTCCTACACAGATTTACGATCCTCCGGAGTTTCTTCATAACGTGATGATGGCTACATTTGAAACATGAAATACTTTTAGACAACCAGTGTGAAGGTTTGGGACTCAGATCTGGCAGAGATCATTAGAAACAAAAGGATCTTGCACAGTATTGTGTTTCTTAAAGCAACAGACCTTGTTGTCCCAAATGTTGTTAATCTTATCAATTTTTCACTGTCCACTGGGTCAGTTCCTATCCTCTAAACAGGAAGAGATAAGTCCCATCTTGAAAAAAATAAATAAAATAACTTGGACCCGATGGAGCCTGACAATTATCGGCCTATGGGGAGCCTAAGTCTTCTGCTTCCGGTCCATGGGTCCCCTACTGCCAAAAAAAGAAAGAAAAAGAATGAGAGTCAGTGGAGCGATAAATGTTATTTTCTGATCCCGTTTGAAACGCACCATGACATATGATGTCCGTGAATTTTAAAGACATTTTGATGCAGAGAAAACGCTAATTTTCTACGAGTGGCAAAAGTTACTTTAGGTTTTGTGTAAAAACACTTAGTGGACTACGACTGAAGAAGAAGACGGAGAAAAATGGCGATCACACATGATGAATTGACATTCATCATGTGTGAGATTCAGGAAGTAAGACAAAGCGGACCAGAAAATAACATCTATTGCTCCATTGACTTATATTCATTTTTTTTTTTTCGGCCAGGGGACCCATGGGCCGACAGGAAGGGGAGGAGACTGAGGCTCCCCATTTCTAAATTACCCTTTCTCTCTAAAGTTATGGAGAAGGTGATTAAAGGCTGTGTGTAAACACCAAATCCCCTCAGCCAGCTGCTTTGGTGTGCCCGCTAGCGCCACTCTGAGGTCGGAGGCAGCAGATGATGGGGGCCAAAGTCATTGGTGTGGAGGTGGTCTCGTTGGGGAGTGGTGTACTCACAGGTGCCAAAGTAACTCCCGCTGTCACAGCAGCAGCTTTAGACCAAAAACCGGCGGCGACTGATCGCTGCAGATGTTCACGGCGGCGGTTTTCTGGCTAGCTCTTTTGTGCTAGCGATTTGAATGCATTGATGCCCATTGAGGACATTGATCTTTTTACAAAACGCAATGAGCCTCCCTGTTGCTTTCGACAACAGGCTTCAGCCACCGTTTAAATTCCTCAACGTCTAGCCAAGAATCAGCAAATTTACACTTCCCCATTTTCAGTGGTACTGCTTTGCTGCATTTCACTATAAATTGGTGGAATATGTCACGTCGGATGTCTGTAGCGATAGTACGCAAGGTAACCCGAGCAAACAACCGGCATAAAAGAACGAAAAATATATTTTATTAGTTTAAGAGCATCTATTTTTGTTTTAAAAATTTGACAACACCAATCAAATTTACGACATTACAAAAATCGATTAAAGACCAACTTTAAGGGTCTTAATTTTCCTTAGATCCACTTTTAATACTTTTCAAGACTCAGCGGATACCCTGGGATGTAAGTTAGGACACTCCTGACATCTCTGGTTCGGGAGTCGGCAGTCAGCCGCCCTGTGTAGCCGACTGATCCAAACAAAGACCATCTAGAGGCTCAGGAAACCTCTGCAGGTGTTTTGAGTTAATTACCTGGTTATAAGCTTCCAATATTTAACTATTTCACAATATTCTGTCCACAAGCTGTTTTGGACATTAATGCTGAAACTACAGAGCCAACGTTGGAGACAAGACTCAAGTAAACTTTGACCAATCAGTGTTTTCCTCTTTTGGGATCTAGTCAGACTACTTTTAGTTCTTCAGCTTAAATGAGCCTCCGTTACCTGCTTCAGTTTCTTCCGTCTGTCCTTCTCGTTAATGTTCTGGTCCGTCAGCAGGATCTCCAACAGCTCTTCCATTGCCTTCTGGGAGGACTCTGCTTTTTGCTGTTCGAACTCAGCGCCGCTTATTTGTTTGCAAAAGGCGTACATCTGCATTGGAATGCAAACTGCGTCGCCGCCATCAGCGTTTGGACCAGAGTCGACGGGGACCTGGGGTCGAGACAATTAAAATCACCAAAAAATTCAAAAGTGGGTGAGAAAGTGGATTTTTGGCTCCCATATTTATGTTAAGGGTTGCCCTTTCTTCTGGTAGCTAAAGAATCTCCTTTTGACCATTAAGCATCATGCAATAGACCCAACATGCTTCATGATCTGCGTGTGCACATCCTACATCTCCAGATGATGAAGGCGTACCTGTACGGTGCGCAGGTAGTGTATGTGGTCCCTGATGGCGCTGAGCAGGTACTCTGGGACCGAGAGGATGCTTTGCTGATGGTCCATCAGAAACGACACCAGTCGGGTCGCCAGCAGCTCGTCCAGGTCACACTCCTCAGCACTGCTCAGGACACAGCCTGAAAACGTGTGAACCATCTAAGAGGAGAAGAAGAAAACGGTAAGCAAAGCTAACTGGACGAAACAGCAAGAGACGCACAACAGTTTGTTGTTGACAAAGAAAAGGAATTACAATCACAGACTTTGATGTCTTGTAATGAGATGGACTGATTGATGCATATAACCATGAAGCAGAGGAAGAGCCAACAAGCTGAGGTCAGGTTTCTGGACACTTGGCAATAAAAGACATTTATCGTCATTCTTTTTGGATACATTTATGGCTGGACTTTAACTGGGCCATTATGAATAAACAACTAAATAAAAAAAGAAGGAAAGAAAAAGAGAGGCAGAAAAAAGAAAGACAAAGTAAAGAAAAAGACTGACAAAAGACAAAGAAAAAGACAGAAAAAAAAGAGAAAACAGAAAATACACAGACAAAGAGAAAGAAAAGAAAAACAGAAAGAAAGAAGCAAAAAAGAGACAAACAGAAAAAAAAGAAATAAAATAAAGAGACCAACAGAAAAGAAAGACAGAATAACAAAGGCAGAAGAGAAAGAGAAAGAAAGTAAAAAGACAGACAAAAGAAAAACAGAAGAAAGACAGATGGAAAAAAGGACAGACAGAAAGAAAAAGAGAAAAAAGAAAGGTAGAAAAGAAAAAAAGTAGTATTTGATGAATAGTCATAGATGTCTGCAGCTCTTCCAGATTCACCATAGACTTCTTGTCTGACTACTGCTTTCCTCACCCGGCCCGCCAGATGATGGAGACGACCACCAACATCGGTCTGCTGCTTCCTTTGTCTTCATAACGCCGTTTGTTCCCTACCACAGCTCTTAGGCCTCCAAAATACATCTTTAATTAAACTGGGATTAAATTACAAAGAGGTGGACTCTATCTGCATAATATGTGAACATTGAAGGTCGTTAGCTCGATTCTATTCAGGGACGTGAGAACAAAACCCTCTCAGACCATGAGAAGAGGAAAAGAAAATGAACTGTCGTTTGCTCCTCACCAGCGTCCGGGTGCCGATGGCCGGGTGAAGCCGAGGCATGTCCACGTTCTGGCTGATGCGGGACGTCATCCTCATGAGGAGCTGCAGCTTCCTGCGGGAGGCGGGGGGGAGGAGGAGCGTGCAAAGCTGCAGAGCCTCGATGGCCACGCGCTCGCACTGAGGCTGGAGAACACCTGCGTGGACAGAAACGTTTAACTTCCTGCCCCTGGAGGCGATTCTGTGGTAAAAGGCACAACCATTAAAATCACATCTATTCATGACTTAAATAAATGAATAGATGGATGATATTAAATCAACTACAACTATGATGCAAAGTGAGTTCAGTAAGATTCAAGAATCTAAGCTAAAGAAATTATAAAAAAATAAAATAAAGCTCTGGGAGAGTTTTTTTTTTTTTTTTAAACATGATTTTATAGAAAATTTAGGTTTTTGTTTCCACGCAAACCAACACCAGAAGTGGGAAGGTTTCAGAAACATCCTGCATTTTATGTGGAGTTCCTTAACCGGACCAGGTACGTACATTCACCAGGCTGGAACAGTCAGTAGGAACAACCGGCTCCGCCACTCGAGTGGTTCTGCTCCTACCTACACGAGCAAATCTTTTGCGCGACGCTGGTTGATAGCGTGCGTCGTCATCCACACCTTTAACCGGGGGGCTCAACAGAGAAATGTGGCGACAGATTCGGCCTCTGTAGGCCGGAGAGCCGATTGTTCAGGCCACAGCAGGTGAAACGTTCATAATACATGTTGCCTATTAATCTGCCATCTGTTCCGTTTGTTCCGATTGAATTAGGGCTGGCCGATAAATCGGTTAATCGAATTTTCTGTTTATAAAGATTTCATTTTTGGATAAATCGGGAAAATCTGGGGGAAAAAACAATTCACCAATGCACTCCAAGGGTTTCAGTAGTTCAAAGTGATGTGAAGGTCTACCTTCATGTTTTACAGTATGCATTTATTTGGACTCTGAATTCCGGTGAACTCCCAGAAAGGATGATTAAAATAAAAGCAAGTTTTAAAAATATTTTCTGTGATTTTAAATTTCTTTTCAGGAATAGAAAGGGAGAAGAAAATAAAATCAATTAAAAATCGGAAATCGGATTTGGCATCACACAAATCTTAGATTTTATTTTTAAGCCATATCGCCCAGCCCTAGATTGAATATTAATTATTATTAATTGATTGACAATTTAATACTGCTGAATGCCAATATTATCACTTTAAAGATTGACGGGAAAAAATAGATTACGACTGGATTAAGATTTATTTTTTGAACCCCGCCAGTCAAAATGACCGACCACAAAATCATCACGCAACCAGCTGGCCAAGGATGCTTACCTGAATAAATGTAGTGATCGCTGCAGATTGTTGCATTTTTAATCGCCTCTTCTGATACCTTGCAACCAAAGAAGTCTATCGTTTGTTTTTCCAATTTTTTTTTTAAATTCTCATTTTTCTTTTTCCTTTCCATCTTTGCCACTGTACAGCACTTTGGTTGACCGCCATGTCATGTGTAAAGCGCTTAATAAGTTAACTGGGATGGAGTGGTAGTGGGCGATATAAACAGTTTGAGGTAGAAATGATAAACTTAGGCTGGTATAGTCAAGATTTCTACCGTTGTCTACCACAATTGCACATTTTGATGATGTCATACAGCTGCGCCCACGTACTTTGTACCAGGTACGCAAGGAGGATAAATACTGATGTTCAGTGTTCTTATTTACTCTAGATATTTAAGTTAAAATTTTGTTTTTGTTTCTATTTAACGTAAAAGAAGCATGTTGAAGCGTTTTTAGTTCAAATATGTGCAGCTTTATTTTTGTGCAATATTAAATTTGTAACCAAGTAATCAGGAAAGCAGAAAGAGATACCATTTCTCAGATTTTTTTGCACTTCAGTTTAAACAATTTAGAATTTTGTGTTGCCATCACATTTAGCGTTTATTTTATTCATCTTCATCTTTATGGTGTGAGAATTTTTTACTTGAAGTTGTTCTGCTGGAATGTATCCAGATTGTGAGAATGTTCACAAAGAGTCATTTTGACATATATAAACAGAAGAAAAGAATATACTGCAATAAATACCGTTACTGCACATGCTTTAGATTATATCGCAATATAGATTGGAGGCCAAATCGCTCAGCCCTAACACGGAGCTTCTTAACAGGTTGAGAAAACCACGGCGCCTATAAATCCAGGCATTTCCGCCCTTCCAACCTTGCAGCTGTAGCAAATAAAACAGAAACGCCAGCAGATAAAATACCTTGAACCAATGCAACAGTTGTCAACACCACACTGCATTTAAACAGAGACCTTAATAAGGCTGCAAATAAATGCACAAGATGAACATGCATGGAAGATATTAGTAGAGGTTAGGTGTTAGATTTGGCATCAACACAACACACATGTAGACATGTAGGCGGGAGAAGGTGGGTCTTACTGTGCTCAGGTTTGGGTTGGGGGAGGTTCTGGAAGGTTCTGGCAGCCACACAGACAGGCAGTTTGAGCTGCGACACAGGCCGAGGCGGCTTGGACACATCCAGAGAGCTGAAGCAGCGTCGGACGGCGGCGGGTGCCGGGAGCGCCCAGAGGTCAGAGGTGCTGGAGGTGGGATCGAGCCCTTGCGCTTTGGTTGCATCGGATGAAAGAGAGAAGAGGGGGTGGGAAGAAGAGGAGGAAGACAACGATGGAGGAGGATGGACGTTCACGTTGAGGCAGCTGGTTGCACGGCCAGACCACTTGATCCCTCTGACGTGTTGTTCTTTGGTCTCTGTGATTATGTCCAGACAGCTGCTCGCACTGCGAGGCCGCGAGGAGGGCAACCTTTGCGCATCCAACTGTCTAACCCTGCAAGCCGCAGACTGTTTTCTCCTGGTTATAACCCCTGGAGCGTTTTCATGGGTAAGAAGGTTCGTTTTGAACACAAACGCTGGGTTTACGCAGCTTCCCTGAGTATCGAAAACGGGACTTTCCTCCTGGTTGGACGGCAGGCTGTCCCTGGAGAGAAACAGCTGCTGCCGGCTGAGAGGAGGAGAGTGATCCAGGATGGTCTCCAGGGAGCAGCTTCTTCTACCAGTTCTCATGGAGGTAACCGTACTCAGACGCGTGGAGCCATCTACAGAGGCGGGTCCGCCTTCGTCCGACGCTGCCGCACGCGACTGAAGCGTCCCACTCAGGACGTCTCTCATGGGCGAGTCCGCCTCGTCACAGGAGCCCTGCCTGAGCAGCGAGAGAAGAAGGCATTCGGTGGAGCGAAACGACGACTTGGCCGGCGGGGGAACGGAGGCGAGATCCGAACTCTTCCGCTTCCCGCGCTGGAGAGTAGCGGGCGCTGCGACATATCCACAAAACACTGAAAGCAGATGCAGACATGGGGGGTACAGGCAGGGAGCCAAGCAGCGTCAGCGCGAGCAGAGAGCGAAGGAGAGGGAGAGGGTTGAGTTAACTCAGACTTTTACTGTACACACAGAAACATTAGCCAGTAACAGACGGCCTTGTTAGGACTCTGTAGACAACCAGAACCTCTGTTAGGAGTCAGAGAGTCTGTTGGGGGTAAAGATTTCCCAGCAGCTGAACGGGTCGACCTACCCAGGATGTTGATGAACAGCTCGTACAGCTCGTACGTCAGCAACGGCTGAGGGAGGCTGTAAAAGTAATCGGACACGGTTTTGAAGACGTCTCGTTCGAACCCGGGGTAGGATGGCTGCTCGCTGTCATACTTTGGCCCTGGGGACGAAAACACCATCAGCAACTGATTTTTTTATTTTTACATTTAGTTTACCTACACCTTCCATTACAAAAGACGAAAGACCACTATTATGGTTTTAACCTTGCAAAAAATAAGCATAACGTTTTTATTTATTTTTGGAAATGATGAATGATATTAAGACATTGATATTACGGTCTGTGACCTTTAACACCTTCAGCACTGCTGTGAGGCATAAAAAATTCTAAACAGCCCTTTGCAATCAGTGGTGTAACAGGTTCCGATATGTATTCGGGTTTTTAAATCACTGTTCAGTATGTTTTTGGTGCACTTAAATAAAGAAAAATAAACACAAATATGTATGACTTTGTATTATTTTTACTTTGATCTGCATTAAACAAAGAAACTTTTTTTAATTAATCAAAAGCGTATTTTATCAATTTCAAAGCATTATTTGTTGGGTTTTTTTATGCTCAGATCTTATGCTTTTCTCCCTCAAAACACTCTGTTCACACTCAAAAAGTTCCTTCTTGCGTTCGAATGTGTTCTTGCACTTAAATTGACTCCTCTGTGTTTAAGCTTCACTCCTCTGTGCTCAGATCTCTTCTCTGCTTTTGATGTTTTATGTAAAGCACTTTGAATCGTCTTGTAACATGAATTGTGCTATACAAATAAACTTGCCTTGCCTTAACGGAACTAAGCTGATGACCAGCCAACATGGCAAATTTTGGAAATCGGGAACCTGAAGTAAGAATTATTTTTAATGGCGGGGTGGCCATATAATGGCCGTATTCACTTTAATGGTTTAATGCAATGTTTCTCAAACTATGGGGCGAGCCCCAATAGTGGGGCGCAGAGGTATTGCAGGTGGGGCGTGACATCAATGGGATTTAAATAGTTTTTTCCCCCTAGATTCTGTCGTCGTAAATGTTTCACTGCACTGTAAATTACATCAACCAGCTCCCCCCTCTCACAAAATTAAACACACTCAAATAAATTAGCAATTGTGATCATCATTGTAAACAGAACCGGGACCTGGAACATCGGGCTGGGAGTTTGACGTTGGAATATATCACAGCAGAACAAAACAAGCTGAAGTAGCTGCATTATCAGAGATTCCATCTACAAAATGTACAAATATCTAAAAAGATCAGGGAACGTTTCAGAGTCAGAGAAGTCACACGGTCAACCACGGAGGAAATACAGGGATGAGTATCTTGCTCTTTATTTATTTTATTATTTTGTACTTTTGAAAGCTTTGTAAATTTGATAAAACTACAACTTTTATTTTCTCCAACTGTGAGCTGAAGTTCTACATGTAGCAACTACTGACAGCATATATTTCTGAGCGGGTTTTATACCCGTCCGCAACCCCTTTTTCCAACTAATTTATACCCTTAAAAACTTGTAGACTAACTCGGCTATTTAAATAAATAAAACACTTTAAAAATCAGGCGTGGTCACCATTCTGTTGGGGCGATAAAAAAAGTTTGAGAAACACTGGTTTAATGGGAAGCAAAACCTTTGTTGGTGGGAGTAAAACGAGCGCACCCCAAAGAAGACTGTGACGAGCTCATTGGTCAGCATCATATCCTGCTTCCTTTTGGCAGAGGAGTCAAGTTAAGTGCAAGAACACATAATTGAACGCAAGAAGGATCTTTTTGAGTGCGAACAGTGTTTTGAGGGAGAAAAGCATAAGATCTGAGCATTAAAAAAAACAAACAAATAATGCTCTGAAACTGACTAAATACGCTCTTGATTAATGGCAGGGATTTATTCCCATATCCACTCCTCTCAGCCACCAGGTCTCCGTACACAATCGACCCTTTAAGGAATCAGCTAAAGACATCCGCATATCACGACAGTTTCAGCAGCGAGTAACGTCACTGATCAGTGCAAAAAGAGAGCACCAGAAATAAGAGATCCACGTGGAAGAAGCAAGACTTATGCTGCGTTTCTGTGTGCTGTTTGTTATAAACTGCTTTGTTAGCAACTCGTATTTTTTACAAAGCCAGCTGTTTGCTGACGCCTGCTCATTTCCCTCTGAATTACAACCAATCTGCACGACTTAACCACACCTCCCGCTGAGCGACTCAATCGGACCATTGCCAGTACATACTCCCATTCAGGTACTCCGTTGGTTCCTGAAATGGCCCTGTCTGCCCAACAAAGTGGAGGCGCATCGAGAAGGTCTGGTCAAATTACCCTCAAGTTCTGATAGTGGAATATTATATAGCCTAAAGTGTAGAAATCTTTAAATAATACTTTGCCCATATTTGAGAATAAAACATGCCTAAAATAACTTTGGAGTTGCTTTGATGTTTCTACAGTCTAGTCTACTCCCTGCTGCACTTGAATGCAGCATGGGCAGCTGTTGGGAAAAGGTCAGTCAAACAGGTCAGTCTGGTACATCTAAAAGGCTGGATACGGATTAAGCGCTGCAGAATGCCTGAGGTCTGACCTAACTCTGAGGTCTCAGTCAGTCAGTGCGTTCACATGCAGCGAGAGAAAAACGAATTATTAGCCAAATCCGACTAAATTCAGACTGTTGAAATGCATGTATACACCTTAGTCCGGCTGAAGTCAATCTGAACTGGCCTACTCCTAATCAAGCTAAGACACCCAGATAATGCGGTTAAAAAGCCACATTCTTCTGCATGTTAACAGCATCCGAGGTTAGTCCAGCTATGACTAGTCTGGGCACTCCTCCTTCCGGAAGTAAGGTGTGGTGGAAAATTGTTATGCAATTAGGAATTAAGTGTATATTCTCTGTTTAGTGAATGCATCTAGGGTAAAATGACAAGGTTATTGTTCCAGCTCAATGTTTATGATATACATGTGTCAGGTCACCCGAGAGACAGACGCCGGGGCAGTAAGATAACAGTCTGGCCTTCGGATGAGCCGTTTTATGCGTTGCTATGACTCGCATGAAGCGGTTACTCTGGAGGCGGGGCGTGAACGATGGAGAAGACGTCTACAGCGATAAACAATGATTGCGGAATACTATTTAATCGGTTAGTTAGGGTGATGCACGAGTAACTCTGTCCTCTCCATGGTCTGGCCAGACATGTTTGAATTAAACGCCTTCTGGGACTCAAGTCTTCTTTATTATGGAAACCCTGAGATACTTTTTTTGCCATAACAAAGGAGACCGCAAAAGCAGAAATAACAACACCGGAACGACAACACAGCAGCAACGAGTGCAAAACAAGCAAATAGTACAGTACTTGCAAAATGTACTGTGCCATTTCTTCGCTCATTGTGCATATCCTGCTTTTACTCCGTCTGCTTCACCAACGCCAGCATTTGTTTACCATCTGTGTGACGTTATGTAAACGCACTGAGTTTTATCTTTTAGTAGTTGTTCAGCCCTTTGTTTGAAAGCGCTTTATAAATGAAGTTATTATAGTTGATCATTAAATATCTTGATAACTGTGATCATTATGATGTGTGAAGTGTAATATGAGTAGTCTGCTGCTACTTACAGTTAGCCAGGCTCTTCATGGCAGATAATACCCAATGAGGAAGGTCATCTGGAAAGACTGACAGGTTAGACTGATCACAGTTCATTTTTAGTCTGCATTAACCAGACATAAATAGATAAACAACTAACTTTGTATGTATTTTCTTCTTTGAGGAACATGGGCAAGAAAAGGGATCTTTTAACATACAGTCAAGGCCAAAATCATTCATATCTCCGGCAGATTAATATTTTAAATTATTATTACAACTGTGGCCTGTCCCATAGGAAGTGGGAGAGGCCTCTCTTAGAAAATAAAACACTGTAAAAGGTGTACACATTAAAAAAAGTGTTTTATTAATACTCTATATAGAAACAGGATGTTGAAAATGACCATTCTCAATAATTAATGGAAAAATCTTTATTGGCATTACAGCAACCAAACCCTTCCTGTAATTGCTGACCAGCTTCTGGCATGTTTTGAAGTTGGAAGGCTTCCTTGACGTCACCGTAATCTTCAGCTCCCTCTGTAAATTCTCTGTGGCGGGGTAACGCTCCATAACTTGAACATTACTTCCAGCCAGAACAGAAAAGACTTTAAATACTTCAAATCTAAATCTGCCAGGGGTATGAATAAATTTGGTCTTCACAGGATACAGTTTGACACTTACTGGTCTTGTCCTCCAGAGACACAACGCCGTGTTTGTTGACCTTGGTCATGTTATGGATGATGTTCTGAGGATTTATGTGGCGCTGGTCCAAAACCTCATCTAGAGGAGAGTTACCCAGAATTCTCTGCAGGCTGAAACGACAAAAACAAACTTAGATTTAAGGAAGACAGGCGATATTCACCCACCATCTGTAGCACTTTAAATGTCCTTAAATCTAAAAACACAATTTTAAACAAATTTGGATTTTGTGGAAATGTGTAAGTTTTCTGATGTAAAATTTTAAAAAGGGATATTCCACCCCTAAGTGAATTTAGTCCGTTAGCATATATCCCAGAGTTAGAGAAGTGAGAAAAAGCATTTTGTAACCTGCCCCGTCATTCTCCTAATTTCGCAGCGGTCGGTTTGCTTTAGCTTAGCATAAACAATGGAAGTGAATGGTAACAACTCGCATTTCGAGTACAAAAGTCATGAAAATTACTAAATGATCCTAATTATTCCTGGTGAACTCAATAATCATATTGATTGCTAATTAAAACACCAAGTGACACAAAGGAATTACAGGAGCAGATTTAGATTTGGGAATATAGTATGACAATGCACCACTGTAATAGGCCTGGGCGATATAGCCTCAAATCTATATTGCGATATAATCTAAAGCGTGTGCGATACCGACATCTATTGCGATACATTCTCTTCTTTTCTTTATATATGTCAAAATGACTGTTAATTAACATCCTCACCTTCCAGATACATTGTAGCAGAACTTCAAAAATTAAAGATCATTCATTGTGCAAAATGCCTTAAAAACAAAATCATAATCTTTTCAAAAAAATGCAACACAAACATTCTCATAACATAAAGATGAAGATAGTTTAAATAGATTAAAAGCTAAATGTTGTGAAAACACAAAGTTCAAAATAATCTGCTTTCCTGGTTATTTGTTGTTTATAAATTTAATATCGCACAAAAATAAACCTGCACATATTTGAATTAAAAATGCTTCAATTTAAACAGGTTTCTTTCCCGTTAAATTCAAATTCAATTCAAATTCAAAAATACTTTATTGATCCCAGAGGGAAATTAAGTGTTGGTATAGCTCATATAATTAATTCTTTAAGGAGTTGTTGTAGATGATGATGGCTGTGGGCAGGAAGGATTTCCTGTAGCGGTCTGTATTGCAGCGAAACTGAAGAAGCCTCCGACTGAAGACGCTCTGTTGTTGTATGACTGTCTCATGAAGAGGATGCTCAGGGTTGTCCATAATTTTTTTGATTTTATGAAGAATCCTTCTTTGCATCATCATCTCCAGATGTTCCACAGTTGTCCCAAGAACAGAACGAGAACCTTCTTTATCAGGTTGTTTAGCCTTTTTAAATCCCTGGCTCTGATGCTGCTACCCCAACAGATGACGGCTGAAGAGATTACACTCTCCACAACAGACTTGTAGAAGATTTGCAGCATCTTGCTGCAAACCTTGAAGGACCTAAGCTTCCTCCAGAAGTCCAGTCTGCTCTGTCCCTTGTTGTAGACGGCTTCACTGTTGCGCCTCCAGTCCAGTCTGTTGTCAAGGTGAACTCCGAGGCATTTATACTCCTCAACCACCTCCACTTCTTCTCCCATGATGGAAACAGTGTTTGACTTATCCCTGTTTCTTCTGAAATCTACAATCATCTCATTTGTTTTGTTCACATTCAAGGTGAGACGATTGTTTCCACACCATGTCACAAAGCGGTCCACCAGCTCTCTGTATTCAGCTTCTTGTCCATCTCTGATACACCCGACAATTGCAGAGTCATCTGAGTATTTCTGCAGGTGACAGGTCTCTGATTTGTACTGGAAGTCTGAAATGGAAAACAGCGAAACCGCGGTAGGCCAGTATAGTCAAAATCTCTACCTTTGGCTAAATTTATATCATTTCTACCTTACACCTTTTAGATTGCCCACTACTACACTGTAAGCCGCCGCTGCAAGGAGCAAAGACATGACGCAGCGCCTGCAAAAGACACCTACTTCCATAAACACAAATGTGTGAGCTGCACTGAGTTTCACTGCTGTAGTTTGAGTGCAAGAAAAGGGTTCTTGCTTGTGTAGCAAAGGGTTGAGAAAAGAAGCCAAAGACATACAGCAACCCGATGTTTCACAGAACTTCATCTAATGTGGAACGAAGAAGACAACGCCTGGCTGCCCTGGGATTTCCTCCAACAACACCAGTGGAAACTTTTGTTAATATCTAGTTTGCGAGGAGCATTTCACACCAGATGACTACGAAGAAAAAAATGCAATAATCTTACCAGAAAGATGGTACTGCGTCTGAAGAATACGGTAGTCCCATCCATTTTTTTGTACAAATACTGAATGAAATGCATCATTAATGGCTGTAAGTAATGTTCTATTTACTCTAATTCCTTGGCTGTTGCTGCGTTATTATGAATCACTATAATTGTGACATCTGGCTCATGTTGTCGCCTTCAAGTTTACTGCATAATATTTACAACATTTCACCCTAATGACAGTAAACTAAAATGACAGTAAAAACGTTTTGTAGAGAAAATCAACTTCAGGTGTCTTTTTCAGGTGCTGCGTCATGTCGTTGCGCCTTCCAGCGGCGGCTTACAGCGGCGCTTTGCCGTAATGTATACCCAAGTCTAAATAATTCCTTCGTATTACTTATTGTCACTTGCAATCGATATGATTAATGAGGTCACCAGGAATAATTACGATCCATATTGAGTAACTTTCATGACTTTTGCACATGACATGCTAGCTGTTACCATTCACTTCCATTGTTTATGCTAAGCTAAGGCAAACGGACCGCTGCCAGTTTAGGCAGAATTACTGGGCTGGTTACAAAAGGCTTTTTCTAACTTATCCAACTCTGGGGAAAATGTCAACAGACTAAATTTCACCCAAGGGTGGAATATCCCTTTAATCTATAAGTGACTAGAATGTACTGAAGGTTTGGTTGTTGAGTGTTTTTACTGCGTCAGAGTGACGTCTCTCCAGATTTCCTGCTCATCCTCTACGGTCAGCTCTCGTCTCTGATGCTGCTGCTCCTTTGCCGGCTGATTTGCTTCGTCTTGCTGCGTTTGGAGAGCAGGATCTACATTTTCCTAAAAACAAGTTGGAATATTATAATATACTTTAATGTTAAAATGTAAAAGAGTATTGTGCAATGTAATATTTTTCACATTTGAGCCACATAGATGAAAACCAGGGCAAGTCCTAACCATGGTCTCCTTCTCCTGCTTCTTGACGCTCCGAAACCTAAAGAGACCTTCCCGGTCCCTGAGCGACGTTCTTTTCTTTATGGACCTGGAGCTTGATGATGGAGCTGGACAAGGGATGGGTTTAAGAGGAGAAGTAGATGGGAATCTGTAAACAATTCACATGAAAGAGGTTAAATTTGTAAATTTTCAAATGTGCTGAGAAGTTGTTCTCTCAAAGTTCCTCCATATACAATCACCTGAAGAGCACGTGGTTGTCCTCCAGGTCCTCCGTTCCCCAGCGACCCTTCACGTCTTCGATCACGTGGTTCTTCAGAAACTTCTTCAGAAGCTGAACAGTTTGCTGCCGGGTGACCTCGGGGCCGAAGTTGCTGTTGCTCTGGAGCAGCTGGTGCAGCCAATCCACCGCGGCAGAGGCGGTGAAGCAGGAAGCATGGTGCCTGAAGTTCTGCCGGTGCTTCCTGAGGGGCATGCCAGCCCGAAACAAGCGCGTCACCTCATTCCACTGAAAAACAAAGACAGATGTCCAGATGTTGTGACTAGGGGTGTAGCTGTACAAGCATTTTGATTTTTCGATTCGGTACGCACGTGTACCAAACGAATGCAGCTGTTTTCTACCTGAACACATGCAGAATATGTTTCCTAAATGCAACTTTAAAAAGGTGACACCCAAACAAAACAGAAAGGACTCCCAGCTATCATTAAACTCTGCTATTTGGGAAAATTTATGTTTTTTCTTGCAGCTACATTAGAAAAAGATTAAGCAATAAAGGTGCTAGGTTCAACTACTGCTTTCCCATAAATCTAAAATAAATAAATGTTGTATAGTGAACTAAAAGTTTTAGTTCCTGTGTATCCTAAGGCTCAAAATAACATGACGGCCACAAATATGTCCACCTTGCAAGGAGTTCTCCTCACCGTTGAGTTCTAGTGAAACTACCGACACAAGAATCGTGATTCCTTTGTCGGTGCGAATTCCTTCAGTAAACATTTCACTGTATTTATTTATTATAAGACTAAAGTGTACCACATAACCCGACTATTTTTAATCCAAACAGAAAAGCGACAACTTATTCCCACAGCTGCAAAAATACTCAAGCATGACGATTGTTACGGCTATTTGGATAGTCATTTGTACGGCAGAGAAAAGCGGAGAAAACTGGTCACTGCAGCACTTTCTCCGGCATTTTATTAAAATAACTTCAAACCGCAGGAACAGTGATTTTTTTTTGGTGAAACTTTGAAATTCTTATAGTATGGTTGCCAAAGCTTCTAGTTGTCCATTCTTCTTAACAGAAGGACAGCTCAAGAGGCCAAGCATATAATGGAGTTTTATAACTGTTGACTTATTATTATCTATTAAGGTATATTGGGACTAGTGGTTGGCAATCTAAAAAGGTATAAGATAGAAATGATATAAATTTAGCCAAAGGTAGAGATTTTGAGTATACCAGCCCTACTGTGATTGCGCATTTTGATGTCATCAAGGAGGATAAATACTGATGTTCAGTGCTCCGTCTTTACACTACATATTTCAAGTTTAAAATGTGTCGTTTTCCATTTTATGGGGGGAAAAAGCCTGTTGAATTTGAAGCATTTTTAATTCAAATATGTCCAGGTTCATTTTTGTGCAATATTAAATTTATAAACAAGTAACCAGGAAAGCGGACGATTTTGAAATTTGTTAATAACATTGAACTTTTTAAAAAACAACAACATTAAGCTTTTAGTTTATTTTAAATATCTTCATCTTTATGTTGTGAGAATTTTTGAGTTGCATTTTTTGGAAAAAGGATTTGAATATTTTTTAAATGTATTTTGCACGATACGTGTTCTTTAAATGGCATTCTAAACTTTATTGAGCGTTCCCGCAGATCCTTTGGTTCATTGCAAGGCCTCCTCAGAACTTTGAGGCATTCTGAGGAGGTCATCTAGCCATCTAAAATCAGCTGTGATTGAACAAGCACACATCTAAAACCAGCAGGACACCCCTGCTCTATAACAATCATTGCTCCCACCAAACTTAAGTGTTTACATCCCTGCTGCTATTTGCCATTTGTTTTTGTTTTTATTCTTTGTAAAGAAGCCCATTGTTTTTAATGAACACATATTCATGCACTTTTGGTAAATATGTTGAATTACCCTACCTAGTTGGACATTTCGTGTAATCCAGGTATGCTACTTTTAATAACAGTCAAATATGATCTTTTTATTTAATTTGTGAAACCCTTTTTCGCCCCTTTTCAGACGGTTGTTATGATAAGTAAACTTGGCAACAAGGTATGGTTAAAAAAATAAATAAATAAAAACTTTACTACAACCCTAACTCCCAGAGGAGTTGAAAAGGAGGCTTTATTGATTCAGAGCAGAGAGAGGAGGAGGAAGTTCAAACCATCTCTTCCATCCATCATAATGGGCTAGGATTATATCCCATACTCTTTCAGCCCAAACGGTCGGACAGTGACTTACAGAGGAGCAGCAAAAGCAAATGAGGTGGATTGACAACGCTTGGAAACAACTGATGGTGTCGTCCAGGACATGTTACTGTGAAACATAATCTCTCCTGCCTGGAAATTGAGATGTTGGCAAGTCATGAGTGTAATGAGCCTGTCACACAGCAACAGTCTTCAGTCAGAGGCTTCTTCAGATTCGTTGCATGACTGACTGCTACTGGAGATCCTTTCTGGCCACAGCATCCCAATCAACCCTGATTTCTCTTTGGGATAGATTAAAGTATTTTTGAAATGAAAATTGGCCTTACTCTAAAGTTTCTGTTTTTCTTTTTTTACTTTATGTGTGTCTGATTGTCTTTATTTGCTTGTCACTTTGCTGGTGGTAGACCTGAACTTCCTGACTGAGAAACAATGAAAATAACTTTTTTATTCTTTACTTTAAATTATATTAACTAGATAAGTTTGTTAAACATAGCAAAGCAACTAAAATAAGTTTAAAAAAAAAAGGTACAATATGAATCAAATATCAGAATTTAGTAACCTGACCACTAGGTAATTTGATTTTACTCCTGAAAAGCTGCTCCGCTACTTATATGAGTCTCAAAGAAAAGAAGGGAACAGACCCAATTTTATGAATAAGGAATGGTTTTTAAGTACAAGTAAAAGAAATAAGCGTAGGTATGACTTCTATTTGCATTAAGAACTGGTTTATCGACGCGCTGAAAGCAGCTGCAAGTGCTCATTTAAGACAACAACAACAAAAAAAACGTTTCCGTTAGTGAAATGGTTAGCGAGATCTCATTCTGCTCGACAAGCAACAACAACAACAAAAAAACTCACCAATTTTGTAGCTCGGTAGGGTCCGGGAGTAATGATATGAGTGTTCATATTTAATAATTACAACAACGTGCTATATCCACCTTATCCAAAGTACTCAGACAGAATAATGTCCATTATGCAAAGAAGTATGTGTCGATGTTGTGCTACTAGCTAACTAGCAGCACCATACAGGCCTAGCTGCTGTCCGTCTGTTTAAAAATACGAGCCGTCCGCTTCTATCAGCTGATTGGACAGCGCTCTGATCACGTGACAAGCAGTCGACTGCAGGGATTGGTGAGGGGAAAAATCCACAAAACATAGTGAAGATGTGAGAAATACCTGCAACGAGGATAATTTTTTTTTTTTTTTTTACCGAACAGAGACAATACTGGAAATTCCACACGCATGTCTGCTTTGAATTCAAACAATGTGTATCTATTTTTAGTAATTAAATGCAATAAGTTGAATTTTATTCTGTGGTGGTGCTTTAGTTGCTTTCATATTTCTTAAATGAGCTTGAGTAAATGTATCAAATCTTTTGGGGTGTTTTTAAGTGTGTTGCACTTAAAAATTATACAATTTGCTGGTAAGGCAGGTGATCCCTTCTGACTGTTATTATGTTTTGTTTCTTGATTGATATACTAGTTTTGTCAGAGACTGCACTGTGGACAACATGTTCTAAGCTTGAAGGGCTTTCCTAAAGTAACTTCAATTAAATTCAAAAAATACTTTATTGATTCCAGAGGGAAATTAAATGTTGTTGTAGTTCATATAATTAATTCTTTAAGGAGTTGTTGTAGATAATGATGGCTGTGGGCAGGAAGGATTTCCTGTAGCGGTCTGTGCTGCAGCGAAACTAAAGAAGCCTCCGACTGAAGACGCTCTGTTGTTGTAGGACTGTCTCATGAAGAGGATGCTCAGGGTTGTCCATTATTTTATTTTATTTTATGAAGAATACTTCTTTGCATTATCATCTCCAGTGGTTCCACAGTAGTGCCAATAACAGAACCAGCCTTCTTTATCAGGTTGTTTAGCCTTTTTAAATCCCTGCCTCTGATGCTGCTACCCCAACAGATGACGACTTATTAAATTGAAACTTATGAGTTTCAATATATATTTATGGAATCAGTGATGTTTCAGCCACTATTCTCTTTCAGGATTCCTTTAGGCAAGGTGCTGGAGTGTAAAAACGTCCAACTGTGAGTCACCTCATTTGTATTTACTTGAAAGAATGTTTGTTTATCTGAAGAGGAGGTCTGTGGGGAAAATCGCTTAAAGGAAGACGAAAAAAGGATGTGGGAGACACAAAAGTTGAGACAGGCCATGATCATGATTGCTTCAAACCCCCTGAACCCCCTGAAAAGGCATAACCCCGCCCCCAGACAACATTTGAAAAATTCTACAAAGTAGGCGGTGCCAGGAAGAACGGAGGGGCGTGACCAAGTGTGGAGGATGAGCGGAGGGGGGAACGTGGGGGTGTGTTCCGGAGGAAAATGACAGCTCGCTAACTCTGACACTGAAACATGGACAGCGACCAAAGCTACGTTGGCAGTTTTGCGACTGATCGATCTGATCGACATTCATCTGTTTTGAACGTTAGCCTATGTTAGCATCACCACTCAGAGACCGGACCCCTCCTGTCTCCCTCTGCCTCAGCAGCACCGGGCTCGGGCGGCGCTGCTTGAGGCCGCCGCTGCTGCTGGGGGAGAGAGAGACAGGAGGGGTCCGGTCTCTGAGTGGTGATGCTAACATAGGCTAACGTTCAAAACAGTATATTAGCTATGCTAACTAAGTGCTAATGTGATAATAATGGTAAACTGAAAAACGCAATCCAACTCCAAACTCGCCATGGGACCGGTATGTCTGATAGTTTTATCCCCAAACCCACGGGGCGTGTCTGTGAGACCATGGCTGCTGTGACGTAGAGATGTACCGCTCTCCACCAATCACAAAATTCCAATGCAGTAGCCACCGTTCAACCCTAAGGGGGCAGCACTAAGACGTTTTTAGACCAAAAAGTGTAGAATTAAACAAGTTTACACCAAAATGTAAAAAAAATCCCCAGAAACTGAAAGACTGCATTGGTAAAGACCCATTTATACATTTATACCCCATTTTGGGGTTTAGTTACTCTTTAACCTCCAAAAAGTACTTCTGATTCGGTAGGCTAAGTAAAGTATATGAATGTGAAAAAAAATTGCACATCCCATTAGATATTCAGCTCTTTCGTAAATACTGTTCAGTTATTGATATCTAGTCACAAAAAAAAGAAAGTGGTTTAACTGGAAATAAACACAAAAAAACTAAATACATAATGTATTTGTATGTATGTACATAATGTATTCTAAGAGAGAGAAAAAGTAAGGACACCTGACCCCCTTTGGTTGAAATAGCTTTAGTGAGAGGCTTCTTTAGCCTCATGTTAATGTTTTGGGCCATTAACATGATGAAGGGTCCAGTTCTGCTTTAACATTATTATTATTATTAATTTATTTTTCTATTTCCCTTAAAAACACCTTATGACACAGTAGAATACGTGGTGGATTGTATTCTGCTTTCCAAAATAAAAGACGGTTGATCACAACCGTATGCCACACTTTTCAGATTTTTATTAGAGGATGTAATGTAACAAAAGTTAATTTAAGTGGTATCCATACGTTTGCAAGGCATTGAGTAATTCCACTACTTCATGATGATGTATTTCAATATATTTGCTGAACAGTATTCTCACTTGACTTCTTTAGAAGCCAATGATCATGCTTGAATGCAGAGCTTCAAGCGTAAACATAACGATTACCTGTTTCCAAATTATAGTCCATTTTTTAAATATTATCTCAGTCTAAAAGCAATGATCCCGTGAGCATTGCCGTGACCCGGATTCGAACCGGGGTTGCTGCGGCCACAACGCAGAGTACTAACCACTATACGATCACGGCAAGTTGTGTAACCGGCCGAGTGAAGAGATATTGAAACACACACAGTTTACTTCTTTCAGTTACATATATGGCTGTTTTAAGTGGCTTAAGTGAGAATGAAGATTAATTGAGAATTATTTAAAATATTTCTTTAAATAACTAAGTTGGGCTGAGAAATGGCAACGTTCGAATTAGGACCAAGATTGCGAAAAATTAACACGTGTCACATATTTCAAAATTTTGGGTGTAGGAAGATAAACCTTTTTTTTTTTTTTGCACCAAACTCTGCAGAGAAATGTATGCAGTCAGTTTCAAACGCGTAATAATTCTTACAGGTGCATTCGTCTTGGCTAAAATGTATCCAGAACAGATAGCTAATAGAAAATTGAGGAAAAAAAATACAAGTGACACCTCTTGCTGTTCATCTCTGAATATAGGCGTGGACTACGGCTGTTTAAAGCTGTATTCGAGTGCTGATTGGTTTCCAATTGTGCATCCTTGTAATGTGAACGTATTCTCTTTACTCATTGGTCGTGGTGCAAAACCAGCTTGCCTCTCATTGGCTGATTGTTTTGGAGAGAGTTTCAAATCACACCGCCTTCCAGAGTGAGTTTTAACGTTTGTTAGTTGGCGTGTCTCAAGACCCGGAGAGCGTTTACTAGCTTGAGTTGCTTTATACAAAAATGTTGGCTAGAATTGCGTAGCATTTAGTTCGTTATTTAAGAACGTTTTTTCATATTTATCGTGTTAAAACAAACATGGCTGAAGCGGTGACTTCAGCACAACGCGGATTTGTGGACATCAGTCCGGCGAGGAGAGTGGAGGCTAACAAGGAGAACGATGTCCCGGTTTTGATTCTGATTCAGTTTTCGAAGCCACCTTTCGTGGCTTTTGGCTCCGTGAAGTTGGGCACCTCGAAATCGGCTGTTTTGCAACTCGAGAACCCCATAGAGGACGTCGAAGCGGAGGTTACCGTCGAAAAGATCCCCTCAAGTAAAGGCTTTTCTGTGGTCCAAAACACGTTCACGATTCAAGTACGTTATTAAAATTGATCAAATATTAACGCTGCTAGCTTTTAAAAAAAAAAGGCACCCTAACGACAAATCAAGTCATCATCAGAGGCACAATCTCCTTTTGTTGTGGGTTTGTATTGAATGAAACCGTTCTCATTGCTGTGTTGTGTGTTTTGCAGCCTCGGAGCTCATTCAGTCTGACAATAAGCTGGACTCCAACAGAAGAAGGTGGCATCAGGGAGCTCATCACCTTCAGTGCCAATGGGGTCCTCAAACACCAAGCTGTTCTGCTGGGGAGGGCAGAAGCACCCAAAAAGAAGAAGGTAACTCCACACTGAAGCTGGCTCATCATGGCGTTAGATCTGATTTGCACACATTTCTTTACCAATCTTTTGCACATTGTTGTTGTTGTTTTTTTTTCTCTCCCAAAAAATTGCAAATAATTCAATTCAGACTTTATTCATACCCGAAGGTCAATTTGCTGTGCAGTAGATCAGTCACAACATTTGACATGCGCACAAGAAATGTTCACATCAAACATAAAAGCTGAACCTTTCTCCAGCTGAACAGAAACAAAACAGAAGTAATTACTATTGGACCTAATGAGGAATGATTCAGAGTCAGCACACAGCTTCAGTTAATACAGCTAGAAACTACTGATCAGGCCTGAAATCTAGGTGTAGTAATGGACTCGGAACTGAACCTCCAGAGTCACATAAAGGCAATAACAAGGTCAGCCTTCTATCACCTGAAGAACATTTATAGGATTAAAGGACTGATGTCGCAACAGGACCTAGAAAAACTCATCCATGCGTTTATCTTTAGTCGGAGTGATTACTGCAACAGCGTCTTCACAGGTCAGCCTAAAAAGTCAGACAGCTGCAGCTGATCCAGAACGCTGTTCTTTACTAGAACCAGGAAAATAGAGCACATCACCCCAGTTCTAAAGTCCTTACACTGGCTCCCTGTAGCTCAGAGAATAGACTTCAAAAATACATTTACTAGTTTATAAATCATTGAATGGCTTAGCGGCAAAGTATGTTGAAGATCTACTGTTACTATAGCAACCCCCACCAGATCACTCAGGTCCTCTAATTCCAGTCGACTCAACATCCCTAGAATCAGAACCAAACAAGGAGAAGCAGCTTTAAGTTTTTATGCTCCTCTGATCTGGAACAAACTTCCAGAAAACTGCAAAGCTGCTGAAACACGGAGTTCTTTTAAATCACAACTAAAAATGTATCTGTTTAGAGCTGCCTTTGAGTAATGCTTTCATGTATCATATGTTTTGTGTATTCTTCTTGCTTTATTGTTGTTTTTACTTTATATGCTTGGTCTGTGTTTTACTGCCATTTTCTTTTTCATGTAAAGCACCTTGAATTATTTTGTTGTTGAAAGTTTGCTATGCAAATAAAACTGCCTTACCTTGCCTTATTCAGTAGGCTTATATCAACAGGGAAAAAAACAACCTAAAAACTGTTTCTGTAACCGTGGCATCCTATATCGTCGTCCTGACGGGAGAAGCTGGAGCTCGCAGTGTGGTGGGTGAGAGGTGTCTGTTAAAGGGAGAGCCTCCAGAGAGCCTCTGTACTTGTTTAGAAAACAGTTTGTCAGGGTTCAATTGATGCGCTACTGGACCACTTCACAATTTGGTTCAGGCAGTGCTTACTTTTAAGAGACAAATTTCCAAACCAAGACACCAAGCAGAAGGAAAAAAATTGATTAAGGGAAAGCTTGGTCACTGTTTTATCTACGTTTATAAAGGACGACTGTTTTCTCAGTCAAAAAAAAAGATGCTGGTTCATAAAGAAGACATGACAGAGAGATGAAAACATGTTTCAGTATGCCTCCATCAGCCTGAGCCTTTAGCAGCATAACAGTAAAGATCAGTGTAAACGAAACTCAAACAACAGGCCTGATCAGTTCAATGAAATTCTGTTTGTGTATAGCACCAATTCACAGCACTTCAGTAAAAAAAAAAAGTCACTTCAATCATGCATACATTCCAAATTGTTCCTACCTATTAAAAATATAAGATTAAGCCTAGTCTTAAATGTAAAACTAAAAATTGTGTTGCTTTAACCACAATTTGTCCTCCACTGCGTTCAATTATTTCTGAAGCTGGTGCATCCAAGTTGAGAATAGAATAGAAATTTCCTTTATTGTCCCACACTGGGGAAATTCAGGCATAACAGCAGTAAAGTTACAGATTTAAACAAACATATAAAATATAAAAAAAGCTGAAATTAAAACACCATACTGTACAGTAAGGGCAAAAAAAGTGCAACTGAGCAGGATAATTAAAACATATTTACAAAATGTGTATTTGCATATTTTCAAGAAGTGAAAATTAAAAAAAATACTGCAAACAGATATGCAATAAAAGCAGAAATGTAATTTGAAATGAGAAGATGTAACTGCAGACATGTAAACGCGTATTGAGTTTGTTGGGAGCAGTAATGGTTCTAGAGTCTTAGAGCTGCTGGGAAGGAAGGATCTGCTGTAACATTCCTCTGTGCACCTAGGGTGCAGCACTCTGTCACTGAAGGAGCTCTTCACCTTAGCAACAGCTTCATGCTTGGGTTGGGAGACACTGACCATAAGTGACGTTGTTTTAGCCAAAGTCCTTCTGCCCCCACCGACTGCACTGGATTGAGGCGGCATCCTAGACTAGCGCTAGCAGTCCTGAGCTTATTTAAACTGCTTCCCTCTGAGTTGTAAACAAGCTGCTGCTACTCCAACAGACGACATCATAGAAGATGTCTGATGCCACCACAGGGAAATAGTTTAGATTTTATTGAACAGGAAAAATACATTACTGGGAAAAATGGGGAAGCTTCCTTGATCTTTTAGTGATTTATAATAGCTGCAAGCCTGTAAAGTCAATTAATCTGCTGCTCGAAAACTGAAATTGTTTTTTTTTTAACTGTTAATTAAAAGTTTCAAACATTCAGTTTTTAAGAATGCCATCAAAAAAAGGCTCTTCGACATAGAGTTAGGTACTGGGGGATAATATTTTAAGTCCGTGCTTTTCTGTCTGATTCAGAACGGCTAGTTTTTTTTTCAGAGAACTCGCAGCATATTATTTTCCCTATTGTTGAATTACAAAGTAAATTATAATAAGCAAATACCAGAATCTGCAGGTCAGAAAAAAGGAGAAAAGGTCTGACTGGGGGCTTTTCTTTAATATTCGGCAACATTGATTTAAAGTCTTAAATCGTCAAACACTCCATCCTCGACAGATTGGCGTAACTTAACTTCAAAACTGCTTTTGTTGTTACAGAAGAGCTTATGGGATTCGATCAAAAACAAAAGAGGGATGGAAAAAACTCAAACGTCGACAAGAGCGGCGTGCGCGCGGAAGATGGCGGCAAACAAAACCTTCCAGGTATCCCGGCAGCCCCAGTATAAGCGGGAAAAGCAGCGCAGCCCGCTTTCTTTGCTCAACTCTGGAAAAGATGTCGGAAAGAGGTCCCTCATGAAGGAAAACCCACCTCACCATCCCTGCTTGAAACTAGCGGAGCAGAAGGCATCAAACCCAGGCTGCCGGTCCGTGGTTTTATCGGATCGGGGCAACGTTCCTTCTCAACAGAAGGACTCGCCTGTCGTCCTGCTTGTCCCGACTTCAAAGGTCGTCCACTCGGGCAGCCCAGACAGCGTGGCAGAATATAAGAACAAAGATCTCACTAAAGTGTTTAACAGGACTCTGTCGCCGGTCGGTACACCAGAGATGTTTAAGAAGTGGATGCCTCGTATCGAATCAGGCAGCCCACGTTCTGCTGATGCTGACAGTGACCTAACGGGATCCTCTCTTCCCTCTTTGAAAGTCGCCCTGGCTCTGATAGACTCTGAACTCGTACATCTTGACACCAGTCCAAGAAATGCGAGTTCTAGCTGCGAGTTTTCCGACTCTTTGGAATCTAAGAGTGAGAATGGGGGCTGCGGAGCTGATGCTCCGGAACGGATGGTGGATAGCCTGGAGCCTCCCCAGCCTCCTGAGCCAAGACTCACGTTTTTCATCAGCAAAAAGGTTGTTTCAGAAGACGAGAACGTTGTGCAAAAGGCAAAGACAGCATTTACAACCGCAACTGTGACTAAAAGCAAAGCATCCGTGGAGGTCGGCAGTCCAGGCGGGAGGAAAATAAAGAAGAGCCGCCGACGGCTCCTGGAGAAAACGCTCGAGCTCTCTGATGGCGGCAGCCAGAGTGACTCTGGTCCAGGCACTCCGAGCCTTCCTGTCATAGACGGCGAGACGAGATCCACACAGAGCCTCGCTGGACATAAAGTCCCAGAATTCACCTCCTCCAGCCCCAAGCCAAGACTTAACGCCTCTCCTGCACCCAAAACCTTCCCCGTGTTCTCCCCTCCAGACACCGCTCCTCCTCACATCTCCTTGTCAGCCACCTCTTCGCCTCTTCCTACTCCGACCACGTTCACCATCACCTCTCCACCTGCCGCAAGCTCATCGTCTGCTCAGGAGGACTCGTTCCCCGTTCAGCCGGCAGCGGAGACCAAGAAGAGGAAGAGCGAGGAGTTCTCCAATGCTGACTCGAAGAGCGACGACTCCGGAAAGGCGGTGCGGGTTAAGAGGAGCAGGGTGGTGGTTGGGAAAATCGAGCCGACACCATCATCAATCCAGAGCAGGAGGAGCGCATCTCAGCGACAGAGAATCACAAGTAAGCACTGACTTATCGGCAATAACATCGGTATCGGCCGGTTTCAATACCGTTTTTTTAAATATGGGTTTTTAACCTCTGTATTGGTACCGATAAGTAAAACTGAGACCAAAACTAAGAAGCAATGTTTACTTCCATCTTGTTGGCGTTTTTGTTTCAGGAAGGGGAGTGGGTTGGTCATGTGATATTTATTTGGTCGTGTTCTAGTGATGCGGCGCAAGATTTTGGGGTGTTTATACGAATGGCTGCGAACACCTTACGAATGATTTTTGGACCACTTCCTTAAGGTCTTTTTTAAAAAAGGATCCAGTGTTCGTGGCTGTAGGATATTACAGAATATTGTAGGACACTGTGTTGTATGTTTGATAGCAGGGGAATGCATATCAGACTTGCAATCCCTAGGAGAGTGAAGGAATTCATTTACAAAGAGGGAGCACAGGAGGTCAGAAAAATCAGTTAAATAAGGAGGGGCATGTCTCCTTTTGAAGGGGCTAGAGGGAGACTCATCGGATTCTTACATGGTTTGTTCATGGCCAGGGCGATGGTCTTGTCCAAGGTTTTCAACGAATGAATGAAACCTTCCGACTTGCAGTACAGCTCATGGAGCAGAGTCTCGTACTGGCCGTAGAGGTGTATGCCGCCCATGTACCCATGGCCGCACCCACCAGTGTCGCCGTCTTCTCTTCAGATCCTCCTTCCGCTGCCGAACGAAAGCGGCGGCTAAAACCGCTAGATCTTCTTCTTCATCCTGTAATTTAACTTGCAGAAGTTGCAGCTGTACTGTTTTCAGCAATGATCAACACACATAATTTTGGAGATAATGAAATGGAAATGTCCCGACAAAACGTTCAGAAAGCCGTTGGATCTTCCTAGCAACGACTTAAGATTGCCACGAGTTGCTCATAGGGGTGTCGTACTGCCACCTTACGACAATATTCTGAAAATGGCTGTCGTATACTCCAGGAAGGGTTCTAGGCACCCTTACAAAGAACATAACTCTAAGTCCAGCGTTTGGCGGGAAATCGTTTCATTTTCTCAAGAATGCCTCAAGTTGCTTCATAGAAAGGCTGTAGGAAGCTCTGCCCACCTCCATGAATGTCTACAAACTCCAGATTTGGTATGAACCTTTGTGACTAGCTTTAACTGAAAGAGAGAAGCAATGCGTAGAAAACCTTGGACAAGACCATTGCCCCGTTTTCAACCAATGTAATAATAATGCATGTATTAGGGGTTGTAAGAAATTATCGATACGCCGATATATCGTGATATTTTATGTCATATTGTATCGATATTCAAAAGTAATGTAGCCATTTTTTTGTTTGTTTGTTTTTTGTTCTGAATGGAACCATCGATAACAGTAAATTTTGTAGTATTTATATAGTAAAATTGACTGGTAGTTTTGTGGATGTTTTCACCTTCTTCGTTCCAGTGGATCAACTAGATCTAGTAATAAAACTGGATGTGTTAAAGTATGAAACAGGTTGTAGTGTTTAGAATGCTTTGACAGTTTTTCTACAGTTAAATTCAGTTTTAAAAATCACAATATATAGTCTTACTCGTAGTATCGCAATATATCGTATCGTCTCCCCTGTATCGTAATGCTTATCACATTGCGTATCGATTTTTACCAATACACATCCTTAGCAAGTTTACCCTCTGAACGATCAGTAAAGTTTAATTTCTAAAGAACATTTACCCCTGCAACTGGAAGACACGTTTTTAATATCCAATACAAATTAACAAAACAACTGAAACCAAAAAAGAAATAGATTAACCTCGTAAACAAAATTGCCGTTCAAAAAATATTAATCACTTGGCTCAGAAAAAAATCAGGGAATACTACCAGCTAAAGTGCAAACTAGCAACAAAGGCAATCGGTTTAAATAAAAATACATTGTATTTACTCTGCCACTACAGATATATGGACCAAATATTCCTTTTTTCATCCAGTCTCTTTGGTAGAAAGAGTGAGTCATAAGGAAAACAAACAAGGATGGAAATGATCGTGGCTGGAAAAATTATTGAGCTCATTTAAATTTTCCATAAGAAAAACTGATTTTTTTGTTTATTGTTACAGGCCTACTCGTAGCCGTCTATCATGGGGCTCTTTAAACATCTTGATCCATCTAAACAACTTTACGGGTCATATTATGAAAATATCACTTTTTTCATCCTTCTGTGTTGCCATTTGGGTCTCCGCTGCCTCTATAAACACTCCATACAGAGTAAAAACCATCCATCTATAATTGTTTTTTTTTTCTTGCAAATTATTGTCAGAAAGCTTGTGCTTCTAAAAGCCATTTGAAAAAGTTCCTTATTGTGACTTCACTATTAGTTACAATTCCCCTGTTAAACCACTTGTTTAACCTCGCCCACCAAATCCAATTCCATGCCATTTTCATGTGTTCGATATGGAGGACTATTCCTGCCAAAATAAATAACTACATAAATAAATTGGAAATAAAGGGGTAAATAATGTGCAAGTAATAAATTAATGTGTTGGTAAACAATAATGTAAGCAAAATTGGAAGCAAATAAATATGAGGAAGTAAAATTGAAATGCATAAATATATGTTTAAATAAATAAAAAATAATGATGTATTTCCAGTTATTTACTGATGTCCAATTGTATTTCCAAATTTATTTAAAATTTTTCCACGATCAGTGGCAAACCCTCCAGCCTAGTGACAAGATGGGTGGGTGTGGTCTGCAACTGCTAATTTGCATAAAAGTGACAGAGCCCTCTAAGTAGCTCTTCCTGAAAGAGACTGAATTAGTCAAGAATTGAGCAGGAGAGATCAATTTATGCGAGATGGATTTTTGTGCAAAGTACTTCATTAACATGTTCTTTACAGACCTTAGGCTTGTTACAACTTGTTTAAGAAGAGGCATATGTCCACTTTTACCTCTATCAGATATGACTCCGTCATCCTTTCAAAATATCAGACTGTCTTTGTTTCCTCTCCAGGGTCGACTCAACGTGCGGCTGCTCCATCTCTGAGGACGGCGAGGTCTACAGCTGGTGTCCAGGCTAAACGACCGAGCTCCAGAGTCGCTACACAAAGTATAAAGCTGCACATGTTTGGTCAACGTCGTCTGGGGGAGGAATAATAAAGATTTACTTGTGGAAGTTAACTGAGGCGCTTTTCCTTGTCAGGTATTTTGTCTCTGAAGGCATCAGGATCTCAGTCTGTGAAGATCTCAAAAGTAGTTGCCGTAGCTCAGTCAAAGCTGACCTTTGCCAAGCCTGCGCAGACTGGTATGGCTAAAATGGACGGATAATGAGATTGTACTTTTTTTCATTTATTTTGCAGATTTTATTTAGTTTCCCATGTCTGCTCTATTGTTGTTAGCCTTACCGAGACACCCGATGCCGTTCGCGGCCAAGAACATGTTCTACGATGAGAGGTGGATCGAGAAGCAGGAGAGAGGATTCACCTGGTGGCTCAACTACGTCCTCACCCCCGACGACTTTAAGGTCAACACCGAAATGGCTAAAGGTAGAGCGGCCCTAACGCACTGCAGCTTAGAATAAGTTCATTTTGTCATTTTGTTTTCAACTAGTGGAACATTACAGAGTATATCAATATCAGCATCTCCAGATATTAACCACTATTTGGGCCTGATTCATCCGTATTCCAAATAAAGAGTAAAAAATTGCATGCTCTGCAAATAAATTTGTGCGAAGGCTGTGTTCCTGATTTTACGGGTCTAAGATTGTGTGCGCTAATCGCAACAGGGGCAAAGAGCAGTATTCAAATCCGTCCGCTGCCAGCCTTTCTGCCCCATGCACTGCGCCACAGCCAGAGAGGAGGAATAGGCGCAGTGGATTCACGATGCGTCTTTGGCAAAAAAAAAAGGGGCGGGGGGGGGGGGGGGGAAATCGACATTACTGTCAAGTCCATGGCTGTTAGAGAGTTAATTACGATTAGGCTAGAATGTCTGTGAAGGATATTTTGCTCTAAAAATGGGAGCGCAAACATGTGGCCCAAACAGTATCACGTTTGATAAATCACACTATTTTGCATGTTCTCCTGCCAATATTTAATTCCTTCTGACAGAAGACACATAGCATATTAATCAAGGGCAAAAGCGCTAAATGGATTGCGTGCATTCACAGGCTTAACAGGCGCAGCCTTTACGTCGTCTGCTTAGAAAATCACCTGCTGCATGTTGTTGCGCCTGATGTGAGGTTTGCACACGTTTTAACAAGCGCAAAACTTTGATAAATCAGGCCTTATGTCTTTTCACATTCAATGAACACAGAACAAGTTGGGAAGAGAAGATAGAAAAACAAACACAAGATGCACATTAATTCCTAAAAAAAATCGGGGGGGAAAAACTGGCCTGCCTCCATCCATCCATTATCTATACCCGTCCATCCTCTGCAAGGTTGCGGGGGGCTGGTGCCTAGCTCGCACATTCATCGGGCGAGAGGCGGGGTACGCCCTGGACAGGTTGCCAGTCCATTGCACAACTGGCCATCACGAAATCCAAAAGGGACAAGACAATTTTCTTCTAGCTCACATCAGTATCGGCTTTAAAATACTGACCTATTTGCTTCATAATTAACAAAATGATGCAAAAAAGCACTTTTTTTTTCACGACGTAATGAGAAAGTAAATCGATTCCATCACATCAATCTCATTCACAATGTTTTTCCACTCTGATATCGAATAGGGGTCCTGGAAGGAGCCAAGAGCTTGTCATTGCCCTCTTGGCTACTGCTGTCGAAGTTGTATAAATATATTTATTTACTAGGAACTGCAAATTATCAATATTTCCTAAGAATGCGGTGGAAAATTGTAAAGGTACATTATTTACTCTTAAATATACTGACTAAAACTTTGTTGAACTCGAACCAAAAAGGTTAAATCGTTGGGCCGTTCCAAGCATATGTGCCAATGCCCTGCCTCCCGGGCCCCACATAACCTCCAACAGTTGAGTGTAACGGTGTTAAAATGTGCCATCTGCTCTGCTGTTATGAAAGAAAATGTCAAAATTAAACTCCGACCATTTGTTAGAATTTGTACATTTCCACAAAGCTTTACATGCATCCAGCCATTCTTCATTAGGTATTAAAATGTTTCCTTCCTTTTTCTATTTTTCTTGGGCATAACTTGTAGAATGAGGCTTCTTTGTAGAAAAAAAACAAAAAAAACCCCGTTGTAAAATTTACCAATTTGACACTTAACTAAGGTGTTTTCATAAGCCTTCAGAAGGATGTTCAGTATTAGATCATCTAGGTTAGTTTCGGTTAACTGCTGGAAATGGCTCCCTAATTGGAGATATCCAAAATAGTCTGAACTGTTAAACTGATAGTCAGTCTTTTAAGTTATCAAAGTCTTAAATCTTTTTGTTATATGTAAGCGAGTAAAAGTCTTAACACCCATTTAAAATCCAATATTTGAATGTGTTACCGAAAAGGTTTGGCCTTAATCCAGGGTCAAATGCACATCATTGAAGTATTTGTATTTTATCTAACTCAAATTCTCCTTTTTATTTTCTCCCAGATTTTTTATTGAGCTTTGAGCCATGGGGTCTTAATAGGGGGACATATTATGCCTCTTTTAAAACAAGTTACAACAGGTCTGTACCAAACATGTTAATGAAGCTCTCGCATAAAGCGATCCCATCAGCTCAATTCTTGACAAATTCAGTCCCTTTCACAATGAGCTGTTTAGAGGGCTCTGTCACTTTTATGCAAATGTGTGGTTTATGACCACGCCCACCCATCTCGTTACCAGGCTGCAAGTTTGCTGCACATGAGAATTGCATGGGATTGGAATTGGTGGGTGGGGTCTGACAGGTGAGGGGGAGTTATTTGTAATTTCTGCTTATTCTACAGTCTGCTTATTCTACAATACTACTTATTCTACAGTCTACAATTTTTATTAATCTTTGGAGTGTTTATAGAGGTAGCAGAGACCTAAATGGCAACACAAAAGAATGGAAAAAAATGAAATTGTCCACACGTAGCCAGGTATCTCACAAAACAAAGATATTTTTTCTACTGTTTGGCCTGTCATTCACACGAAAACGCAGATTCACGGCACCAAAATCTAATCTTTTTAACAACTCTGGCCAAAGTCAAGATCTGCGTTTTCTCCGTTTTAGGCATTTGTACAGAAACAATTGGAGTTTTAGGCTCCGTAACATCGCTTTCCGCAACAAAAATGCTTCAACATAATTTGAGGGACCTGTGTTTACACTCAGAAATGGCATTTATTCTCTGAGATCTGTTGGCATCCTCCATTGTCTAAGCATTTTTGGTTTGCTTGTTTTTAAAAGCTCTATTAGTGCTGTATGTAGAAGTTGGAACATAGAAAGTTACTCTGAGTGGATAGGATTTGGAGGAACTACTGCCCCCTGCAGGTTTGGGATGTCTATGAATGTGCTTAACAGCGGTTAGGTGTGGACGGAGATTTTTTCTTTAAACGAGGGGGTGAGGATATTTGTTTAAAAGATAAAAAACAGCTGTGTGTGTACATGGCCTAAGATACATATCAAATTTTTTAGTAACCAAAATTACTTGAATTGGCGAGTCTCCCATTTTTGAGAGTTTAAATTCTTTCCATCTAGCTTGAAATTTTGATGACCACATATCGACAAGAGGTTTGATTATAGCCGCAAAAAAAAACAAAAAACACTTTAAGCTTTGGTAAGGCCTTCCCTCCCTCTTCTTCTTTTTAAAAGCTCTATTGTTTTGAGTTGATTAGGTTGTAGAAGATGGCTACAATAAAGAGTTTTTTTTTTCTTTCTTTTATGGCAGTGAGTGCCGTCTCGCTCGCCATGGGCAGCGAGGATAAATTCAGCGTGCCCAAAGCTCCTACCAAGGAGGAGATGTCCTTCAGCACCTACACGGCCAAACGGAAGCTCAATCGCCTGCGGCGCGCTGCCTGCCAGCTGTTCACCTCCGAGGTCATGGTCAAAGCCATCCAGAGGCTGGAGATAGAGGTGGAGGCCCGGCGGCTGCTGGTCCGCAAAGACCGCCACCTCTGGAAGGACATAGGTAGGATTCCTGACATTGGCGGCGTCCAGTAAGGCTTTTTCCTTTTTAATCAGGATGTCTGACAGAGATGTTTTGTTGTTGGATCAGGTGAACGTAAAAAAGTCCTGAACTGGCTGCTGTCGTACAATCCGCTGTGGCTGCGGATCGGCTTGGAGGTACTTGAATTTGGCTACAGTGAACTTTATTGAGGCTGTTTTTTAAGTAATGCTGTCCATCCTCAGACCATTTTCGGGGAGCTGATCTCGCTCGAGAGCAACAGCGACGTCTTGGGCCTGGCCATGTTCATCCTCCAGAGACTACTCTGGAACCCGGACATCGCAGCGGAGTTCAGACACGCACGGGTGCCTCACCTTTACAAAGACGGTAATATAGGAGCGAGATGTGTCTCCTTTAGAGAGCAGCAATTTGCTGCAGGGGTGCCTGGCTCTAGTCCTCGAGCTGCTGTCCCTGCAGCTTTTAGATGAATTCCTTCTCCAGCACACCTCAGTCAGATTAATGGCTGCCCAAAAGTTGCAGGGTAATAGAGTTTTGCACCCCTGCTGTAGTTCATATTTCTTACTAGACAGAAACACGAACATTTACTGCCTTGTCATTAATATACAATTACATTTTAAGATTGCAAATTAGTTGGTTTAATACCTTTGCTACTACTATTGGTTTTTTCTTTTGAGAAAAATTGCCTTTTTAGCAGCTGTATCTTAAATGTATGATGGTGTATTGGGGCCAGAGTAGATTAAAGAGGGAACAAAAATTGGCCACGGAGGAGTACATTTCTGAGAAAGAATGCTGAAATTTTGAGACGTTCACACAACAAACTCAGAAATTCTCTGATGTAGAAACAGGTATTTGCGATAGGAAACCCAGAAATTTCTAGGATTAAAGGAAAACATTGTCGACATTTAATCTAATATAATGTCTGGCATGAAGTCAGAAAAACTCTTACATTTTTATTTTTTTTTTAAACTTCTGTTTGTTGAGAATCAGATACTTATGACAAAAAATGTCAGGAGTACTCGCAGATTTTAAGAGCTAAAATTACGAGATGTGCACCTGAATATTTCCCCAAGTGTAAGTGGTTCATGCGGCTCTTTTTCTGGATCAGAACAACGTCTCCCCTGTTGCAAATGAGGCCATGAACGGTCCTCAGAACGGGATCCGCCTGAGACTGAGGAAGAAGCTGCAAAATGGCTGCATCAAGTAGGGCCAAAATCCTCAAGGCGAAAGTACTTAAAGCTAAAATAAATAAAGATATTACAGTAATTAAAATTAAGTTATAAAATTAAAGTAGAAGAACTAATAAAATCACAAATATAGTGATTTGTTTTGGTTTCTTGCACAAAAATAAACCAAGCATGCATTATTTTAATTAGTGTTATTTTTTGTGAGAAAGGGATTTCTAAATTATTTTTAGAATCAAAACCATTGCTTTATTAAAAGATAAACACCCAGTTTGCAAATTCTTTTGGGTTCGATTAACAGCAGAAACACATTTTGGTCTATTCTCATGTTATTAAGAACCTAATTCAATCACTCTGTCTTTGAAAACTCTCGCTGTATTTAACCAAGTTTTAAGCAAAAAAAAAGTATTTTTGAATAGAAGTAACCAGATAGATTTGGTCAATGGAAATTAAAAAGAATGTACAAAGAATACCTTGATGAATCAATTATATTTATTCTATAGTGAGGTTTTTTTAAAATATACAATTTTGTTGTATTTGGCTACAAATGCCCCTCTTCGGACACTCTTCCTGTACTGGTAGAAGCAAGAAAAAGTTTGCTTTACCATTTCTTGGTTATTATTCAGAATTTCTAAAGCTTATGTAACGGGTAATTGGGGTGTACTAGTATAAAGTAATAAGTATTAATACTTGTACTAGGAAACATTTAATTAACCATTTATTGAGAAGGGAACAACCATAGGCTAGTGGGCAACAGAAGTCTAGGACCGACTACAGGAGCTGGCGGACAGTAATTAAAGACACAGAAACAGCAAATTAAGTTTGGTGTAGGTACCGTATATTGTAGGTGGAAGAACAAAATATTTACAAAACACAAAAGGAAAAAAAATAAGAAGACACCCAAAAAATATTTACAGACTGCAGTAAAGATTTGACATTGCGTGCACTTTCAAGCTATTTGCTAGTTGCAATTGACCGTATAACATAAACACAAATGTCGCACCCCAAACAGAAAAGGTCCAAAAGAACTGGTTCATTCCACGAGGAGGTTGGTGAGCGTCTGTATTGAATGTCCAATAGTTATTTTAAGGAAAGGGAAGTGTGTGGGATAATGCACCAGTTCATGGAGTGTGTGTGTGGGGGGACGACACAGGCTGCGACCAGCCTTCCTACCAGACCAGTTGGTGTTATTGGATAATGGTGGGCACAGTATCTCCCAGCTGTAGGCTCAAGCTCGCCATCAATTGTCTCCAATTAAGACACCTGGCCTGCAGTACAACAACAGGACCAGTAAATACCCTAAATTCAATTGAAGGCTCCTTTAACCTTAGCTTCACATTTAGGGTTCTATGTGTACCTATTCTTAAATAATTCAAATAAATGCATAAATAATAAATAACCATCCATTGCCTGGCACATCAAAAACAAGCTATAATATGTCACATAGCCTGCACATTCAACACTTAAATAGTTCAACAGTCTGTGTAATCAGATTCCATAGGTGCATGTAAACACACATCTCATTTAACAAATTCCTAATGCTAAATCAACTACAACAGGCTTTGCTTTAACCACAATATGAACCAAACATTGCATCAGACCGAAGCCAATGCTGCATGCTAATGCTAACCCCCGGCACCGCTAGCTTAGCATGCAGCATTTCATTCATTACTCACCAGTTCCTTTATCAAAGCGAGTTATGATGGCGGCCACGAACTCCCTGCAGCCCAGTAGAAAGCACTAAAAGTTACAATAAGTAAAACCGTGTAAATAAAATAGACACGAACCTGTCCACAGCTGTCGGTCGACTACCCCACATCACTCAATGAGGAAGTCACCACAGCACGCTTAAGCACCCGTACTCCGTTACGCGGTTGGCTAAGAGCAATCACATGACTGGGTGGTGGCGAGAGGTCGCAGGAAACGCACTACACCGGTGGTTTATTTTATTTTAATTTTATTTTTTTAGCGTGTCCTGTTCGGCAGTGTGGAGCTCAGAAATAGTGTCTGAGTACCAAGTAGAAGCCCAACAGATTTACTTTCACAAGCGGAGCAGTACAGCATTTGCTATAGTACTCCACTTGATATGTGTGTGAAAAATCTTTATAATGAATTGCTGGGGGTTTTATTTCCTGATGTTATGGACACGGAGACGGAAAATTAAGGGGAAGAAAGAAAGAAGATGAAGAGAGGTAGGAAACAAAAAGTCATGAGAGAGGGTGAGTTGAAAATACAAGAGAGGAATGGGAACAAAGAAAACACAGGAAATCATTGAAGTCTGCCTCCATACCCGAAGGACGGCAGAGAGAGGGGAAAAAACAAAAAACGAAAAAGGAACATTGACAAAACAAACATCGTGAACTAAACAACCACATCACACAAAAATGGATATAAAAATACAACAACAATGTCACAGAAAAAAATCATGGTACCGATTAATCAAGCTCTAGTAATGATAACCTCAGCCCAAGAATATATCTGTAAACACCAGAGACCCCACATCTATGTGTGTGTGAGCATACTGGTGCATATAAGGTTTCTCCATAAGAGTGTTCGATAGCTGGTGTGAGCAGGCATCAATCCGTCTCCCAGGAATCGATGCAGATATGAAGGAGATCGGAGCCAAGACGTCCAAAGGACCGCCAGAGCCCCAGGTGGGGCCGACCGCATCCCCCAAGAGAGGAGCAAAGGAGAACCCCAGGGGAACGTCCAGCGGCCGGCCGCCACGCGCCACCACCACCCTGGGCCAATCCCCTCCGCAAACATCCTAGTGCCCCACCCCTGCCCCACGTTGGGGCGCCCCACCGATAGCCGCAGCGGATGGACAGCATCCCCAGGCCAAGCTCAGCCAGCACCTGGACACCAAGTTGTACCAGCTCCCGAGTCCTGATCCCGCACACCGGTGGTTTAAAGAGACAGGGGCCAACATATACACGGCTTGTATAAATGTCTAGAATGGGGCAGATTTTAATCCGGGTTTACCTTTAACCTTTTAACCAGGGTTACACCCTCCCCCCTTAAACCCATGCACGTCCCTTTCCATGCTAAACCACGTGAATAACTGAACTGGAGGTAGATACAGGATTTAAAGCTTCTGAACAACTGTGTAAAAGAGTTTGAACAACAGATATCAGGGGATTACCTAACGAATTGTACTGCAACCGTTAAGGCGGTAATCGTTGACGCACAGGATGCGTTGAAACAGGTTCTGATTCAACTGAATCAGGAATTAAATCAAAGTTCAAGGGCTCAGAGACACTAGAAACTGACGTCACAGGATCGACAGACTCTTCGGCGTCATCATAGAGCGGAATTTCAACCAATTCGGGACTAACTGGTTGAAAGGAGAAGTCCAGTGGGTTTCTTTCCACAGGTAGTTACACAGATGTGTCTTCCTCAGCTTCAGACTCAGTTAGGTGTTCAGGTAAGTTGGTTTCAACAGGTGCTACAGCTCTTTCGCCTTCAGGTAAGTGGTTAGGTATAACAGACAACGTCTCTTCTACATGTGAGTGCTCACTCTCTTACCCTTCATCAACAACAGCTGGTTCACTCAAAGGTATCATTGGTGGAGGAAGATAGTCATTGGCAACACTTGGAGGTGAAGCCTTGTCGTAAAGCCTCTCCACAGTGAACTTCACTGGACTTGGGTCCAGATTGAGAGCTGGTGGGTCAGGTGGAGGGTCTTCCTCTTCAGAGACCTCTGAGTCAGGAAGAATCTCAAGCTGCTGTCGTGTTCTTGACCTTGAGGCCAGACGGACCTCAATGGACGACTCTTCATCAACAGCAGGGAGGAAACCACATGGTAAAAGAAGATCTCTGTGAAGAGTGCGTTTAGGACCATCACAACGCTCTGGGTTCACTGTATAGACTGGCATATCTCCAGCTTGATCCACCACAACGTAGATGTCCTTCTCCCACTTATCACTGAGCTTGTGTTTACCTCTAAACCGAACACTGAGCACAAGAACTCTGTCTCTAGGCGCCAACTTTGAAAGAGCGACTTATTGATCAAAGCGGACCTTGTTCTTGGCAATGCTTTGGTGGCATTCTTCGAGGCAATATCGTAGCTTTCTTGGAACCGGGACTTCAGACTTTGGACATGCCGTGAGTGAGGTTGAAGTTTCGCCCCACTCAAACGCCAGATCATCCGGAAGACGAGGGGAACGTCCAAAAATCAGTTCATACCTGGTGTACCCTGGGGTCTCATTCCTTGAACAATTGTAGGCATGTACCAAGGGTTTGACAAAGTCTTTCCATTTTGCCTTCTGTTTTGCTTCCAGAGTTCCCAGCATGTTGAGTAGAGTACGGTTAAACCTTTCTACAGGATTTCCTCGTGGATGATAAGGTGTAGTCCGACAATTCTTGATTCCAGCCACTTCACACAACTCTTTGATCAATTTGGACTCAAAGTCCCGACCCTGGTCTGTATGTAGACGGTCTGGTATCCCATAATAGACCATGAAGTTGTCCCACAGACATTTGGCAGCAGTCCTAGCCTTCTGATTTGGTGTTGGGATGGCTAGGGCAAACTTGGTGAAGTGGGCTGTTAACACAAGGATGTCTTGGGTGTTGCTGGTGTCTGGCTTAAGGCTGAGAAAATCCATGCAGATAAGTTCAAGTGGCCTGGAGGACTGAATACTGACGAGAGGGGCAACTCTCTCAGGAAGAGCTTTGCGACGAACGCACCGTCCACAAGTTTTTATCTTGTTCTCAACGTCAGCAGACATCTTGGGCCAATAGAAACGAGTGCGAGTGAGGTCTAACGTGCGCTCTATACCCATGTGACCCATATCATCATGAAGACTCTGCAAAACAGTGGAACGAAGTTCTTCAGGCAGGACGAGTTGATAGGATGTTTTTTCATTGTCCTGTCTCTTCCTGTAGAGAACGCCTTCAACCAGCTCAAGCTTGTGGAGCTCCCTCAGCAGCAAGGGGATCTCAGGCAGCTCCCCCCTGACAGTAGGGGGAACTTTATCACCTGTCTCCATCTGGTGTATGACTTCCCGGAGATGTGGGTCAGCCCTCTGCTTTTCCCGGATCTCACGATGGGACAGAACCGGAACCACAGGCAGCCCAGGATCGTCTGTATAGCCTTCAGGAAGAACGTCTGCCATGATGGACAGGGACTCGATCAAGGTGCTTGCCAGTTCATTCCGGACAAGACAACCCTGGCAAATGGCATCGACAACCTCAGATGGAATTGAGGGGTCACCAGGACGGGAAAAATGTCTTGCAAACTGATTGAGGAGTTCTTGATCTGATTCGTCGCAGGGCAAGTCTTCCTGTGGACTCCGGGAAAGTGCATCTGCATCCTGATTCTGTCGTCCAGCTCCACATTGCAACTTGAAAGACCATGTGGAGAGCACAGCCGACCATGTGGAGAGCATAGCCAACCACCAATGGCTTGTTGCATCCAGCTTGGCTGAAGTCAGGACGTACGTGAGAGGGTTACTGTCGGTAACCATGGTAAAATTGGCACCATACAGATAGTCCTGAAATTTTTCTGTAACATTCTATTTTAGTGCTAAAAACTCAAGTTTATGAGCCGGATAATGACTTTCGCTTGATGGGAGTACTCGGCTTGCAAAAGCAATAGCCCGAAGATTTCCGTCCTGTTCTTGATAAAGTGCTGCACCCAGTTGAGTGGTGCTCGCATCCGTATGTAGAATGTACGGGCACTTGGGATCAGCAAACCCCAGGACTGGTGCACTAGTAAGTTTCTCAATCAAGGTGGTGAAAGCAAGTTGACATTTAGGACTCCACCGGGAACCGAAGGGTTGCTTTGGGTTGCAATGGTGAACCTTTGAATCAAGAGGTTTAGCGTTCTTTCTTGTGGAAGAATATCCGCGGGTCAGGTCATTGAGAGGCCTTGCAATGGCTGAATACCCCTTAATGAACCGGCAGTAATGGCCTGCGAACCCCAGGAAAGGTCTTGAGATTAGTGGGAACTGGCCAGGATTTCAGGGCAGATACCTTCTCTGGGTCGGTCTCAACACCATGTTCAGAAACGATGTGTCCCAAATATTTTACTGATGTCTGAAAGAATTTACACTTTTCAGGGGATCATTTCAATCCGTACTCTGGCAGACGACTTAGCACCCTCAGCAAACGGCTCTCGTGCTCCTCAAGGCTGTTGGAAAAAATAATCAGGTCATCCAAAAACACAAGCACCACTTTCAAGTGGAGATCACCCATACACTTTTCCATTAACCTTTGGAAGGTTGACGGTGTGTTGGTTACTCCCTGGGGCATCCTGTTGAATTCCCAGAATCCAGTGAGTGCAGAGAACGATTCCTCCAAATTTGGCAATGCACATGCATCCTTAACAGTCTGCAAATTGAGCTTACGGTAGTCAATGCAAAGTCGAATGTCTCCATTTTTCTTCTTGACAACAATTGGGGACGAGAATGGTGACTCTGATTCTCTAATAACACCGGCATCTAGAAGCTCCCTTATATGTTTGCGAACAGCCTCTATATCCTGAGGATGAATTGGTCTTGCTCGGTGCTTGAACGGCGTGTTGTCATGAAGGTTAATATGGTGTTTCACATGACTAGTACAGCCGACATCCATGTCATGGTGGCAAAAGACGTTGGACATGGCATTCAACTTGGTGATTCTTTTCTTCCATTCCGGTGGTAATGGCGATTCTCCAAAATTGAAAGCTAATGGAGTGCCGTTGGGCCCATGGGGTGACAAACTGGTCACATGCTGCTCTGAGACGATGCATTCATACACTCCCAGCTCCGCTATGATGGACCAAGATGGTATGTAAATGTCTTGCTCCGATTTGTTTCTCACCAGGACAGGTACGTGGTGAGGGGAATGAGTTGGCATGGCCACAAGACAGCTGCTAACGCACAGACCACCCGACAAGGCTGAATCTGGATGTTGGACGATAGCATACTAACTTGCTGGAACAGATATTTTAGCGGAACCTTTCAGCAGTACAGTGTGGCCAGCAGGAACAGGCACGGAGGATTTACTGAACAAAGTTACAACTCTGAGATGGTCGCTACAGCTTTGTTGGTGGGTCACTTGAAGGGTTTGTAGTACCGCTCTGTAGCTGGATGGACTTGGTTGGAAGGAGGAATGGTCGCTCTGCCGAAAATGGTTGTAGAGCGTTTCGAGAGTGTTCATGCCGATCAGGGTTGAGGTGGGGAATCCTGGTCTGACATCAGGAACAATGAGAGCAAGGGTTGGAACAGTGATGATACTTCCAACAAAGTCTTTGGGAAACGTCACTGAGGTTTCAATGTAGCCAAGATAAGGTATGGTTTGACCTGCTGCTCCTTCAACTTGGAGTAGCTTGTGCAGTGGTTGAACTGATTGCTCGGCGAGATTGCTGTTGTAGAAGGAAACCGGAATGGTCGTAACTTGGGACCCGGTATCCAAAAGACAAGAACCTTGGTGACCGGCGACTTCGACATCAGCAGTACATCTGGATCCTATAAGTCCCTTGTGCACTCTCTTTGATGAAGACTGCAGCTAAGAAGATTTGACGGGAAGCTTCCTCTTGGCGGGACAAATTTGGTCCTGCTCAGCCCCTGGGTGTCCCACACCAGGAACGTTAAATGCTTCTTTGCAGATGAATTTTGTCTCTGCCACCTCTGATTATCTTGAAATTGTCTTCGCTTGGTGCTGACCCGTGCTGGGTTTGGATCAGAATCACACTGAGGCTTAATGTGACCATCCTCCCCAAAGCAGAAGAAAAATCCAGGCTTTGGATTGAAAGAAGATTTGTTGGCGCTTCTTCCTGTCTTCCCAGCTTTAAACTGCTTTGCGGCAGAATACATAGCTGCTGGCGGCCCGGGGTTAAGAGCGGCCAGCTGTTGCTGAATGGCTGTCATCTGTTGCGAAAGTTCCTTAGTGAAATTTGTAATTGCGGTGCACAGATTAGCTTCTCCACCCTCGCTCCTAACAAGTTGAGCATGACTGGTTACCTTGTGTTTGGTTGAGCCAAGATGCTGCTTCATTCTTTGCTCCTTTGCTGCTTTATTGTCCTCCTCTGTTCGCAGGAGTAACAGGAGTTCAGCAAAAGATGGGGGACGTGATTTTCTTTGTTTGAGTTGGAGTTCTGAAATCAGTCCATTGTCCCAACACCCTCTACAGAACTGAGCCAATAAGCGTCTGTCCATATCTCTCTCTAATACTCCTCCTCTCCTCACAGCATGTTGCAGTGCCACCTGGAGTCTCTGCAGGTACTCAGACGGCTTCTTTTCATGATTTTGACAAGTGTCCATGAACTTGGCGTACAATTCTTCACCGTCCTGGACAGTGCCATACGCCGACTCCAGCTGCTGCAGATACACACCAGGTGGCGCATCATGGCTTAGATGTTTCACCATGTCACAGGTGGGAGGCAGCAGGCTGTCGCGAATTAGTCTGGTGCGTTGGAGGTCCGAAACGGCTGGATCATGAAGCACTAATTCGACGCCGGACCGCCAAGTATCATAGTCCATTTCATGGTTCGGCCTGGGCACTTTACCAGAGAACGCTCTCAGCCTGTGGGTAGCATGGATGGCTGTATCACTACTCCAGACCAAATGCTCCACATCGTAGCGCTGCACCTCAGGGGGGTTAAGATCACCAGGTGTAATCGATTGTCTCCCGGCGCTGTTCATACTGGCACTGTTGGAGGCAGAAACAGGTGGGGTGGGAGAGGGTCGTAGGGGTGCATACACTGGACCAAAAGTTCGACCTGGTACAGTAGGAAGTACAGATGGCTCTGGAGAGTCTTTTGGTTGGTCCACTGGTTGTTCAATTTTAGGGACATTCACAACAGCAGGATGAAGGTGTGCTATAGCTTGTTGTATCTGGGACATCATTTCACCAAGAACAATGGAATAGTCTTCCCCAGACAATTTAGCAATTTTCTTCAGGTCAGACAAATATGATTCAGTCTTTGAACCGCCCAACTTTGAAGTGTAAATTTGTGATAGATTCTTAATATGGAATTCGTCACTTTTATCCGAAATAAATGTATACGGCAGTCGCGGAGACGTTTTGATATGGACGCTCCGGACGCAAATTCAACAATGAGCATATGATGAAATTCAGATTCGCTATCATCAATAATTTCACTGCGATTAATGTCGCCGTACTGATCCAGAAAATCTAAAACTGCAGAGGAACTCTTTTAAAGCGGCCCATCGACATTAGGAATTTTTATCGCAAGATTTTCAAAAACTTCCATTGCAAAAATCGAACTGGTGAGTTTGAATGAACTGTTACTGTTGTTACCAAGTGTCAATTACTGCACAACCAGCTCCTGGCTAGCTCGCCAAGATGTAATGGGTAATTGGGGCGTACTAGTATAAAGTAATAAGTATTAATACTTTTACTAGGAAAACTAACATTTAATTAACCATTGAGAGAGAGGGGAACAACCATAGGCTAGTGGGCAACAGAAGTCTAGGACTGACTGCAGGAGCAGGCGGACAGTAATTAAAGACACAGAAACAGCAAATTAAGTTTGGTGTAGGTACTGTATATTGTAGGTGGAAGAACAAAATATTTACAAAACACAAAGGTCCAAAAGAACTGGTTCATTCCACGAGGAGGTTGGTGAGCGTCTGTATTGAATGTCCAATAGTTATTTTAAGGAAAGGGAAGTGTGTGGGATAATGCACCAGTTCATGGAGTGTGTGTGTGGGGGGACGACACAGGCTGCGACCAGCCTTCCTACCAGACCAGTTGGTGTTATTGGATAATGGTGGGCACAGTATCTCCCAGCTGTAGGCTCAAGCTCGCCATCAATTGTCTCCAATTAAGACACCTGGCCTGCAGTACAACAACAGGACCTGTAAATACCCTAAATTCAATTGAAGGCTCCTTTAACCTTAGCTTCACATTTAGGGTTCTATGTGTACCTATTCTTAAATAATTCAAATAAATGCATAAATAATAAATAACCATCCATTGCCTGGCACATCAAAAACAAGCTATAATATGTCACATAGCCTGCACATTCAACACTTAAATAGTTCAACAGTCTGTGTAATCAGATTCCATAGGTGCATGTAAACACACATCTCATTTAACAAATTCCTAATGCTAAATCAACTACAACAGGCTTTGCTTTAACCACAATATGAACCAAACACTGCATCAGACCGAAGCTAATGGTAACCCCGGCGCGGCTAGCTTAGCATGCAGCATTTCATTCATTACTCACCAGTTCCTTTATCAAAGCGAGTTATGATGGGGGCCACGAACTCCCTGCAGCCCAGTAGAAAGCACTAAAAGTTACAAGTAAAACCGTGTAAATAAAATATAGGAGCGGATGTTTATGAATGTTTAAAAGACACGAACCTGTCCACAGCTGTCGGTCAACTACCCCACATCACTCAATGAGGAAGTCACCGCAGCACGCTTAAGCACCCGTACTCCGTTACGCGGTTGGCTAAGAGCAATCACATGACTGGGTGGTGGCGAGAGGTCGCAGGACACAAACTACACCGGTGGTTTAGAGAGACAGGGGCCAACATATACACGGCTTGTATAAATGTCTAGAATGGGGCAGATTTGAATCCGGGTTTACCTTTAACCTTTTAACCAGGGTTACGCTTATTTGTTTGTTTTTGATTTATATTTGGTGGTAAACCGAGAAACTCTGGGGTGTTTTCAAGTCCACAGATATTTGAGGTGCTGAAATTATTAACATAAATGTCACATTTTCTCAGGAAGCATCACAAAATAACATTTTGATATTTTTAGGGATTTATTTGATCATAAAATGGACTAACAGTTATGTATGTAAAAGTACTCATGAAAAACTCCTGGTTTGTGAAAAAAAAAAAAACCAACACGTTATGTTCTGTTTCATTTCATTTCTTAGAGTTGTTTCCTCCTGTGGTTTCCTGTCCCATTAACTTTTCTACAGTTCACATGACTACATCCATCCCAGTGTTAACCATGCGAACACTGATCTGATTTCTGTTGTAGGCCATGAGGAGGCGCTGTCGCGCTTCACCCTGAAGAAGCTTCTCCTGCTCGTCTGTTTCTTGGACAAAGCCAAAGAATCCCGTCTGATCGAACACGATCCTTGTCTGTTCTGCATCGACGCTGAGTTCAAGGTGGGCTGAGGTCCTGTTTCACAGCCACGTGTAAACAACTCCTTGTATGAAACATAAAGGTCAAATTGTGACCTTTGAGAAATGGTTATAGGGTTCTGCAGCTTTTTGTCAGAACCAATAGAAATAGCAAAATAAACAAAGCAAAACAAATGAACTGTTCTAGAAACAAACAAACCCCGATTAAAACATAAGGTATAAAGGTATATCATTGTGCTAAATCCTAGAATGTTGGCCTTTTTATTGCATAACCTCTACTAATGTGTTTTTGAGGTATAACCACAACTTACAATGTGCACACACATATTCAACAGGCATCCAGAATTACAGTTTCCATCATGACTGCTGATATTTCTGTCACTCATGGCCATATTTCACACTTTAGTGGGGTTCCTCTAAGGACTGGGCAATATATCGATTTATTGAAATTATTTTATTCATATCGAGAGATTAAAAAATTAATCACTGTATCTTTTGCGTTTCCATATTTCAGAGCCAGCCCCAAGGCCTTCAATATTGTTTTACAGCGTGTTTTTATGTTGACTTTGAATTCAGCTAAACTCTAAAAAGGGATGATTGAAATAAAAGCAAATTAAAAAAAGTATATTTAAAAATGTTCTTTTTTTAATCGATTCATATCAAATTAGGCATCAATCAAAGCACACCAGGCAATGTTAAATATTGACAAAAATAGTGATCTCTTTTATATCGTGTTACACATCGATATCGACTGATATGAAAAGTATTATCCTCATATAAAATTAGTTCCATGTCGCCCAGCCTTAGTTCCTCTCATTAATTTATTTTCGGCTTTACTAAGCCTCAGTCTCCGTTGTTCCTCTGGTAGGCGAGTAAGGACCTGCTGCTGGCCTTCTCAAGAGACTTCCTGAGCGGAGAGGGGATTCTTCCCCGCCACCTCGCCTACCTCGGGCTGCCGGTCTCCCACGCCCAGACGCCCCTCGACGAGTTCAACTTTGCCGTGAAAAATCTGGCGGTCGACTTGAAGTGCGGGATTCGTTTGGTGTGAGTGGGACGTCCCAAGTCTGAATGCAATGTTTTGATGCTTGGTGGGGGAGATGCTTTTCTTTCCCGTGACTGATGATTATTATTTTTTTTACATTTCTCCTCAGTTTGAATTTTTATGTGATGTTTCTTCCAGGCGTGTGATGGAGCTGCTTGTTCAGGACTGGAGTTTGTCAGCAAAGCTCCGTCTGCCGGCCATCAGCCGCCTGCAGAAGGTTCACAATGTGGATGTAGCTCTGCAGGTGCTTAAAGGCAAAGGGGTCGACCTGAAGGATGAAAGAGGTAACCAATCTTCGCTATAAGGTGCCGTTTGTAAAGTTATAGTCAAAAGTTAACAGCTTCATACTAAATATTTATTTAGTTTGAAGCTAAATATTTAAGTTTAACTAAATGTTTACTTTGTAAACTAAATATTTAGTTTCAAACTAAATATTTTGCTAGCAGTTTAATTTCAAACTAAATATTTAGTTTGGAGCTAAATGTTTAATTTTGTAAACTAAGTATTTAGTTTGATACTGACATTTATAAATGGAAAAAAACATGGACACAAATATGACTCTGAAAAATGAACTTCTATTTTTTCCTCTTATGACAGGCTAAATAACCCAAATTATTGCTTTTGAGTTATTTAAATAGTAAAAAGGTTTAGTTGCCACAGTAGCCTTTATTGACAGTGGATAGGTTACAGAAAGGGGAGAGAGGTTGGGGGAAAGACACTCGGCAAATGTCCTGAGGCCGGAGTTGAACCCAGGACGACCGCATCGAGGGCTAGGGCCTCCGAACATGGGGTGCCCGTCTTAAACCACTGCGCAACGTGACGCCTCTGCTTTTGAGTTTTGACTAAAACTTTACAAACGGCACCCCATACTTCTCACATTTAGAAACCAAACTCTTATCTCTATCTTAAAAATATTGTGTATTATATATTAATATGTACTGCGTTTCCGTCCTCCTTTTTTTTTTGTTTAAATTTTACTCAAATGTTTCTTCTCAGGATCCATAATTGACTCGAGAGATATTGTGGATGGGCACAGAGAAAAAACCCTGAGCCTTCTCTGGAAAATCATCTTTGCATTTCAAGTGTGTTTTCATTTTGGATTCTACTCATCAAATTAGTCCTTATATTTTTCTTTTACAAATTCTTATGAATGTTTATGGTGATATCTGCTGGTGAAAGGTGGAGGTGATCCTGGACGAGGATCAGCTCAGGGAGGAAGTCGACTTCCTGAAGCGAACCCTGAGGACCAAACGGAGACTGGCCCTCGTGAGGGCGGACCGCAGCAGTCAGCCGAGTCCGGTGAAGACCAGGGTGCCGTGCGAACAGATGAGCACAAAGATCACTCTGCTGGTGGACTGGGTCTGTGCAGTGTGCGACTACTACCACCTAAAGGTAGAACTTTTCTTCTCTATAGTTTGTATAAGTATAAAAACGTACCACTAACAGTTGGAGAGGAGAGATTTTAACTGGATGCAACTTAATTCTGGATTGCAGAACCCATAATAATTCACAACCTTCCTAGATTAGATAAGTCTTTGAAGTTGGAAAGCCTCCCTTGCCATCACCTTAATCTTTATCTCCCACTACAGATTCAAGTTGGTGCAAGGGCTGGGCGATATGGCCTGAAAATAAAATCTCCGATTTATTTCACACCAAATCCGATTTCCGATTTTTTTTCTTTTTTTTTTTTTTTCTTTCTCCCTTTACTTTCTTAAACAGAAATAACAAATGACAGAATCAATTTTTTTAAACTCTTATTTTAATATTGCCTTTGGGAGTCTACCTCAATTCAAAGTTGTGTGAAAAATCTCGATTTTCCCAAATCTTCTTAAATGGCAAATTCGAATTGATCGATAAAATCGATTTATCGCCCAGCCCTAGTTGGTGCTTAATTGTGCACCAAAGATTGCAGAAGGAAAACTTTTACTTTATAAACTTGGAAGTTGTGTTCTTCTATCACACTGTCTGTAAGGGTTTTAGCATGTTTAACACTTAAGCTTACTCATTGTTTAATGATCAAGTACAAGTTGTGGATGAAGCTGTGGTTCTGATGGATGAATAGAGTTGAAAGCAGATATTTACATACACTTCAGAAAACAAAAATCCCCAAAACATTGTTTTCTTTCAAACATCAAATCAGAGTCAAATTTTTGTTTTAGATCAATAAATAGTAGCATATTTATTTTTATATTTGTGAAATGTCAGAAAAAGAGAATTACCACTTTCTTTTTATTTTCTTTTTTTTTAATTATTATTATTGCTTCCATCAAAGTCAGAATTGCCCTGGAATAGTTTAATTTGGGCCAAAAATTTCAGGTTTCTTTCCTCAAGCTTTCTACAACAGTTTGCTGGAATCTCGGCCCACTCCTCTTAACAGAACTGGTGGAACCGGGTCAGGTTTTGGAGTAATGGCTTCCTCCTCCCAGAGTAACCTTTCAGCTCATGGTGGTACAGGGCTGGTTTCACTGTGGATAGAGTCTTACCAGTTTAAGCCAGCATCTTCACAAGATCTTTTGCTGTTGTCCTGGAGCTGATTCGCACATTTCGCACCCAAACAAACCTTCCTCTCTCTGGGACTCAGAATCCGTCTCTTTCCCGAGCGGCATCATAGCTGGACGATCTCTTGTTTTTTTATAATTATTGTCTGAACAGATGAACGTGGGACCTTGGGACTGGGAATTACACCTATGGTTATTTATCTGATGTCTTGGACGATTTCTCTTGTTTTTTCCCATGACATCAGAGAAAGAGGCTCTGTGTTTGTGGGGATACCTTTATGTGCATCCGCAGCTGTGCCACCAATTAACTTGGATGGACTCGGTTAATCAGAAGCTTCTTAAGCTCAGGACTCCCTTATCTGCTTAACATGTGTTTCACATCTTGTGAAACCAGTTTTTCAGCATCACCGTGCTTGAATCGACTACCAGAGTCATGCATGGATGTGTGTAACTCTCATGTATGTTCATGATGCTTAATGCTCGTTTGCCAATGTGCGCAGGTGGAGAACTTCACAGTTTCGTTCTCTGATGGTCGCGTCCTCTGCTTCCTCCTCCACCACTACCACCCCAGTCTGGTACCGGAAGCATCCATCAGTCATAGCACCACGCAGACCGTGGAGTGCTCTCCGAGGGGCCGCCTGGAGCTAAATCGCTCAGCTAGCGACTCAGACGGCTCCTTTGACTCGGGACCAACTGACCAGGAAGGTACAGATTCTTTATTTCTACATCACCAACATATATATTTTAAGTTTTTGATGCATTAGACTGGAAATCCATTCCACTCACTGGGAGTTAAAAACTATCACCATCATGTTAATTGAATTTGCTTTCTTCTTCTTTTTTTAAAATCATGTATATCGTACACGAGGTTTTGTTTTGTTGAAGTTATTTTTCATCTTTTCAGGGCAGAATTTTCCCTCTCCGGTCTTTAAGGAGCTGCTGGAAAATGAGAAGAACAATTTCAAGCTGGTCAACAGTGCCGTGGCTTTCCTGGGCGGAGTGCCGGCCATGATCAACCCCGCCGACATGTCCAACACCATCCCCAACGAGAAGGTGAGACCAGGAGCTGAGGGCTGCAGCCATTTCTCCTTCGCTTTCCTCCGTTTCAGCTCATCTTTACTTTAAACCGATCTGGCATCTTCTCATTATATAACAGCCATGGTTACCACAGTCTTTAATGTCTGGGAAGTTCTTATAAGTTATCAAAAAGAAAAATCGGAATGTCTTTACCAGTGATTTTATTTTTATATGGTGCCCTTCATCTTTGATTTTGTCCGATCACAGCCTAAGCTTTTGTCCGACTTGGTAATTGTTTTTGGTTTTTGAAACGTCCTGCTGAGAACCCATACATAAGCGCAAGATCATTCCAAAATCCGAACTGCTTTGAAAACCATAAAACGAAGGGTTGACTGTGAGAATCAGCTTTATTCGCCAAGTTTGTGCACACAAACAAGGAATTTCACTTCAGTTCCGCTTTGCTCTCAGTAAGGATTTTTAGAATATAAATATATTTTAAAAAATGCCTTTTTTTTTCAATTTTGTAAATGTGTAAACTGTGAGGGTGTCCTCAGCGGGAAGTTCTTGAGGTTTCATTATTTCACTCTAATAATTTGGGTTATTTAGCCTGAATCTGTTATTTATATATTTATAAATGTGACAGTTTAAAAGTAAATATTAAGTCCACAAGCTAAATATTTAGTTTATGAATTAAATATTTAGCCTTCTAACCAAATATTTAGCTTCAAGGTGTCCTAACTAAATATTTATTTAGTTTTTATTTAACTAAATATTTAGTTAGGAAGCTAAATATTTAATTTGTAAACTAAATATTTTAAATTTCAACTATTTTGCTTTCTAACTATTTATCTTCCTAGTTAAATATTAAAATTGTAAACTAAATATTTAGCTTCCTAGCTAAATATTTAATTTGTAAACCTTTTCTAAACTTAATGTTTAATTTACAAACTAAATATTTAGCTTCTAAATATAAAGGTACATAGTTTGTAAACTTAATATTTAGTTGGTTGATTAAATATTTAGCTTAAGTAAATATTTAGCTTCCTAACTAGGAAGCTAAATATTTATCTTCAAGCTAAATATTTAAGTAGGAATGAAATATTTTATATTTATAATTTGAAACAATTTGTCAAGTAAATATTTAGCTTCCCAACTAAATATTTTTTTTGTGAAAAAAATATTTAATAAACTGGGACATTTATAAATTCATGAATGCCATGGTAAAAATATGACCTAGATGACTCTAACTAGTTTAAATTATTGGTGTTAATTTTTGACTAACTTTCCGAACGGCACCCCATAAAAGTCCAGTCTCTTCTGGACCTTCTTCCTTTGTGTGAGAACCGTCTCAGATGGTTCCTAGGAACCAGAAGTGATCCACAGTTGACACAGTGTTGTTGAGGACGGTGAGGGTGGAGGTTCTCCGAAAGTCCTCCATCCTCTCCACTGTAATAAGCTGGTTAAGCTCCAGGTGGTTCCAAGCGCACCAGTGCACCAGGTGGTCCCTCTCCTGTCTGCATGCTGTCTGGTTCTTATCCTGGATCAGACCAGTGACAGTCTTGTCATCTGCAAACTTCACAGACTGAACCTTTGAGGTTCAATCATCTGTGTATAGGGAGAGAAGGGGATTTGCTGCACTTGCAAATGCACCGAGACATGTTTTTAATCCTTTAAAAAAATCATCAGTGTCAAGTTATGTTAAAGGGTTCAGTGTCGCTGAATGGGAAGTTTAAACCACCACCTGAATCAGCGGAGTTGGAGGTTTGGGAAAGCCAAGGAAGGGTTTTTTAAGCAACCCAAGTAAAGCTTCTTAATGAGGTGAATTAGTGAATCAGGCCTTTTCCACTACAGGAAACTACAGCACTTTTATGACTTGTTCAGCAGGCTGATAATAAGTTTGTTAAAATGTATAACAATAACACATGTCCTCCTCTTATGTACCTGAGGATTCATTTGTACTATTTCAGCCAATAGAATCAATTAAACAGCTTTTCCTTTTCCCCCCCTCACCCTCCAGGTTGTGATGTCATATGTGTCTTTTCTCTGCGCCCGCCTCTTGGACCTGCGAATCGAAACCAGAGCGGCTCGGCTCATCCAGGCCGCCTGGAGGAAACACAAGCTGAAGAAGGATCTGCTTCTCTATGAGGTATAGCGATTTGTTACCATCATTTGTTAAGTTTCTCAGTGCTTTTGAATTATGAGATGTACGTTTTAGGGCTGCTTTTTGGGAATTAAAGTAACGGCTGCATTTATAATCTCGCCTCAGTTCTTCCCACGACCAGAGTAAAAACATGGTTGTTTACCTTCTATTATTCCTGGTCAGCAGCATAAATCATCCATTATAAAGGGGGGTACTAATTCCTCTGCCTGCCCAATGAACCTAGTTACATAATTCAAGGTTAAAAGGAAACTCCTTTCATTGGCTAGGCTGACTGAGGTGAAAGCTGGAGGTAGAAGAGTGAGAAAATTGGACAGAAATGCAACTTTAAAGTTTATCCTGCAGATCCATAAAGTCAGCTATAATTTATTTCCATGTTTTGTTTCAGGAGCGAAACAAGGCGGCGAAGAAAATCCAGGTTATGGTGAGGGGCTTCCTCATGCGACGCAGAGCTGAGAGGCAGAATGAAGCCGCCGTCGTCATCCAGGCCGTCTGGAGGGGTTATTTAACTCGGAACCGGCAGAGGATCCAAAAAGAAGCTCAGCTTCGGGCTTTGCAGCACGAAGCGGCGACCGTCATCCAGGTAGGTTTCTGAAGAAACCTTACAATAAATCAGATTTGCTGCAGGATGAGACGCATCACAGGGAATAAGAGATGAATCCCAAGCTGCTACAAGATGAGCAGTGTATTGTAATTTTGACACATTACAAACACACACTTTTTATTTTATGTGATGGACCAGCAAATTGTGGCACGTATAGAAATGGAAGAAAAATTAAACATTGTTGTTCCCGTCCTTTGCTGAACATCTCAAACTCAGCCAAATTAGAAGGAGAGCATCAGTGAAGAGCCGTTTACAAGCCACAGATTCTTAACTAGATTTGGGTCTGGACTTTGAGTTGGCCGTTGTATCTCTGGCTTTATATTTAACGTTGCTTGTCTTCTGCGACCTCTCGCCGTTTCTGTCAGGATGATTTCCCCACGTTTAGCTTCACCAACCCTCCCATTATCTCTGACCAATTTACATGTCCCTCCTCAAGAAAGGTTTGCAGTGCAATAATAGTTTTCGGGTAAGATATTCCGAGTGTTATCATTTTGCATTTTTCATGCTAATTTCCGTCTCACGGCAGCAGATATTCACACATTTCCCAAAATGGTGAAGCTCACCGAGTTATTAAAGCACTGATGAGAATTAAAGGAAAGAGGAAAAGAGGCACTTATCGGGACAGATATCTTCGCAACATCTAATATTGTGCAAACCTAATTAGGCTTATCAAAATAAACAATAAATCAATTACTTGCATGATAAATTTCAGTGAGCTCAATAATTTTTCCAGCCAAGATAATTTCCACTTGCATGCTTGTTTGTTTTTCCTCCCGTGTCTTCGTCAGTCTACCAAAGAAACTGAGTGTTTTTGCTGTTAGTTTGCACTTTTGGTTCACAAAAACTCATAGCTGGTAGTTTTGCCTGTTTTTCTTGTCTGAGCCAAGTGATATTTTTTTTTAAAGGCAATTTTGTTTGCAGAAGTAATCATTTCTGTTGTTGTTTTGTTAATTTATATTGGATATTAAAAATGTCTTAGAGTTGCAGTGGCAAATGTTCTTTAGAAATTAACGTTTATTGATCGTTCAGAGCGTGCACATGCATTAGTTGAAATTGGTCTTTAAATGACAATATTATCGTTTATCTCAAATAATTTCTGGGGCAATATATCGTCCAGCAAAGTTTGTTATAAGCCTAGCGCTAATCCCCACTGATAAACGGGGTACTGGCAGCATCATGCTGTGGTGTGATATTTTATTTTTTTTCCCGTGTTCCTTACATGGTTTATGGTAAAGTATTAGTTTCTTCTTGTTAGTCTCCCATAAAGACCAAATACTTGATCAACAGAATCTCCCGGCTGAGCTGTGGATCTCTGCAGCTCCTCCGGAGTTACCTTGGACATCTTCGCTGCTTCTGATTAATGCTCTTCTTGGCCAGCCTGTCAGTTGACGTCAAGGGTCTGCAGCCTATAACCTTTCCGCCATCTTTGCATTTAGCTAAATAAAACTCATTCGGAGCTACTAATGGTACACGACCTTTCGGTAAAAGACGACTTGTAGCTTTTTATGGATATTTAAAAAAGTAAATTTGTTGTAATTTGTACAGAGCCATCATTTTGTTTGTTTTAAGGTTTTGAAAGAGAGAAAAACATAATGCGTTTGCAGAAAGTTGATGGATGCGTCACAACTAGTGGTGTAAGGGTACATGTATTCTGATTTTTCGGTACAGCCCTGTCGGTTCGGTACGCACGTGTCCCGAATAAATCCAGCTGTTTTCTACGTGAACAGACGCAGAATGTTTATGAGCAGAACTGTGCGGTGCAACGTTTGTGCTCATCCTGCTTTTAATCCGTCTCCTTCACTGTCGCCAGCATTTGTTTATCTATGTGATGCTGCTGCGTTACTTGAGCTTTACAAAGCGTTTTTTTCTCTCTCTGAGAAACCTCTGAGGTCTTCACAGAACAGCTGCTTAGAATATTTGTTATATGGGATTTTGTTTTTTACTGATTAAATATAAACAATATTCTTTATCAGATGCTTGTTTTTTACCTCTATTAAGTACTTTAGTTAAAAATTGTATACGTTGTTTATTGTAAATTCAGGCAGCTAGGTGATTTACCACATAACATGTACATGATTCATTGAACAACTGTATTCCGTCTCGTCTCTTCAGGCTCACTGGAGAATGTTTGCCACCTTGAGGGCTTATCGACGCCTCCAGTATTACACCACTGTGGTTCAGGCTCAGTGGCGAATGAAGAGAGCGGCCACTGCTTATGCGAAAACCTGCTGGGCAACCATGGTCCTCCAGAAGTACGCTCGAGCTCGGGCCGCCTCGAAAAGGGATCGGGACAGATATCTCGTCGCCCGGAAAGCCGCGGTGACGCTCCAGAGAGCGTTCTGGGGATGGAAAGATCGGAAAACGCTGAAGGAGAACCACGCAGCCAGAGTGATCCAAGCTGCTTTCAGGAGATGGTACGAAGGTAGACTGGCTCGGCGATCTGCAGCTGCTGTGAAGATCCAGTCTTGGTACAGGATGTGGATGTGGTCCCATCAGTACCAGAGGATCAGGAGGACCACCTTGCTCATTCAAGCTCACGTCCGGGGACGAGCTCAGAGGCGTTGCTTTGAGTTGTTAAAGCTGCAGAGCCGCTCCGCCACTGTCATCCAGGCGGCCTTCAGAGGGCATGTCGCCAGAAAGCGGTTTGTGAAGATGAGGCACAGCGCTGCAACGATCCAGCGCAGGTTTCGGGCCTCTGCGGTAAGAGACGTTGAAAGAGAAAGGTTTGTGAGGATGAGACGGGCCGCTGTGGTCATCCAGGCAGCCTACCGTGGAAAAGCGGCCAGAGAGATGCTGACGAAGCATCACAGGGCCGCAGCGGTGATCCAAGCGGTGTTTAGGAAATACGCTGCCCAAATGAAGTATCTGGCCTTGAGGAGAGCTGCTGCTGTGCTACAACAGAAGTACAGAGCCACGGTTTTAGCTCAAAAGACGCAGAAGGAATATGAAGCTTTGAGGAGTGCTGCCCTCGTTATCCAGGCTACCTGGAGAGGCAGAGCGGAGAGGAACAGGATAAAAACATTGCATCACTGTGCAACTCTGATACAAGTTCACTATCGTCGACATAAAGCCCAAATGGAATACAGGTCCCTGAAATCAGCAGCTGTGGTCATACAACATCGTTATAAGGCCTTTTTGCTGGGAAACAAAATAAGGAAAGAATATCTGCGAAAGAAGACGGCGTGCGTTACTCTCCAAGCTGCATTCAGAGGCACGAGTGTCAGGACAGAGCTGAGGAAGAGGCACCCGGCCGCAACTATCATTCAGTCTGCGGTTAGGATGTTCCTGTGCAGGAAGCGATATGTTCTCCTTCAAAATGCGGCGATCATCGTCCAGAGCAGATACAGAGCCCTTCGCCTCTGCAGAGCCCAGCGGAGCGAGTTCAGGCAGCTGAAACAGGCCAGCGTGACGATACAAGCCGCCTTCAGGGGATTCACGTTGAGGAGAGGCCTAAAGAGGAGGCTTGCGGCTGCAACTGCAATCCAAGCTCAGTTCAGGATGCGCAGGGTTCGTGTGGCTTACCTGGCCGCCAAGTGTGCAGCCGTCATCATTCAGGATCGCTACAGGGCCAAAATGCTCAGGGACGAGCAGATGAAGAGGTACAGAGCGACGCGATGTGCAGCTGTGGCCATCCAGGCAGCATACCGCGGATACATAGCAAGGGAGCAGATTGCAACGTTGCACCGAGCCGCTAAGATCATTCAGCGGTGGTTTTTGACAGTCAGAGCCAGAAAGCGGTTCCTAGCTATCAGGAGAGCCGCTTTGGCATGTCAGCAGAGGTACAGAGCAGCGATCCTGGCGAGAAACGTCCTCCTGGACTACCAGTCAAAGCGCAGGGCAGCGGTTTGTCTGCAGGCCGCCTACAGAGGGCACGCAGTCAGAAAGCAGCTGCATGTGAAGCATATGGCAGCTGTAACCATTCAGTCTCACTTCAGAAAGTACCAGAAGAGAAGGCGCTACAGAGCTACCATCTGGGCTTGTAGGGTGTTGCAGGGACGCTACAGAGCTATTAAGCTAATGAGGGCCAAGAGAAGCGCGGCCGTCGTCTTACAGGCCGCCTTCCGTGGGAGGAAATCGAGGCAAATCTTAAAACAAAGACATCAGTCTGCCAGAATTATCCAGAGAGCTTTCAGGACCTACTGGGAACGAAAGCGCTACCTTGCCCTAAAGGTACACGCCGTCAAAGTCCAGCGCAGATATCGGGCTAATGTTGCAGCTGAGCAGCAAAGAAAGCGGTACGAGCAAACCAGGAGGGCTGCGATCCTCCTTCAAGCAGCATTCAGAGGGAAACGAGTCAGAGATGAGGTTGCTCAACGGCACGTGGCTGCAGCAGTGATCCAGTCTGCATTCAGAAAACACAGAGAACGAGTCAAGTTCCAGGCAATGCGGCTGTCCTCCATCATCATCCAGAGACGCTACCGGGCCCTTCTGCTTCAAAGAAGAGACAGGGAAAACTTCCTTAAAACGAAGCGAGCTGCTGTCACTCTTCAGAGTGCTTTCAGAGGACGCCTCGTCCGGACTCGAACGGCAACGATGCACAAGGCGGCTACCGTCATCCAATCAAACTACAGAAGACGCAAACAACAGCTGGCCTTTAAAAGACAACTATGGGCGGTGTGCGTCCTGCAGCAGAGGTTTAGAGCCCACAGGCAGACGCAGCTGGATGTGAAACATTTCCATCGGGTCAGAAAGGCCGTCATCCTTCTACAGGCCGCATATCGAGGAATGAAATCCAGACTGATTCTACGGCAAAGGCAGGAGGCTGCTAGTGTGATCCAGAGACTTTACCATGCGCAGCGTGAACGCAAGCAGTTTGTGACCTTCAGGTGCTCTGTTGTGAACGTTCAGCGCAGGTATCGAGCCGTTGTTGCAGCAAAAGAGCAAAGGAAACGATACGAACAAATCAGAAAGGCGGCGATTGGTCTTCAGGCAGCATTCAGGGGACGTCAAGTCAGAAATGAGGTCGTTCGTTGGCATCAAGCTGCAACTGTAATTGAGTCCGCGTTCAGAAAGCACAGAGAGCGAGTGAAGTTCCAGGCGATGCGGCTATCCGCCATCATCATCCAGAGACGCTACCGGGTCCTTCTGCTTCAAAGACAAGACAGGGAAAGGTACCTGAGAATAAGGCGTTCAGCTGTCGTCCTGCAGGCTGCATACAGAGGACACAAGGCAAGAAGGGAAATTTCTCGTTTGAATCAGGCGGCGACTGTTGTCCAGTCAGCATTCAGGAAGCACAGAGAACTAGTCACATTCCAGGCGATGCGGCTGTCCGCCATCATCATACAGAGGCGCTACCGTGCTCTTCTTCTCCAGAGGCGAGAGAGGAGGAACTTCCTGCAAATGAGACGCTCTGCTGTGGTTCTCCAGGCGGCATTCAAAGGAGCTCACGTGAGAAAAGAGATCACAGAGATGCACAGGGCCGCTAGTGTCATTCAGGCCAGCTTCAGAGGGTACAAACGGCACAGGGTCTTCAGGCAGCAACGTCGGGCAGCTTGTGTGCTACAGCAGAGGTTTAGAGCTTACAGACAGAAACATCTTCAGGTGAGACATTACCAGGAGCTTCGAAAAGCAGCAGTCGCTCTCCAGGCTGCGTATCGAGGAATGAAATCCAGACTGATTCTTCGGCAAAGGCAGGAGGCTGCTAGAGTGATCCAGAGACTTTACCGTGCGCACCGTGAGCGCAAGCAGTTTGTGACCTTCAGGAGCTCTGTTGTGAACGTTCAGCGCAGGTATCGAGCCGTTGTTGCAGCAAAAGAGCAAAGGAAACGATACGAACAAATCCGAAAGTCAGCGATTGGTCTTCAGGCAGCGTTCAGGGGACGTCAAGTCAGAAAGGAGGTTGTTTGTTGGCATCAGGCTGCGACTGTGATTCAGTCAGTGTTCAGAAAGCACAGAGAGCAGGTGAAGTTCCAGGCGCTGCGTCTGGCCGCCATCATCATCCAGCGACGCTACAGAGCTCTTCTTCTTCAACGACAGGACAGGGAAAACTTCCTTAAAACGAAGCGAGCTACTGTCACTCTTCAGAGTGCTTTCAGAGGACGCCTCGTCCGGACTCGAACGGCAACGATGCACAAGGCGGCTACCGTCATCCAATCAAACTACAGAAGACGCAAACAACAGCTGGCCTTTAAAAGACAACTATGGGCGGTGTGCGTCCTGCAGCAGAGGTTTAGAGCCCACAGGCAGAAGCAGCGGGATGTGAAACATTTCCATCGGGTCAGAAAGGCCGTCATCCTTCTACAGGCCGCATATCGAGGAATGAAATCCAGACTGATTCTACGGCAAAGGCAGGAGGCTGCTAGAGTGATCCAGAGACTTTACCTGGCCAAGTGCGAGCGGCGGCAGTATCTCACCTTCAAGTCCTACATCGTGCTGATCCAGCGCAGATATCGAGCCCATGTCGCAGCAAAGGAGCAAAGGAAACGATACGAACAAATCAGAAAGGCGGCGATTTGTCTTCAGGCAGCATTCAGGGGACGTCAAGTCAGAAATGAGGTTGTTCGTTGGCATCAGGCTGCAACTTTGATTCAGTCAGTGTTCAGAAAGCATAGAGAGAGAGTGAAGTTCCAGGCGCTGCATCTGGCCGCCGTCATCATCCAGCGACGCTACAGAGCTCTTCTTCTTCAACGGTGGGACAGGGAAAACTTCCTTAAAACAAAGCGAGCTACCGTCACTCTTCAGAGTGCTTTCAGAGGACGCCTCGTCCGGACTCGAATCGCAAAGATGCACGGAGCTGCTGCCATCATTCAGGCCAACTTCAGGAGGCACCAACAGCAAGCGGCCTTCGGGAGGCAACGCTGGGCAGCGTGTGTCATACAACAGAGGTTTAGAGCCCAGAAATGTAGACGGCTTGAGGCGAGGCGCTATCGGGAGCTTAGAAGAGCTGCTGTTGCCTTACAGGCTGCGTATCGAGGGATGAAATCCAGAGAAATTATCAGAAAACGGCACAAGGCCGCAAGCGTCATCCAGAGCGCTTTCAGAGGCCACCGTGAACGGCAGCAGTACCTGAAGATGAAGTCATCCGCTCTCGTGATTCAGAGAAAATATCGAGCCACCGAAGAAGCCAAAGCAGCGAGGAAGACGTACTCCCTGATGAGAAAGGCTGCCATCACACTTCAGAGATGCTGCAGAGCCTGGAGCGCCAGATGTCAGGTAAGGGCCTCAATCCACGCCGCTGTGACGAGTTAAACGGAAACAAAGTTTGCTACAGTCCTTTTAATTTCATGCTGACTGGTTACAGGTCCTGGAGGCAGCCCAGGCAGAGCGGAGACTCCGTTTCGCGGCTGCGGCTTTCCATCACCTCAGTGCCATAAAGATCCAGCGAGCCCTGAGAGCGCACAGGGCCTTGGAATCAGCAAAAAGACAGATCCATTCGGTCGTTACCATACAGGTACAGTCAGGAGCCAGAGCCCTGTTCGGAGGGGGTGGGGGGAGTGTTTCATCCGACTAAATGGTTCTCTGGGCTTCTCTCAGCGTTGGGTTAGAGCAAGGCGGCAGAGGAGGCGATATCTGGACGACAGGAGGAAGGTGGCGACGGTTCAGAGAGCCGTCAGGCGTTGGCTGGCGCGCCGCCATGAAGCCGCCTCAGTCATCCAGCAGGCAGTCCGAAACTTCCTCCTCATCAGGCGGCAGAGGAGAGTTCAGCGAGGCGTTGTCAAAGCTCAGGTGTGGCGATCGCTGCTAAAGCTAACTTTGTCTGTGCCAAATACTGCTCTGGTCAGAAGTTTTAAGGACAGCCATCATGGACCGCATGCTAATTTGGAGTTTTAAATGTTCTCGGCTCTTAGAATCCAGTTTAAGTGAGCTCAAACATCCAATCAGTTTTATGCTAAAGCTTCTGACGCAAAGTGTTTGGTAGAGGTGAACATTTAACCAAATATTTCTGCACCTTTTTATGGTAATTATTCCCTATTAAAAAAAAGTTATCAGATGGGTCATTGAAAGCCCCAAATCAGAACGAAATTCGTGTTGATGATGAATTAATTCTGACTTCTGACCAGAACTGCATTGACTTGTAAGAGGTTTTACTTTACAGTTCCAACGTCTCTCGTCTTGTGTCCCTCTAGGCTCTGTGGAGAGGACACCGCTCCCGCATACTAAGTGACAATCCTAAACTCGTGAAGTTGAGGCATCGCCTGCGCAAAGTCTCTGCTGAAGTGCAAGAGGAAGACAAACTCTGCAACAAGACCTCTTCTGCGCTGGAGTATCTCCTCCGATACAAACACTTCTCCTATATCCTAGAGGCCTTGAAAAACCTTGGTAAGACTTCTTTTTTTCATTCAATTACCCTCAGGAGAGGCTAATCTAATCTGGATCATCTGGTCGCTGTAATTAAATTGACCTAGAAAGGATACAATTTTCAGCAGCTGTGGCGAAAAGAGTTTCTGTTCTACCGTTGGTAACAGAAAAAGTGGCGCAGCTGTCGGGCGCGTCTTAAACATTGATGAAAACGCGTTTCTGTGCGCAGAGACCGCCACTAGGCTGTCGCCGGAGTGCTGTGAGCGGCTGGTGGAAAGCGGGGCCACCAATGTCATCTTCACGCTGATACGCAGCTGCAACAGGAGCGGACCCTGCATGGAGGTCATCACCTTCTCCGTCCAGATCCTCCTCAACCTCTCCAAGGTAGAACAGGCACAGCTCAGATTTACATCACAAAAGCTCTAACACACATTTTCTCCATTTATTTATTTATTAAGACTTTAAATGCCCTATAGGTCCAAATTTATCATCTTTAAGACCTCAACCTATTTACCAACTTAGCTCTGAAATCTTAATTGTTAGATTTTGAATTTGGTTCCGAATGATCACTGATGTCACAAAATGATTTTTACGCACAGACACGTGTCAAAAACAGGTTATGTGCAAGATTTACCCGCTGGTGTCTGCATCACTTTGAAACAAAACAAATCTGTTGAGCCTCTGGAAATTTACCGTAATTTTCAGACTATTGAGGGCACCTGAATATGAACCCCAGTTTTCATGCTGTAACATGAGATATTTACACGGAAGGTTTTTTTTTTTTTATTACCGCCGCTAGGAGGTAATGCTTTCTTGCCGTCCGTCTGTCAGAAACATAACTCAAAAAGTTATGGACTCATTTTGAGGAAATGTCCGCAATGGGTCTAGGAAATAACCTGGCAAAAGCCAGATCTATGTGTAGCTCCGCCCCGTGTGTACACAGATTTTCGTGGGTTTGGAAAAGTCCAAATCTCGCGAGAATCCAGCTTGCGGCGCAAGGTTATCTAGGAACAACTGATTAACTGAAAAAGTAGCGGGTTATAGCTCGAGAATTACGGTCAGCACAGAGTAATCTATGAGCAGCTGTTACAGACAATAAATTGACAGGATCGTTTACTAGCTGCACTAAAAAATTAACACTTTTTGTTTTTAAAGACCGTTAAACTGCAACCAGTGTCATATTTAAGAGTTTTTTCCCCCATTTTATTTTCTTTTGAATATAAGAGTCTGTATTTGAGTAAATAGTTTTCCAGTTCTAAGGGAAGATTTATCAAGAAGGTGTTGAGGTGAAAATCTCTGTCAGGTTTATTGGGTATCTTGTCTTGTAGAGTTCAAATGCATGTCTTTTATTATTATCAACGACAGAGGACAAACATATTTACAAGACAGACTGTGAGATATGGCAAGGTGCCTACAGTACATTTACAATACCTGGTTTTCGATACTGGTACCTGAAGGTTACTTTATGCGATACCTACTTTTTAAAGTCTAATTTCAGGAGAAAAGAAAGTGCTTAAATGTTTTTTGTGGGTTTTTTAACTAAGCAAAAAAGGCAAATCTTCAGTGCAAACGTTTAGCTATAATTTACAAACGTCTTATTAAAAAAGAAAAAAGCAAGAATAAGAAAATAAATTTTACTAAATAAAATAAAAATAATATTTACCTTTTTAGTGCAAAACAAAAGAAAACAGTATGACGATAAAGTGCAAACTCCATTTTTTGGTGCAAGAAGGATGAAATATCTGTTCTTAAAAACCTGAAATAAAGGTTTAGATGCAGCTGAGGAGGAAGGTTGTGAAATTGGGTCTGCATTTTTAGGTAGGCGGCCTTTAAACTGGGGAAGCAGAGAAACCTGTATTACACACCAGGCTCATAATTATAACTGAAAAAAAGACGTAGCATAAACGCTAAGTTGACACAGTCATGAGACTTGATCACAAGAAATATTTTATGTCACACAGATTTAAGGGAAAATGTAATATATTAAGTCAGTTAAATGTTTAATTGCTATAACTGCTGTTTTTCCAAACTTAATGGATACAATTTTTAACTGTTAATTTATTTTTACCATAGGCAGCCCCAGTCGCTCTTTTCTTAAAGAAAACTTTTGCATTAAATCCTATTTTCGTATTACCCCCTCTGGTGGAAAATGTTGGTAGTACAGGTGGAAAATACAAATTAAAGACCAAGAAGTCTGTGTTCACCCTCTTAACAGCTGCAGGATTTAAAATAAAAGTATTTTTGACACTTTAGAAAGTCAGTCTTTAATGGACATATACGTTAAGTAATACATTTAATATAACGAGCTGTTTTAATTAGTGCTGTCAGAAACTGAGATTAATTATGATCTGTAATTAATAAATCTCTTTTTTTATGCTGAGAAAAAGCCCTCCTCTTGAGGTATTTTCATTTAAATTAATTACATTATTGTGGCAGAATAAATTTATAACAAAACAAATGGCTTTATGAAGTAATTTACTGTTTTTAACAGACTAGAACAGATGCAGTCTCAGCCATTTACATTTCTCTGTTTTTGAGACTGGTCCCAATGCGGCCTGCAGCTTCGGCTTCAAGCATACGTGATTCGTTAGCATTCTGGACTCAGTGGGGTAAATATCTGCACTGAGTGAGTCCAGCTGGACCCGGACAGGCGGAGCTGCTGCACACGGACATGCTGCCTGCTGTGAGCGCTCTGAGACGGAGAGCAGTCCACGGCGCCACCACCGCCGCTCAGTGAGAGTAACACCTATATGCGCTTCACCCCAAATTTTCTAATAACCTCAGAAAGAGTCGCTAGATTCGTCGCTAGTCGCTTTTTTGTAGCAGAATCTCTGGGGGAGGATCTAAAAACTCACTACATATAGAACAAAGTCGCTAAGTTGGCAACACTGATTGCAACTCACCGCTCATCCTTCTCTCTCTCTTTGCCCTCTCCACTAAAATGGAAACGTCAGCTCATGATAAGCAGGCCTACAGACGGCAAATCGATGTCCACTTCAGGGTGTGGTTAACCGGCAACTCAAGCACAAGAAGCCCAAAGCATGAAAACAGATTTTATGTAAAGGCAACTCACATGCGAAAACAGTAAATTTAAAGATTAAAAATTAGATTAATGCGATTAAAAAACATAGCGCGTTAGAAATGACTGTAATTAATTAAACCGCGATAATTTGACACCCATAGTCTTAATGAAATATGATGAGAATGAGAGCAATGAAATACATTTCATGGGTCAGTGAATGAATTGTTTTTAGGATAATTTATTTTTGTTCATTATATACCAGCACAGATACTAACCTGATTTAAAGTGGGAGACATCTATTTTAATCAGAATTTCAGATTTTAAAGTCAATACAATTTAGCTAAAAACATCAAATGGCAGAAAATTCTGTAGCTTACATATTTTAACAGATCAAAATGTTAAAATGTGTTTTGCTCTAATCCATGAGAGAAGGTGGTTCACGTTTCCTCTGTGCACTCCCTACGCTTTAATCCCGCCCAAATTTGTTTTCCCCCTTAGTACCACATGACCACAGAGGCGGTGTATTCTGTGGAAAACTCCCTGGAAACCCTGCTGGATTTACTGCAGAAATACCGAGAGAAGGCTGGCGATAAAGTGGCCGAAAAGGGCGGCAGCATATTCACCAAAGCCTGCTTTCTTCTTGCTCTGCTTCTCCAGGACAAGCGCCGCGCTGAGGTCTGCACTCTGTTACAAATGCTGCATTTTTATTACAGTAAAAAAAAAAAGGATAAATGTCACCCATTGCTCATTTCTCTTTAGGAGGTCGTTAGGCTTCCTAAAGCTTTGGACAGGATACGCAGTATCTACCGGCTGACTGCTCGGAAACACAAGATGGACGAAGAGAGGACCATAACCAGACAGAAAATAAACGCTTCGATTAACGGGAGCTTCTTTGTTCCGCCGACGCCTCGTAAATCTCGACCACCACCAAAGTAGGTGCATTTGCGTGTGCGAAACCCAAACACTTTCTGGTGCCACTGTGGAAACTAAAATGCTGTTTGTTTGTTTGTTTGTTTTTCTGTGCTTTTCCAGGTTTGCACCAGATTGGGTTCTCAGGAAGGACAAACTAAAAGACATTGCGGATCCTCTCAGGGCAATCCGGATGGTGGCAGAAACACTCTCCATTGTGCTGTAGATAGAAATCCTTAAACATTTTGTGTTCATCTTGTTTTTGCTTTTTACAGAAAAAAATGTATGTAATGCCTTTTTTCTAAAAATCAAGTTATTTGTAAATATTAAAGTGGATCTTTTTTTTTTTTTTTATTGATCGGATTTTAAAAAGAATTCTGTTTACTTTCTCTTCTTCTTGTATTGGGAACCATAAATCCTTTACACGTGGCTGTATGCAACAAAATCTGAGAGTTTGACAGCTTTGTGGCATTAGGTGGAAATAGGGAAGAAAACCTAACTTTAAATGTCAAGAAATGTTTCTATTCATGGATCTATAATTGGATTTGGAGTAAAATAAAACTATTTCAGCCCTGAATGTACAGTGGGACAAAAAAGTATTTGGCAGCCACAGATTGTGCAAGTTGTCCCACGGCCGTGTCATGAACATCAATGATGACAACCTCTAATGATGCAGAACAATGAGATTTAAAAACAGGTTAATATGCCATATAGAACACCTCCAATACACTGGAATTCAAAATTATTATTTTTACAGTGATACAAAATATTTTACAGAACAAAAATCAACATTAAAATAAGTGAATTGAAAGCGGTTTCAGCTGGCAAAAAAAATGATTAGTCCTGATATTTTAAATAGTTTAATGTGACAATGTAAATGTAACAAAACAAAGAAATCCTTAAAAGTTTGCCATCACGGGTTTCACAAATCTGTTTTTGGTTGTTTAAAAAAAAAAAATTATTTTTCCCTTTGATCGTCTCTTTGAACATCTTAAATAGCAGCAGAGCATTTGTGTAAAAATCCATCTGTGCAATTCGTTTAAAGAGCGATTAAAATAAATGGGATCATCACCCAAACAAGAAGATGCTTTGGATACTTGATGGAAGCCCATCTAAAAACGCTTCTCCTCCTTAACTCAGCTGGGTGCCAACCATAGACTGTATAATAACCAGTAAAGTCACTTCAACACTCATTGTACCGCCATGTAAAGGAAAAAGATTAGTCCAGCCTAAAATCAACTAATGAATAGATTTGATTTTCCTGCTTTACCCTCGGACAGGAAATGTCCAACAGGTGGAAGGAAGTCCTTGAAACCTTTGTAAAATGGAGTTTATAGAAATAGTTTACACAAAGGTTCTTTAGATTAGAAATATAAGATATGGTAACAATCCAGGGTAAATTCCTTGGAAGGGAGTTTATCAGCAATTTGCTTAAATCACGCAAACTCCCGAGTGGTCTGAATACTTTCTAACAACACTGCGTCTTTGGTCAAGTAGGTCCAGTGTGGCTCGACGAAAGGACCGCCTGGTGGCTTCAACAGGCAGCAGAAGGGAGAAAATGCGAGACAAATGTTTTCTGCTGTGTGTATAATCTGTTTTTAGACTTTGTGCTTTAAAGGCAAAGAGGAGACGCCTCCTTTACTGTTTTATTCAGCAGTAGGGTGAGCGTTTCCTTAAAATAAAGCTAATTAACTCATTTCTGTCTCATAAAAAAAAATACATATGAAGGGAAATAGTCTAAAAATACATAATTGTATTTATTTACTGCATAAAGAGACAAATCCAAAAACCAAAGTTCCTTAGAAATGTTTTTCTTCGCATGTTTGTGTTGATTTGTTCTTCCGTCCCCTTGTGGATCATTCATCTGTTTTTCTTGTCGTTTCTATCAGCAATGGTTGTTTGCGAGCAGGACATTTTCAGATTTGCAGAGCAGCTTGAAACGGGTCTGTTGTGTATTCGGATGATACTTTGGTCAAAAATAAAATCCTGCAGGTTGAGTCCGGTGGCCGTTGATGAGATTCACCTCTCCTGCATGGATCCACACACTCACATTCAGACACGTTTCTTGTTTTCAGAGGCTACCAGGTGAAGGAGGCTCATGCTTGTAAGGATATCATCTGCTGAAGGTATTCACAGTGTTCTGGGTTTAATGAATTGTTCTGTAAATTAATATTGGGTATGTGCAGCACAGTTTTCACACCTTATCCACTGACTCGTCTGTTTAAAACGAATGCTGCTCTACATTCTGCCACAGGTCTTTCAGTAGAAACAACCTGTAATCAAATGGAGACCTGGCAACCAGCAGGTTTCCCTATAATGTATCTTGAAACACAAACGACACACAGGATGCTCAGATTTACTTTCTGCAGGAATCTTTAATAACACCAGGCATCAGCAGCATGTTTTGGTCAGTGCATTGGGAAATGTGCATTGTTTCAAACGTGTCTTGACAATTCGGTCCAAAAGAAAAGGTCTCCGATGTAGACATGGCTTTAAAGATGAAATAAAATCTATCAAAAGCATTTTTTTTCACATGGGCTGTAATGAAGAGGAAATCAAAACATACAGCCAAATGCTAAAACTGCTTTAAAATTATTTTTTTCCCCTCATATTTCCTGTGATTTATTGTAATTGTGAGTTTAAGGAAACCAATTCTACCTTCCTCTACGTGTTTCTCAACTTGTTCTTTTTTTTTTCACGTTCCGTTCCTTGGTTTGGACCTCAAGTTCAAGATTTCAGATTTAATTTGACACAAAAACAATTTTTAACCCTTTATGCATGTTGCAAAGATACACAGACACTTTTAAAGCAAACAAAAATTTTCAATTAAATAAAACAAAATTGTTTAACGGCTCGAAGCTCCCAGAAGGACCTTCTTCGTGCCCATAAGCTGCTTGTTCTGATGAATATTTACAGTGGGGCAAAAATGTATTTGGCAGCCACCTATTGTCCAAGTTGTCCCACCTAAAAAGAAGAGAGGTCTGTAATTTTCATCATAGGTACACATCAACTGTGAGAGAATGTAAAAAAAAACCAACCAGGAAATCACATGATCTTTTCAGAATTTATTTGTATAATAAATGGAGGGGGAAGAATGCTGAGTTGCATCCCGAGAACACCATACCCACTGTGAAGCATGGGGTTGGAAGCATCATGCTTTGGGGCTGCTTTTCTGCAAAGGGAACAGGACGACTGATCTGTATTAAGGAAAGGATGAATGGGGCCATGTATCATTAGATTTTTGGCAGAAACCTCCCATCAGTGAGAGAGGAGATGAAACGTGGCTGGATCTTCCAGCATGACAATGATCCCAAACACATCGCCTAGGCAACGAAGGAGTGGCTACGTAAAAAAACATTTCAAGGTTCTGGAGTGGCCTAGCCAGTCTGCGGAGAATCTGTAAAGGGAGTTGAAAGTCTGTGTTGCCGGGCAACAGCCCCAAAACATCACATCTCTAGAGGAGATCTGCATGGAGGAATGGGCCAAAATACCAGCTACAGTGTGTGCAAACCTGCTGAAGACCTACAGGAAACGTTTGACCTCTGTCATTGCCAACCAAGGAGTACTGAGGGAAACTTCTGTTATTGACTAAATACTTATTGTCTGCACCGTTATACAAATACATTATTTAAAAACCATACAAGGTGATTATCGGGATTTTCTTCCACATTCTGTCTCTCACAGCTGAAGTTTACCTATGACGAAAATCGCAGACCTCTCTCATCTTTTTAAGTGGAACAGCTTGAACAAATCGGTTGCTGCCAAATACTTTTTTTTTTTTTTTTGCCCCGCTGTGTATTCTAACATGAGAAAGTAGGACTGACAGATGGAGTGAGGGGTCAAGGTGGAGATGGGCTTTTTTTTAGCAAATGACCCAGAGATTTTACAACAGAACCAGCTGCAGCATTAAGGCTAGCACACATAAAGAAAACCCTTACAGGTACTAAATAAAGGCTCAGGTATGTGCACATGTTGCAGTCAGAGTATAATAAATAATATCTGCTTGTCCTGTTAGCGTGGGGATTCATCTCAGTTTTTCTCTCCCTCTGACAAGTCTCTCTGCCTCCCCGCAGCTGCTCACAACTAAGCCACAGATTCAGCAGAGCTTCAAGTCTGGCAGAGCAACTCCATATTATACGACGGGAAGCTGAGTGATGATGTTTGCGTTGCATATCAGCTGAGCAAACACGCGGTTCTCCGTCATGATGTCGGGACACAGCAGGTCCCTCTGAGGCAAAGGCGGGGAAACGCTGATAGGGCTGTCGCACTTCCTGGAAAGACTGAGCAGACGTCGGAACAGGGACCTCCTGAGAAGGATGTAGATCCAGGGATCCAGGATAGGGTTCAACGAGGCGATCCGAATGGCTGTCAGATCTGCCTTTCGGTCATTCTGGAAGCGGTTGGCAAAGATGCGCACCTGAAAGACAGTGACAGGTTTGCATAACTCACACTGCTCACAAAGAGCTTCTAATTGTTTACAATAAATAGTGTCATATGGTTTTTCAAAAGATGTAAAATAGCAGCAGTATTTACAGAGTAACTTTTTTTTGTCAGCAGCAGCAAAAAAAAGATTACAGATAGCAGCAATGATAACAAAATTATCACCAACATTCAGTCATTTAAGGGAGATCAGCATGGAGAATCCCTCATGCCACCCCTCACTGCAGTTGAAGAGCCACTTTTGTTTCAATCTCTTAAAATGCTCTTGATCAGGACTTCTTCAGGCTTTCTGAATGATTTTCAAAGATTTCCTTTAGGCTCTGGTCACATTTTCACTCATTTTCTGAATAGGACAACATATTGTGTAGTGCAGGGGTCGCAAACTTGTGACTTGGCTCTTTGGACCTTCCACAATGCCTACTAATAACTAGCTAAAAATGATTAAGAACCAACTAATGTTTTTATATATCTTAATATGTTGGAAATTGATATTTGTGAATTATGGGAAAAAAAGCACAATGTAGAAGAAAATGTATCCACGATTAAATAAAAATAAAATGGTCTTTTAAAACTGACGATACATTTCCTAAAGGATTAGAATTAATATTATTATTGTTATTATAGAATAACACTTTATTCTTCTCAATGAAAAATTCCCCTACAGCAGCAGCTCCACAACAGTAAGTGAAAACAGGGACATACAAAAGAAAACAATTTTTATAAAATATAATAATAAAAACCATCAGGGCCTGCCAAACCGATGCAGGGAGAAGCCGTGCACTGCTTTGCATGTGCCTGCCATGCGATTGCACCCCCACAATCAAAATGTGCGGCTCGATCTCAAGATGTGTGCTATTACTTTTATTAGAGATTGGAGTTACCATGGCGACGTATAAAAAAAAAAAATCCCTAAAAATCCAAATGAATGAATCAAAACTCCCAAACTCCATTCATAGAAATCCACTATTTTTGAGGATTTACTGTGTCATCATACGTTCACATAGAAACCGCATTAAACTTTCAGCTTGTAGGAAAATCCGAGCTCTGTTCAGAAGTGAAGACGGAAATGGTGATATCTGTTACGGTTTTTTCACAATTTGCTTCTGAGTGACCCAACGTTTATCCCAAATGTCAATTTTTAGAGTGGAGCGCTTGTTAAGTTGGAGATTGTCTCAGAGGTGGAAGCCAGTTGATTTTTTTTAGCTCGCCGTCGCGGTCACATATTTTGCTCTACTGAAAGAATTTTCGGTCATGAGAAAGCCAAGGATGTTGACATTCACACAATCTCTTCAGATTTTCTCTGTCTCACCGTTTCCTGTCAAAGCACTCCAGAGCGCACTGATGTCGAACAATTGCGACCAGATTCTAGAAGATTCTCCTACACTTTAACATGGAGGATTCTGTTATTTTCCGAAGGTGAGCCTTGTTGCAAGTCATCTCCCTCTGGTTCGTTCTTGGAGATGTGAATGACATAGAAAGTTGTGCTTTTCCATGATTGGAGATGGAACTTAACTCTCGCTGACGCTTTTTTCGAACCAGAGGTGAAGCTGATTGAACCGCTCCCCCTCTGGATGCCGAAAAATGTGCCCACCCCATAGTCCCTACATGTGTGTCTCATGAAAAGGTTATAAGTGGGAGTGTCTGATTTATACAGTAAAATTGGGATCCAGGCCGCCACAGGATAGCAAAGATGTAAACCCCTCCTTGCACCGCAGTGACGTGCCCATGCCCCGAGACCCTATATGAGTGGTAAAGTGATGGAGAGGGTAGACATAGGTGTACAGGGATGGGGAGGGAAGGACTGGGAGACAAAATGCTTTCCCAGGGAGCCAGCTCCCCCACTGACCCCCATGTTAGCCAATTTATTAAAACATTTTGACTTACTCATCACTTGGATACTAATGACAACATGCTCGCTAGCATTAGCATGCTAGTTTGCATTAGCATGCTAGCTACCATTACTTAAAACCGATCAACTTATAACTACTTGCTTCTTTTACCTATTTAACATGAATGTTGCTGAAGCTAACTCTGCAACAGAACCTCGGATTGGGGGTCCGACTGATTACGCACCACGTGGCAGGGACCCTTTTAAATTTCCTGAAATTTTCTAGTTTCTAAAAGTCATGCAACATTTCTGGCTGTAAAACAAGTTTTATTTACACCCGCAGAGTAGTCTGTGTTCTCAGAAGTAAGGAAGATGAGGAAAAAAAGAGAATGTGTGAGACATGAAAAGCATCTCCAACAAATGAACAGTGCCTGAAAGTCATGTTTTAACAAAAATAGGAGGAAATCAAGCAGATCTGACACAGAACCTGAGAGATGCATCGTCTTGCATCTGGTTTTAGGTTTCTGGCTTATAGGAATCACCTTGTTGGGTTAATAATACTGCTTGTGTCAAACTGAGTTATCGCTGGGAATTCACACGGATTAAATTAAAGACAAGAACAAGATATATTTTTGACAGACTGATTATGCAGGCCCAAGTATCCGGCTTAAAAAGGGTTCTTTGCCTAATTTTGTGCGACTGGTTCATCGCTTGATTTTTTTTATGCCTAAATGAGAACAAACCTTCCAATCACATCCTCCTCCACTCGGCGGCAGCTGCCTGTGCACCTCTCGCCTCCCCCTCTCAGCGGACTGACTGCAAATAGTGCCGCGTTAAGACCTTATTCACCTCACCGCTCACTTGCAGTTGGGCCAAAAGTCCCTCACATTCACATCTGTAAAAGGTCCAAAATTGGGGTTGTCGGAAGTGAACTGCAGTAGCATCGTCTGCATAACCAGCATGTGGACATTCTTACAATAAGAGCTTTTTTGGGAGTTACAAACAATTTTATTTTGTATTCTTTTTCACTAGCAAGGACCACGCTACAGGTTCAGAATTTAACATTTTATTGAAGGCATGTTGAATTGAATGGTCTGGGGAGAGGCAACGCCGGAGACCCGGAGGAAGACTCAGTCTGGGGGTGCAGTCTTCGGGAAATCGTCTTTCCGAGCCTGCTCAGGACCCCCCCAGACGGAACCTAAAAAGAGAGATGTTAGAAGAGGTGGTACGGGAGTAAACTGGAGCGCAGAAAGGGGAGGGTTAAAGGCGAGGGTCGGCAGGAACCCTGAAAAGAGGAGGCGAGGGTCGGCTGGAGCGCAGAAAAGAGGAGGCGAGGGTCGGCAGGAGCGCAGAAAAGAGGAGGCGAGGGTCGGCAGGAACGCAGAAAAGGGGAGGCGAGGGTCGGCAGGAACGCAGAAAAGGGGAGGCGAGGGTCGGCAGGAACCCTGAAAAGAGGAGGCGAGGGTCGGCAGGAACCCTGAAAAGAGGAGGCGAGGGTCGGCAGGAACCCTGAAAAGAGGAGGCGAGGGTCGGCAGGAACCCTGAAAAGAGGAGGCGAGGGTCGGCAGGAACCCTGAAAAGAGGAGGCGAGGGTCGGCAGGAACCCTGAAAAGAGGAGGCGAGGGTCGGCAGGAACCCTGAAAAGAGGAGGCGAGGGTCGGCAGGAACCCTGAAAAGAGGAGGCGAGGGTCGGCAGGAACCCTGAAAAGAGGAGGCGAGGGTCGGCAGGAACCCTGAAAAGAGGAGGCGAGGGTCGGCAGGAACCCTGAAAAGAGGAGGCGAGGGTCGGCAGGAACCCTGAAAAGAGGAGGCGAGGGTCGGCAGGAACCCTGAAAAGAGGAGGCGAGGGTCGGCAGGAACCCTGAAAAGAGGAGGCGAGGGTCGGCAGGAACCCTGAAAAGAGGAGGCGAGGGTCGGCAGGAACCCTGAAAAGAGGAGGCGAGGGTCGGCAGGAACCCTGAAAAGAGGAGGCGAGGGTCGGCAGGAACCCTGAAAAGAGGAGGCGAGGGTCGGCAGGAACCCTGAAAAGAGGAGGCGAGGGTCGGCAGGAACCCTGAAAAGAGGAGGCGAGGGTCGGCAGGAACCCTGAAAAGAGGAGGCGAGGGTCGGCAGGAACCCTGAAAAGAGGAGGCGAGGGTCGGCAGGAACCCTGAAAAGAGGAGGCGAGGGTCGGCAGGAACCCTGAAAAGAGGAGGCGAGGGTCGGCAGGAACCCTGAAAAGAGGAGGCGAGGGTCGGCAGGAACCCTGAAAAGAGGAGGCGAGGGTCGGCAGGAACCCTGAAAAGAGGAGGCGAGGGTCGGCAGGAACCCTGAAAAGAGGAGGCGAGGGTCGGCAGGAACCCTGAAAAGAGGAGGCGAGGGTCGGCAGGAACCCTGAAAAGAGGAGGCGAGGGTCGGCAGGAACCCTGAAAAGAGGAGGCGAGGGTCGGCAGGAACCCTGAAAAGAGGAGGCGAGGGTCGGCAGGAACCCTGAAAAGAGGAGGCGAGGGTCGGCAGGAACCCTGAAAAGAGGAGGCGAGGGTCGGCAGGAACCCTGAAAAGAGGAGGCGAGGGTCGGCAGGAACCCTGAAAAGAGGAGGCGAGGGTCGGCAGGAACCCTGAAAAGAGGAGGCGAGGGTCGGCAGGAACCCTGAAAAGAGGAGGCGAGGGTCGGCAGGAACCCTGAAAAGAGGAGGCGAGTCGGCAGGAACCCTGGACCTAGAGGGAGGGGAAGGGAGGGGTGAACACGAACGAGAGACGAGGGATGAAGGGCAGGCAGAGTTTATATGTGTATCCTGGTGGGATTAGAGATGTAGAGCAGACTTGTGGTACCGGGTGAATCGAGTTAAGGCTGATTAGGATTTATGAAGCGGGTTTGAGGCGTGGCCTTGCTCCTGAACCTCAGCTAACCTGTTAGCTCCATTTCACTAGCAAGGACCACGCTACAGGTTCAGAATTTAACATTTTATTGAAGGCATGTTGAATTGAATGGTCTGGGGAGACCCGGAGGAAGACTCAGTGTGGGGGGTGCAGTCTTCGGGAAATCGTCTTTCCGAGCCTGCTCAGGACCCCCAAAAGGTCTTGTCAGAGAGATTAGCAGAGAAGAGAATGAGCGTGTCGCAGCTTGGTTAGATTACGAATGTAGGTTCGGTATGCTGAAGAGGACAACCGACCTAAGATTTGGATGATGTCGTCTGATATCCCTGACCTGGCGGCTGAGGTAGCTGTACCCCTGCAGATTGAATGGCCGGAGTAAAAATCAGGGGAGATACCGGACCGGCGAGTAATCTGGTGGGAGTGATTGATGAACCAGAACCGGGTAGCGGAGCTACCTGATTCGGTAATGAGAAGTGGGTTGAATGGAGAGGCGTTAGCAGATGATAGAGGCTGAATGTAGCAGGTGACGGGTTCCTAGGGGCTGAGGCTGGAACTGAGGCGGAATAAGTGAATTCGGACGGAGGTGCCGAGCTGGTCTGTTTTACTTCTACGTAGGGTGTAAATGAGGGTGTCCTGACTAAGGATTGAAATGTCTGAGAGACATGGGTGAATGGAAGGATCGTGTCTAGAAGAGGAAGGGGCCAACTCAGAACATATCGGGAAACTGAAATAAGCGAGCAAGAGCATGGACTGAAGTGTTGGTCGATTAAGGGGGATAGGTAACCGGAACGAAGCGTGAGATTCCAACGGGTGAGGAGGTCAGAGGTGAGCGGTAAGCGGCGGAAGGTTCTAGCTTTTTTAGACCTTTCCGAAAAACATCAGAACGTGGCTATGGTCGAGAGCTGGACAGGGGTTACCTGTTGCCAGCTTGATGAAGAAGCTGATTCCTGATAGATAAGATTTAATGGTGGATGTGGATTTTTTGGATTGAATGCGAGTGAGAGATGAACTGGCAGATAAACAAAGGAGTAAAAGGGAAAGAGACCATACATTACGTGAAAGGCCTTGAAGGCGTTCCAGCCGGACAGGTAAACAGAGCAGGTACCGGGTGAGAGGCTGTCGATGAAGTTCTGCAAGATGGTGAGGTTGTAGAGCTGCGGCGTCAGATGAAGATGGTGGCTGAAAACTGTGGGACTGGAGTCAGGTTGAGGTCTGCAGCAGGAGCCAAGTAACTGAATTTCTTTGTTAATAACTTCAACAGCTTCATTATCGGAGTGAATGAGGATCGATTACTGCGACAGGTCATGTCCCCAAACGAAGGGTTGCTATTACGATGGGGTAAAGCTCGTGGGGAGCAGAGGAAGGGAGGGTGGACTGGGGCTGAAGGGAATCAAACTCCGGGGACCAGCTGTTCCAGGAAGAGAGGAAATCGTGCCAGAGCCGCATCTCTGTACGACAGGGCTCGGTGAGGGCGAGCTGATTGTGGAGGCATGGCACGCTAGCGGCAGCGGACGGAAGGGACACGAAGGACCGACCCTGGGGAATGATGCGGACGGCGTAGGTAAGATGACCCGAGAGCAATAGGAGCTGTTTCTTAGCGCGTATTTGTGAGGAAGTTAGAGCGGATCGGGGAGATACGGTGGACGTCCAAACAGCAGCGAAACCTGGATGGAGGATGAGTCGAGGGTGATGCCCAGGAACTCGAAAGTAGTAAGGGGGCCCACCGTCTTCTCGTCGGGAAGAGGGACACCGATGTCGGAAGCAGCCTCAGTGAGGGCACGAAGCCCTCAACGAGGTGGAGAAGAAGTGGAGGTGATGACCAAGAAGTCATCCGAGGGGGAGTGAAGGACGTGAGGCAGGTGTTAAGTATTAAACCGTACCCATCACGGGGTCTCGTACAGAGAACTGGAAATCCTGGGAATACTCCTGCAGCCGAAGGTGAGCTGGACCGCAAAGTAGTAGGAACCCTTCCGACGGACGCTGGAGAAGCGCCGGAAGACTGAATGAAGGGGGGCAGTGGCGGAGCTAGGCTTTAAAAAAAACGGGGGTCGATATACGGAGTATATGAAACGCTTCAAAAACAGAGCGCACAAAGCGCGCATGCGCATCGTGCAGAATGATGTGCTCAAAGCATATTATAATATAACATAATATCATAGTGGACGGAGTTTTACCGTGTATCCTGCTGTAACCGGACGAGGCGCGCGCTGTTTGAATACTGAATGGAGAATGATTGACGGCCGAAGGAGGGAAAACGAGTTTCCGTAAACTTAAATTTAATGATGCAAATAGACTTCTGTCCCTCACATTAAGCTACGGAATGGCTTCAGAAGACGTTGTGAAATTATAATCAGACCCTCTCAGACCCAAGTCACCCCAAACTGACGTGAAAAGCGAGAGGCGCCGAAAAGCGCGCTGTTTGCATCCCTGTACTATCTCCACGGTAGTTTTAGTAAGATTAGTTCAATATTCTGCATTACACGTGCCGATAAGAATAAGCCTACCTAATGTCTGTGATTGTTGCTGAACATTTGCTAACGACATGTTTTAAGCATCTTCACACAGGCGTGACAGTGTTAACGTTAGTCAGTCAGTTTCACGAGGCTAGTAACGTTAATGCTCATTTAAGTATTAATGCTGAGCACTACAGTGCGACGTCTCCCTTACTTCCCGTTAAAACAGTACTTCGTTTAATTTAATACCAATAAAAGCCGTACATACCAGCAAAACGCTCTTCATCGATATCGGCCGTGTTGTTTTGGAGCCGTTTTGAGCACGAAAGAGGTTTCGATTAAAGGCCCTGAGCGGTTGAAGGGAAAACCCCTTTCCCGGAGCGCGCGCTGGAGCCCTGCTAGTGTCCAGCCGGACATGTCAGGGAGGCCCGAAGCGGCGATCGGGGAGCGCCGAGCTCGAGGGGAGGCTCTAGAACGAAGTACGGGAGACCGGTGCGGGCGGCGAGGGATGGAGAAGGAAGGGCCCGGGCTGGGCCGGCCGGAGCAGCGGGGTGAGAGCGCCAAGGTGACGGCTCGAGCCCACGAGGGAAATCCCGGAGTGGAGAGGGGGAAACAGGTGAGGAATTCGGCCGGAGCGGCTTCGAGGTCAGCCGGTAAGAGATTCGAGTGCCAACGGCGTGGAAGACAGATCTGTCTGGGGCAGATTGAAGTCCCGCTGGCTCGAAAACAGCCTGACACGGTGGGAGAGTTGGCGGACGAAAAGCCGGGGAGATGGTCCGGGAGATGCGGGACGACCGCCGAGCAACTCCTCAGACGGATCGACGCCGAGCGTGAGAACGCCCATGCCGGGAACAACGGAGCAAAACGTCGAGCGAGGTAAGCGAGCACACGCGGAAGTCCGAACTGATCGCGTGAACACGAACGAGAGACGAGGGATGAAGGGCAGGCAGAGTTTATATGTGTATCCTGGTGGGATTAGAGATGTAGAGCAGGCGTGTGGTACCGGGTGAATCGAGTTAAGGCTGATTAGGATTTATGAAGCGGGTTTGAGGCGTGGCCTTGCTCCTGAACCTCAGCTAACCTGTTAGCTCCATTTTATGTCCTAGGTGGTGCAATGTTGAGTTTGTAAAATAATTATAGCCTGACTTCAATATTGAGCAGATGTACAAAGAGAAATACTATCTCATTGGTAAATTGGTAAGCTATTATTTAGGTTTACTACTAAAGGCTGAGTCTAAAAAAAGAAAAGAAAGGATAATAAATTAAAAGAAATATCCATCCATTCATCCATCCATCATCCTTTGCTTATCCGGGGTTGGGTCGCGACAGCTTCAGCAGAAAGACCCTGACTTCCCTCCCCCCGGCGATTTGTTCCAGCTCCTCGGGAGGAATCCCAAGGCGTTCCCAGGCCACCCAAGAAACATAGTCCCTCCAGCGTGTCCTGGGTCTTCCCCTGGGCCTCCTCCCGGTGGGATGTGCCCGCAACACCTCACCAGGGAGGCGTCCAGGAGGCATCCTGACCAGATGCCCGAGCTGCCTCAGCTGACTCCTCTCGATGTGGAGGAGCAGCGGCTCTACTCTGAGCCCCCTCCGGATGACTGACCTTCTCACCCTGTCTCTAAGGGAGAGCCCAGACACCCTACGGAGGAAATTCCTTTCAGCCGCTTGTATCCGTGATCTCGTTGTTTCGGTCACCACCCAGAGTTCGTGCTATAGATGAGGATAGGAACATAGATCAACCGGTAAATCGAGAGCTGAGCCAAAAGGCTTCACAGTTTGCGAACTGCTCCAGCAAAAGCTATAGATCACGTTCCGATGAAGCCAAAAGGATCACATCATCTGCAAAAAGCAGAGTCCAAATATTGAGGCACCGAAACGGATCCCCTCAACACCCTGGCTGCGCCTAGAAATCACGTCCATAAAAGTTATGAACAGGATTGGTGACAAAGGGCAATCTTGGTAGAGCCCAACTCTCACCGGAAAAGAGCCCGACTTACTGCTGGCAATACGAATCAAACTCTGACACCAGTCGTACAGGGACCTAACAGCCCGTATCAAGGGGCCGAGAACCCATACTCCCGGAGTACCCCCCACAGGTCTCCCCGAGGGACACGGTCAAACACCTTCTCCAAGTCCACAAAACACATGTAGACCGGTTGGGCGACCTCCCTCGCACCCTCCAGGGCCCTGCTATGGGTGTAGAACTGGTCCAGTGTTAAATAATAAAAGAAATAATCATACAATTTTAGCATTTTTTAAAACAACTTTTAGAAAATGTCCCTCATAAAATTCATGTCCCATATTTGTCTCTTTCGAATATGGTCACCCAAAATACACCCTCACCACACAAGGTATTTATGACACATGCTACGGATGGACAAAACTGCATTCATTAGCATATAGATTTACTTGTATGTGAGTTTAATTAGTTGTACAAATCAATGTTTTTTTGTTCCCCACAGTACATCACAGCAGAGCTTGAGCAGCTTGACTGGTCCCTCATTCACTCTGGAGGAAGCTGAAGGTTTTACCAACAGCATTTTAAGAATGCTCATCACAGACATGCGCCCACTGTTCATGGTGGAGGACACAGGATTTAAGGCAATGATACAAGATTTTAATGCCAAATACTCCATTCCCTCAATAACACATTTCACAAATTTAATGGAACAAAGGTACAGAGAAATAACAGCTAAATTGAAGAGTGTGCTTAAGGAGACATATAGTGGGGGGGCGTTGTGTGGCATAGTAGTTAGTTAGTGCGGGCGCTCCATGTACAGAGGCCTTAGTCGTCAGCGCCGTTGTCCTGCGTTAGATTCCCATCCTCTTGGACCCTTGCCGCATCTCTTCCCTCCACCTCTCTCCCCCCTTCTAATCTATCCACTGTAAAATTAAGGTCACTATGGCCACAACCCTTTAAAAAAAAAAAAAAAAAAAGGAGACAGATACTGTTGCACTAACAACAGACATTTGGACTAGTGTGGCCACAGACTCTGCGAAGTTGAACCAACCGAGTTGAAGTTTTGTAAAATAGAATTTTGAGGAATGACCAGCAATTGCTTGGTCATTTTAGGGGGTCATTCATATTTCATAACACACCACTGATATAGTGTATTACAAAAGTGTAATTTATCCGATTAATTGATAAAAAAATATATATAGAATACTCGATTACAAAAATATTCGATAGTTGCAGCTGTAGTTCATTGGTTTGGTTTTGGTTATTTGGTTATAGTCATTAAATACTCATCGCCATCTTCTGCCTCTAATTTTTCCCTGCACTTGTGTCCCAACATAAAACACCATGGCATTCAGTGCCATAAGTATTCACAGGCAATGAAGTTTAAACACCTTTTGTCATCCACCTAAGCTGAGTAAAGAGAGAGAAATAGCCAAGAGGTCCATGGTGACTCTGGAGGGGACCTGCAAAGCTTCACAGCTCAAGTGGGAGAATCTTTTGACAGGAGCCACTACAGAAAGAAGTTCCATTTTCAGCTGGCCATAAGCCATGTAGGGGGGAAAAGGTGACGAGGTCAGATGAGACCAGGCCTAAACGTCTTGGCCTGCTTGCAAAATGCAATTTGTGCACATGGTCCCAAACATACCATCCCCATGGTGAAACAAGTGAGCAGTAGTATCATGCTGTGGCAAGGCAAGGCAATTTTATTTGTATATTGCACTTTAAACAACAAGGCAATTCAAAGTGCTTAACATGATTAAGGGATAGTGTAAAAACTGCAATAATGCACAAAGCACGCACAAAACATATGACACATTAAAACATTACTCAAAGGCAGCTCTAAACAGATGGATTTTTAGCATTGATTTAAAACAGCTCACTGTTTCAGCAGCTTTGCAGTTGTCTGAAAGTTTGTTCCAGATAAGGGGAGCATAGAAGCTGAAAGCTGCTTCTTGACATTTGGTTCTAATTCTAGGGATGCTGAAGGACTGGAACTAGAGGACCCGAGTGGTCTGAGGGGTTGGTATAAGTGACAACAAGTCTTCAACATACTTTGGTGCTAAGCCATTGATTTATAAACTGTTGGGGCTTATTTGGTCAGAGTTAACAGTGTAATGGTTTAGATCAAAGCAGTATTGGCATGGCCTAGTCAAAGTCACAGTCTAAATCCAGTTCAGAATCTGTAGTAAGGCTGTTGTTTACAGGGGGTAAATGCAAATGCATGCCACACTTTTCAGATTTTTACCTGTACAAATATTTCACAGTTATGAAGTAGGCTAGTTTGTTTTGGCCTATGACATAAAATCCCAATAAAGTACTTAGAGGTGATTGCAAGGTCTGTCTGCCTGTGCTGCTCACAACAGTTCTGCTTTATTTGATCTGAGTGTGGTTCTGGATTTGTGCCGTCTGATTTACATCAACGATTTGAAAGTCTTTTTTTTTTAATTATCAGAACCAGTTGCGCTTTTTGCAGACCATTTACTGTTTCAATATTTTACTCACCACTAACGGGGCCGAACAGGCCAGAACCACCGCGGAGGTCATCACCAGAACCGTCATCATTTGCGTCTCCGCGGCCGAGGACAGCGCCCTCCACCTCTGCCTGACGCTGGCTCTGGTGACGGGCCGCTGCACGGTTCTGCGGCGCATCAGCAGCAGCGTTACGCACACCGTCAGGTTCAGCACGATGGTGCCGAGGATCAGCAGCAGGCTCACGGCCCCGTACAGGACGGAATAGGCGGCGGCCACCGGCTTGTGGCTCTTCCAGTCGATAAAACACCAGGTGCCGGGCGGCTGCAGCTCGCTCTTGGATATCCCCATCATGGGGAGGCAGCAGAAAAAGATGTGACTGACGTAAATAAAGAAAAGGAACTTCTGCGCAAAGAGTCGGTTCACTCCCCACCCCTGGTATCTGTAAGGCCAGCAGATGGCCAGGTACCGCTCTGCTGCCATGGCGCAAATGATGCTCAGTCCGGTCAAACCGAAAAACAGCAGCAGAAAGGAGTCAAACTCGCAGACGCGCCGGTCCAGCAGCACATGGTGGTCCAAGTAGTTGGCTATGGTGAGCGGGCTGGCCAAACAGGTGCCTAGAAGGTCCGTCACCGCCAGACCGCGCACCAGCGAAAAGAAAGCGGACGACTTTTTCTCCTGTCGGGACACTGACAGGACAAATATCGCGATCAGATTCCCAATGGCTCCGCCAGCGAACATAAAGGTCGGAAATGCGAGTTCAGTCGAGATGTTTGAACGCTGGCGCAATGACTCATTAATGGGCGCAGACCCGTGCGTAAAGTTTGGAGTCTCCATTGCCAAAGTCGGCCTAAAGCTGTCTGTTATTTGCATTGGTCTGTCGGGCATCTGGCAGCGCATTTCCTCTTTCCTGGAAAAGAAGACAGGGAGTCAACAGGGGGAAGTTCTGTAGTGGTCCAAACCCCTCTGCTTTCCAGTGATCCACAAGTCAAGCACTAATATCAGTGCGCAACGCTGTGGGCCGAGACAGGGGGATGGACCAACCAACAGTCTGACAGCCCTGACGGATAGGATCGAGGCAGACAGAAAAAAAAGAAGCAAAGTTTGCCTTCAGTCTTTCCGTTCCAACTTTCTGCCTGTGGAGGCGTCATCATGGACGTGTGGTATTTGCCGCAGTCCCAGAGGGTGAAGTTTTCTGACAGATGATTGGAGATAGAGACGCAAGAGGCCCCAGAAGACTTTCTGTCACTCATCTGCTCAACATATCTGTTTATAATAAAACACAGAACGAAATGGCATTCAAAGGGCTTGTACTTAAGAAGAAAACTTTATTTTGGGCATTTAAAACAAGGATGTTTTGGTTTCCCCCCCCTCAAAAAAAAAAAAAGTCCTCCTAAAAGTCAGAGAAAGTCTGAGGCCTGCTCTACACGGAGACAACAGGGGTATAGTTTCAAAAACGGTCTGTAAAAAACGGTGCCACAATAATGAAAACCTCTGTCCACATGCATTCACACAAACCCATGTAAGATGCTGCAGTACATACGCCAGACCCACTGGTGACGCTGTGACCACCTATGACACTGAGCATACAGTCAACCCGGATTTCGCTTCAAATGAGAGCTTTACTCAAAAGCGTATGGTGTCTGTCATAGACATATATAAAGAATAGACCTTAAATAAATAAATAATTGGCTGCTCTGAGGCAAGAAATGCGGCCGCCATCTTGGGCCGGTATTCCCATCCACAGACTTCCACCATAAAGGTCTTTGCACACCGGGTCCGATGCGAATAAACAACACGAAATTGCGAAAAATCGGAGGCCGAAAATCGACTTGTTGTTTTGTATGCACACCAGACGCGCTGCGAAATTGCGAATAAATTATGAAGATTCTATTAAAAAAACATAAGGCAGCAAAACTAAAAATGGATTCTACATCAAGTGACGACGACATTGTGTTGATAATGATGGAGGAAGAAAAGAAGAAAAGAGCCCATTGGGTACATCCTATTCTAGAGAAGAGAGGAGAGTTTGGAGAGTACCATCGTCTGGTTTAGGAGCTGAAGTTGTACAGCGGTCGCACACAGCTATTTTGTACACATTGATTTACTCACCATCTTCATATCAAAGTTCTTCGCCTCACATTATCCTTATAATCGTTGTCCTTGTAGTTTTTCTCTTTTTTGTTAAAGAGACAGGGGTGCTGGGACACAAAAAGGATCAGACTCTCAGCCAAGGTGAAGAAAAAATGTGTTACTTCAATGAAAGTGACACTTCAGTTCGGCTCTGATGACGCCATCACCACGCCTTCTCTGATTGGTCAAGTGTTTATCTGTCAGATACGAGTTTTAAAAAAAAATCGACCTCAATCCGAAAAAATAAAACGCAAAATCGCAGGATGGAATTTCGTCAGTGGTCCCCATTGACTTGACATTGATTCGAAATAAAATACTGTCGTGCGAATTAATCACATGAAACAAAATGGACCCGTTGTGCAAAGACCTTAACAGCAGCACTTTTACAAGATGCCTGAATACTGTGTGGCGTACTCGTGTTCAAATCCGTGGACTGTTGAGAGTAGGGCTCGGGGGATAACTTTTCACAAGTAAGATTGATCATTTTTATTGTTTGTATTTTGTAAATATAATAGTACTGTACTGTGTTTATGTCCACCAGCAAAATCTTAGCTAGCTAACGTTTAGTACGATAAGAAGGCTGAGACTTTATAAATCGTATATTTTTAAACCACTGACTTAGATTACATCTGACACAAGAATGCTACTGTAGAAATAAATATTTTTTTAATGGTATAAAAGGTCTCTTATTCACCCATCCGACCGTTGAATAGCTTGCAGACAAGCTTACTGATCATTTTAGCAGCTTTGCGTCAACAGAAATGCTTTAAAAAAAAAAAAAGAATGGTTCTAAGAAATCTGTTAAAAGTAAATAGGAAAATATGAATAAAATGGGAATATAGAAATAGTAATCGAATTGAAGAATGTCATGATATACAGTATATATATATATATATATATATATATATATATATATATATATAGGAATATAGATATATATAATCTGTATATTGGCCTATATATCATCTATATTATATTATACATGTGTATATTACTCATGAAATATATTGTATGTATTATTAAAATGGCTGAGTACTACTTTCTGCTTCTCTATCTTATAGCATTGTGTGTTTTGCAAACATTTCATGAGCAAATCAGAATATTCTATTACTGTTAAGCCAATGAATATAGAAACAGGCCGAACATTGCTGAATGTTTGCAGTTAGCAGACAAAAAAACCGCTTGAAAATCAGTTTAGTATTTACCGAGTTATGATTTAATAAACCTGCTGACGCTTCATTGCGTATGCGTATACAAATTCGAGCGGGGGATACCGGGCCAAGATGGCGGCCCCACGGCTCATCAGCGCCAATAGACAGTAGGGGTCAATGCGGTGTCTATTCTTTATTTATGTCTATGGTGTCTGTGGTCCTTTAGGGGTGTAATGGTACACAAAAATCACAGTTCGGCACAAGTCTTGATTCGCTACGTTTTCGGTCCACGTTTATCAAGAAAAATAAATAATCATAAATAAATAATAGATAAATAAATAAACAAATAAGCATACTACTTTGTTTTCATTCTTTTCCTGATCCAGTGACATGCAGTGAGGTTAATGACTGGTGAGGCACTGACTGCCTCCTCTGAAATCTGAGATTTTAAACCCTAATTAAAAGCGTCTCTTCCAGTTTGTTTTAACGAATTGGAACAATTTGTTGTTATAAGAACTTTTAAAAATGTTTTATTCAATTCAATTTTATTGAACATTGTGGTAAAAAATAATATAATATTTAATATTATGTAAATACATTTTTTTTATTTTTGTCTGATTTTTTTAAAAGTAAAAATTGAAAATCGTGTATCATCTTACCTTTGTTTGTATATGAAGTGCATTCACATCATCCTCCAGACCTCCACAAATATCTCCATCACTCTCATGAAAGAAATCCTCTTTGTTTGCCTTCATTTTTATTAATCTGGAAAAAAAATGTTGCAACTCCTTAGCTGTTTCTAGACAGAGGCCAAGTGTAAAGTTTTTATCTTTGTAAAACAAAGTGATTCACAAGGGCAAACTCTGGCTTATGCATCTTTTTCTTTAGCTGTCCTATTGGTAGCAAACTACTTATTCTTAATAAGCACATTGACTAAGGACATTCATGAAAGTTATTAATACAAAGGCAACAAAATAACTTTTTAATTACAGAGCACAGACTAAAAAAGGAAAAAGACTACAGACAGTATTCCCCTTTTGAGAAGTGCTGCTTTAGACAGGAAGGCTGAATGCTTGAACTTGTTTTGGTTTTATTGTCCGCTTGTTTGTATTACATTATTGTATTACTATATGTGCGACTTGTTTTGTGTTGGTTTGTTACACACTTTGATTTGATTTAACAGTTTTGCAGAAGGAAGCAAGATGAGCTCCAAAGCAGAGAAGGAGCCAGCAGCAGCATCCAATCAAAACATGGAAATTGGTCACGGTTATTTAAGTATAATTCTTTAGTGCTAAAGATCCCTAACCAACTAAAATTAAATTAAATTCTTTTGTAAACACTTTTGATGCATCATGACTTGATGTGGCCCAGTTGTTTGCATGGAGATATTTAGTTTGGGTTTTGTATTATTAGTTTACAATAATCATACTTTGCACACTTAATTCTGATGTCATGATTTTGTAGAGGGTAGGAGAGAGTAGCTAAAAAGAGGAGCTGTAGCTGCAGCTCCAGCAGAAGCACCACCATCATCATTATGCATGTGAACCGCTAACAATTAAATATTCTAACAGATAATTAATAAGAAAAGGCCCTTTAATTCCAACTATCATAATACCTATTAAATTATAGACAGAAGCAAATTCCAAAACGGGTCAGTAACAGTGCATCATTGAAGACATAATAAATGAAATAAGTTAACCTTGCTTTACCTTATTTACTCATTTACCATTATGACATTATTGACAGAGCCAAACAGACTATCCAAGACGGTACCAATGATGAGAGAAGACCAAGTGATGAGAGGGAGAAGAGGAGAGACAACAGCTAGAGATAGAGACAGCAATAGGTGAATAGTGTATGAATAATAGAATGTGCACAGTGTTTGTGAGCAATCTAATTCTAAATAAAAGAACATTTGGGGGGAGTTCACTGGTGGAAGGAGAGAGATGGTAAAAGCAAAGACAAATGGGGAAAAGAAAGGGAAATTCGAGTAAAGAAGAGAAAAGGGAGACCAACAGAAGCAAGTGAAGAAAGACTGATCGAACTAAATTATTGTTTGGTTTTGGTTCAAATTGTTTTGTTTTTTTCAGATGTAATTTTCCTAAACACAAAAGATTACATTGAACATTAGATATAAAATTATAAGCCGTTGTATATTAGATGAAACATCACACTGTTTTGATATGCATGCATTGAAAATAAATAATAATTTAGGCACCTTACTATGTATGCTATAGCCTATAATGTGTTGTAACACTTAAAAAAAAAAAATCACATGTACCTTGTCTGGGCTAAGCCCATGTACTCCTTAAAGGCTGGAGACGCCCCTGCTGCAGGCAATGCATAATTTCATTATTACATTATATTATATAAAGTCAGTGATTTTGACCATAAAAATGTTGAAATATTATAGAAAACAAATTTATAGAACAGATACATTAAAACATTGATTTTCTGATATCATTTTTAGTGCTGACTTTAATTGTCTCACCTGCCTGACCTCACATCAGTGTTTTGATCAGCATTAAACAAATAATCTTTTTCCTCCCCTGAACTTCTTCCATCCTTCCTTTCAATTCAGTTTTTCAATTTTTTCAATTTTTCTCAGGTAGGTGTGTTTTTTATTGCTGCACATAATAAAAAAAAAAAACAACAACAATAATTCTGCTGTAGTTCTTATTTTCTATTTGTATTCAAGTGCAACCAGGATTTTAATTAAAATGTACAACAGCATTCTGAAAGTTTAATCTGGATTTATGGCACACTGATCCTTTCTGAATTTTTGGTTGTTTTTACTTTGGATGTTTTGCCGCAGTATCTTGAACTGAGGAGTCTCTCTCTTACAACAGAACACGTTATTGGATTTCATACTTGGTGGGATAATATCAGGAATACAAAGTTGTGGCACAGCACAGTTATGTGACAGCTGGTGTCAGTTGTGCATTTAGGGATGTTTCCTTATATATTCCATCCAGCTCTTTTAAAAGAATAAATCATCCTGGAAGTGTAATTTGTTTCCTTCATGCTGCACAGACCGCCAAAACCTCCAACCAGCATTCGGCTTTGTTCTGAAGAGTAGCCCGACTGTAAACGGTTGTCAGGAACAACAGGGAGAAGAGGGAACAGCGGGAACATGTGGGACGTCAGCGCTCCCGGCTTTGTTCTGATTCTGCTGCAGTTACACATTCATTACAGCCGGACTTATGTTTACACTGAGGAGCGGCGGAGAGGGGTCTCTGTCTGCAGCCGACCTTAAAAGACGAAACAAAACAACCTCTCGGTAGCGATGAGTTGCTGCTGCTCCTCCTGTCAGACTGTGGACCAAAAGGAGCTGGCAGATTGTAAACAGCAGAAGGGTGCCAGTGCTGGGAAACTCCAAACTGACTGGAAGATCGTTCTGTTCACTGTGAATCATGTGACGTACAAACCGTCTCTGAGTAGTTTATAGTACTCTTAATGGTTAAAGGTAAGCTGTTGTCTTAAAGGCTGTTATCACTGTCTGTGGTCTCAAGCTGTAATGGCGCTCTGGTGTATGACTAACCAGCCCAGAATAACATCTTACCTTATCCCTAATGGGTAATTATTAAAATAGGTCTTTGGGTTTAAATGTGTCTGAACAATCCAAAATAACTAATACAAATGTTTTTCTTTTGTCCTATTGTTTATTTAATAAAATTCCCTAGCAAAAGTTGGCTGTCTGGTGAAAAATGGGGTGCCACTTGGGTTTAACTCAGCAAACAGATACTAGCCTTCTATTAGACGACTGCAGCATGATTATCTTTCAGCTGGCAACAAGTTTTTAAACCCCAACTGATGCAATGAGCAGCTTCTTAAGCAACCATGTAGAAAGACAAATCCAGTGGAGAAGATGTTTAAGAAGGGTCAAATCATTGCCATGCATCATACTGTACATCCAAGGAGATGCAGCAGGTTCAACTAAAATTGGGTCAAGAACCGTCCGACAAAATATTTAAACTTGAGGGAAGTGGGGAACTATTGTCTTCGAACTACAGCTTGTTAATTCCTGCACAGTTACAACCGACACAATTTTCACAAATCAAGTCCAAAACTTCACTTTTTGTCTGTTGACTGGTTCCATCTCCAGTGTCCGCCATGTTTGTTCAAACACTTACCTCCTCCTGCGCAGATTAGTGACGCCTGTCTCACGTTGGTGTCGCACGAGACGGATTTAATGCGACATGACCATTCAGACTGCAGTCGCTTTCAAAAACATCAGATATGTGTCGGATTTAGTACCACGAATGAAAGTGACCAGGGTCGCATTTGAAAAAATAGGATCTGTGCCGTTCAGGCTGTCATAATAAAATAAGATATGGGTAGCGTATGGGCAAAAAAAATGTTGGATTTGATGCGCTTTTGCCTGCAGTGTGTCGTGGGAGAAAAATATCTTCTTCCTCTAAATAACGATGAGGCTGCAATCCGTTAGGCGTTTTAGATATTTTATAAGTAGATTGGCCAGATTACAAGACGAACCTCGAAACTAAAATGGTAGGACTTTTGACTCGACTTGAGACTTATTGGCTTTGACTTTTGACTCGACTCGGGACTTGCCTCATCTTTGACTCGACTTGACTCGGGACTCGAGGACAAAGACTTGAGACTTACTTGTGACTTGCAAAACAATGACTTTGTCCCACCTCTGTTTCACACTGTAGAGTAGAGAGAGAATGAGGTCAGAGGGTGTCCTGCCGATATCTGCTCCTCACTGATGTCTGACATGACACATTCCCTAGATGCATTTACTAACATGTAACTAATCAATTAACTCACATTACTTTGAAATATTCCCATCAAAAGTGAGAACATAACCTAAATCTGAGGCCATAGTTCTAGAGGAAAAAGGTGAATGAATCCCTCTAGGTTGGGGGTCACTCTCTGCCTCAAAGGAGGAATATCCAGTTGACTATTTCACAAGTGATGGTAGGATGGAAAGGGAGATGAAGGGGTGCCTCGTCTGCATTAATGCTGGAGCTGCTCTGATTTGTTGTGTTGAAGAAAGAACTGGGCCAAAAATCTATGGAGCTAAATCAGGGCCGTAATGTTTGCGTATTTGAAAGAAATATTGGAAAGTGAAAATATGTAAGCTGAAAACGAAAGTCAAGTTTTTATTGTGAACTTTAAAAAACAAAAAAATTAATTCAAAGCAAAATGAAATGTATTGAATGTATATATTAACAGAAATTTTAATAGTATTTTTATTTTGTATTTTTATGAATAAACTTGAATTAAAAATGTTCAGCATTATATATATTTTTTCAAGTTTGAGAAAAAATGTTTTCCTTCAGTTTGAGATTATATTTTTTCTGATATTTTTTCCTTCAGAACGTATAGAAAAAGGATCTGAAACTGGAAGAAAAATCTGAAACTGTAAAGCCTCGGGATCCTCTGGAATGACCAGGAGGGTGATTTAGTTCCCCCACGACCCGACCTTGGATGTTCGGTCCATCGTCTAAAAATAAAAAATAGTACGGAGGCCACTATTCAAAGTACCACGGTAACTCTGGAGGAGCTGCTGAGATCCACAGAACAGGTGGGATGATCTGTTGAAAAGAGAACCACTTGTCACGGACTCTCAAATCTGGGCTTTATGGAAGAGTGGCGAGAAGAAACTTTTGAAAGTCTCAAAAAAGACCCGAAGAAGAAGGTGCTCTGCTAAGATTGTACCAAAAGAGACCTTTACGTCTGTGATGTAATCAATCAGTTGTAAATGAATAAATCCGTAACACCACAAGTTAACAGCGACATTAGTTAGGCCCTGTGTTTGGGTTCCTTTTATTTATTTTCATTCCAAAAACTGTTTTCTTATCACAAGCTGATCTCATGACAGATTGGTGGCAGAGTTCCTTCATGACATTCCAGCTGGTGGGACAATAAAAACATTCCGAGTGGTGTTTTTTGGCTCAAACACAAAACGAGGCACAAGGGCTTCTGGTGTTTGAGCAGTCTGAGGATCCAAGAGGGAGAAAGGAGGAAAAGCTGAACTAATGAACTCATGTGTTTCCTGGAAGTGAGTCAAGAAGATCTCTCTTGGGTCTACAAATGAGAAGGAATCCAGAGTGACAGAGGGGGAGGGGGGGTATGTATAACATGAGCAGAAGGCAGGCAGGACTTTATTTCAACAATTTAAAAGAATTTGTGAGATTACGGTGATCAAACTGTCACGGAAAGAACAATAATTTTAGCTGTGGTCCTGGCTGGGGGTCGGCCGGCGTGGGGTCTCTGTTGGCTGTGGGGGTCGGGGCCGGCCGCCTCTCTCTTTTTCTCTGGGCCGATTGTCATCGCCGGTCCCTGTATGGCATCTTGCCTTGTTTGCTGGTTGGGGTGCCTGGCTGCTGGTCGCGGCGGCTGGGTGGCATTTCTGGGCCGGATCAGTCCTTTTTTGCACTGGACTTGGCTCCTGGGTCTTGGTCTTTGTGCGGGGCGGGGGTGTTTTGAGAGTAGAGCGAATGTCAGGGTGGGCTTAGTTCCCCTTCTGGGATAGGGCTGGGGGGACTGCCTTGGGGTCCGTGGGGCTTTGTGGTGCTGTGGCCGTGGGCCCCGGGTCGAACGTGCCATGGCCTCCCTCCCCTGGTGGATCCCGGTGAACAGCGGTGCCTGTTGGGGGAGCTGGCTCCCTGGGAAGACATTTTGTATCCCAGTCCTTCCCTCCCCATCCCTGGAGACCTCTGTCCACCTGCTCCATCACTTTACCACTCCTATAGGGTCTTGGGGCATGGGCACATCACTGGGGTGCGAGGAGGGGCTTCCCTCCTCGCTATCCCATGGTTTCCTGGGTCCTAATTTTAATATACAACTTAGACACTCCCACTTATAACATTCTCACGCGACACACATGTAGGGACTTTGGGGTGGGCACACTTTTCGGCATCCAGAGGGGGAGCGGTACATTCAGCTTCACCTCTGGTGCCGGTGCCCACTGTTAAACCACATATAGACACTGAGGGGTCGGGGTGGGGGTTGGGGGATGTGTGGCTGCCTTCCCCACATCCCACCCCTCTGTTTTAAATGCACATTATAACAACACGCATCAACACCATACTCGAGCGGGAGGATGGAGGCTAGGGGTCTTTTCACACCCCTGTTCGCTACGGGCCATCAGAGGTTGGGGTCTGGAGGAGGAACAGGCGGTCTGGTCGGGGTCCTGGGCTGTCGGGCTGCTTTGCCACTGTGGGGCCCTTGGCGGTCTGCTTGTCTCCGTCCTAGAAGGTAGGGGGTCCATCTCCCGGGTCCGGGGGCTGGTGGCTCTACTGGGGCATCGGTACCTGGACCTGGGAGCATAAAGTGTGCATGGGGTGTGTGAGTGAGGGTACAGCGTCATTTTTTTGGGTGTCTTGGTGAGTCAGTGAGAATGTATGGGTTTAAGAGGGAGGGAACGTATGACTGTGTCTGTATGTCTTTGTCTACCTGTCAGGTTGGATCTTGGTCTGCCCCCTCACCTGGCGCACCTCAGGCCTTACACTTAATGGGGGGCCTATTTCCCCTCCGTCACTCCCCGCCGGTGACGGGGGGTCCCTGCCTGCCGGTGCATCGGTGGTCAAACCGGTTTGGACCTGGTGCGTGCCTGGCCGGGCCTGGGGGGGCCGGTGTGTCGGTCGGCCGATGCGGTGGGCCGATATCTTCCTTTGGTTGGGTGGGGCACCTCTTTTAGAGGTGCCAGGTTTGGGATTGTTGGGTGGTGCCTGCTCGGTGGCTCGGCGGGATGCGGATCTGGCGTCTCTGCTCGTTTGATCACCTGTTCTGTGCGCACCATGCGTGGCCGGTTCATTGGCGGGTTGGACCGGCCCTGGCCCTCGTTGGATGCCTGGTCTCGGTGCCCTGCGTTGCGTGGGATCAGGACCCGGGAGCTGGTACAACTTGGTGTCCAGATGCTGGCTGAGCCCGGCCTGGGGATGCTGTCCGTCCCCTGCGGCTATCGGTGGGGCGGCCCCTGCAGTGACGGGGGCCCCTCGTTGGCCGGTCCCTTGTCGGGTCCCTGCTGGGGGGTGGGGCGCCCCTGGGCCCCGGCTCTCCCGGCTCTCCCGGTCCATTGACCGGTCTGCCCTGGCGTGGCCGGTTGCCGGCGGGGCCCGTGGGCACATCACTGCTGCCCCCCGGGCCCCTGCATAGTGGTCTCTGGATGTTCCCCTGGGGTTCTCCTTTGCTCCACTCTTGGGGAATGCGGTCGGCCCCGCCCGGGTCCGCCTGGGGCTCTGGGGGTCTTTTGGACGTCTTTGCTCCGATCTCCTTCATGTCTGCATCGATTCCTGGGAGACGGATTGATGCCTGCTCCAACCAACTATCGAACACTCTTATGGAGAAACCTTATATGCACCAGCATGCTAACACACACACATAGATGTGGGGTCTCTGGTGTTTAAGGAAATATTCTTGGGCTGAGGTTATCATTACTAGAGCTTGATTAATCGGTACCATGCGTTTTTCTGTGACGTTGTTGTATTTTTATATCTATTTTTGTGTGATGTGGTTGTTTAGTTCTTAGTTCACAATGTTTGGTTGGTTTTGTCGATGTTCCTTTTTCGTGTTTTGTTTTGTTTTTCCCCCTCTCTCTACAGTCCTGTGGGTATGGAGGCAGACTTCAATGTCTTCCTGTGTTTTCTTTGTTCCCCTTCCTCTCTTGTATTTTCAACTCACCCTCTCTCTTGACTTTTTGTTTCCTACCTCTCTTCTTCATCTTCCTTCTTTCTTCTCCTTAATTTTCCGTCTCCGTGTCCATAACATCAGGAAATAAAAACCCCAACAATTCAAAATAAAGATTTTTCACACATATATCAAGTGGAGGACTATAGCAAAAGCTGTAGTGGTCCGCTTGTGAAAGTAAATCTGTTGGGCTTCTACTTGGTACTCAGACACCAATTCTGAGCTCCACACTGCCAAACAGGACACGTTTATATAAAAAAAAAAAGAAAAGAAAAAGAACAATAATCTACCCAGCAAACAATCTAATAAAAGTACTTTTATGCAAACGTACTTATTCTAACTGAGATTAAATGATAAACAGAATCTTACTGTACTGATTTATACTTATGTTTCTGACATTGCATGTAAATCTGTTTGTCATGAGATGACATTTCTTGAGAAATGGTGCTATGTAAACTGACGTAAAGAAAAGATGTAAGTAAAGTGCTCCCACATAGAAGAAGCCCATCAATGAATACCAGGAAGACCAAACATCTGCTGACCCTTCATCTTTCCTTCAGCTGGATAGTCTTCAAGTACAACGTATGAAAGAAATACAGACACCATGATGTTACCACCTCCAAACTTCATGTGTTGTACATTTTTTGGTCATGATATGATCTACTGTTTTTCCTCCAAACATGGTGTATGCACATGAAAAAAAAAGTATTCTTCCCATTGGTTTCCATCCCAGCTGGACAGATCAATTCAAATAAATCACATCAATGCCCAAGTGATTAAAAAATCAAAAACAGGGGATGAGGGAATCTTGTGAGATAGTGTCTGATTACTTTGTTGCCTTCTCATTTTTTTGTCGCTGCCAACGGCAACATTATTGGTTTGATTTTTCCATCCGGTTCCTAGTTGTAAATTTATCTTTCTGAGAAATAGTATCCCGATTTCAGAGGTGATCTGTTCCTCCGTCTCTTTAACGAAAACAACGTTTATACACAGTGACTGGCCTTTCTGTGGAATAGGAAGCTTTAATTAAATCCAAGTCCGTATTAATTAAGTTGGAGTCATCCGACTGTGGGTTTGGTCTCAGAGCCTGTGTGGTGACGTAATGTCATTGCAGTGATTTACAAGAAATTTGACCACATCACTTAAAAAAATATAAACAATATATATATATATATATATATATATATATATATATATATATATATATATATATATATATATATATATATATATATATATATATATCATCAAGATCAAACCTGTCTGATAAAGCTGACTCTGTTTCATCATATTGTTACGATAAAAACTGTTTTTTGTACCGCTTAATACCCTAACTTAGAAAAAGCTCCTACAAGAACCTCTGAAACAGAAATGTGTTAAACTTAGTCAAAGATCTTTATTATACATGTGACATGCCACTCATTTTGTAGCAAAGAACAGATAAAAAAAAGATTTGGATGAATTACTCTTTGTTTTCTGACCTTTTGGTGGTTTAACACGTCTTGCTGACTTTCTGCCCACCTCTGCGGTGTAAAGGAAAAAGTTTGTACATCGGATGCCAAACACCTGAGGTCACAACAAATCCAAAGGATAAAACAGTCTTCTTATCAGAGTTCAGCTTATCAGAATTTTTTTTAATTCCCACAATCCTCCCAGCTTGTTTCACTGCATTAATTCATGTTGGATTAAATCACAAAAGCCGATGTGAAGGGTTCCTAAGAAAGCTAGATCAGACAGAGCAGAATGCTTATGAGAAACATCTTCGTTCTAAAGAAAACCAAAAACACGTGTGCCAAATCTATTGCATATGGATTTAATTTAAAAGCCTAAAATGCTAAATGGCTTAAAGATTTTCTATGATTAAAAAAACGCAAGAATGTGGTGTGTTTGTTTGCGGGTCACTGTGTCAGTACTTGTAGAACCAAGTTTCACTATAATTAGAGCTCCAAGTCTTTGGGAATATGTCTGCACCAGACCGATATGGAGACGGTTATCATGGCCCTTATTGGCTGCTTCTTTGATCAATGCTCTCCTAGGTCTGTGTGTTCCTTGACCTTCATGATCCTCTTCATTCTCTAATGTTCTCAAACAAACCTCTGAGGCCTTCACAGTACAGCTGGATTTATTAAATTGATTATTTGATCACACACAAATGGACGGCATTTCCTAATTTGGCGACTTTTGAAGGCAAAGCTAAAGGTTGATTTAAAAAATCTAACTAAATTATGTTAACTAATGAAGGTAGAAACAACAGCTTTTTAGCCAGCCATTTATTAGGACTCCAAACACATTTACATAGTGAACAGAAAACAATTTTACAGTGAAGAACATTTTAAATTATGTTTAGAAATGCAAATTAGATAAAAAAAGATGTTATTCAGGTTTCAGAAATAACTGGTTCAGTGAAAAAAAACCCTGTGTTCTGGATGATCCAAAGTGTTCCCATAACAGGGGAGACTAATTGTCCAATAGTGAGTTCTGGGCAATCCTAGTGGTTCCAAGCACAAAGAATATACGTTTCCCTATAACATAAAGTTCTAGGTGATCTGAGGGGTTCCCAAGACAGAGGAGATGCTTAATCCCTGTAGTGCTTTCTGGATGATCCTGAGTGTTCCCAGGACAAAGGAGATAGCATAGTTCCTCTAACGAGTTCTGGGTGATCCCATTGGTTCCAAGGACAGAGGAGATGTATTTTCCCATTGCATGAAGTCCCATTGCACGCCAAGGCGTTCCCAAGACAGAGGGATTTTGTAGTCTCTTCAGCGAGTTCCTGATCTGCCCCAGGATCTCCTCTCAGCGGCACGTGGCTGGAAAACTCCCAAATGAAGGCTCCCCTTGATCTTCCCTTTAGATATAAAGGTTCCAGTCCTCTTTCCAAGGCTGATCCCAGCCAGTATGATGACAGCTGTCAATAAAAACAAAACAAAAGAAACTGCAGATTTGTTTTGATCTTTGGTATTATCCTTGTGAAAAATGTACTCTGGAGAGTTGGAAAGCAGCATTCCTGGATTTAAGCTGTGCTGTCCACAAGACTTGAATGCACGGGTCCGAACCAGTCAGGTTATAACGTATGAAGCTTGTGTTAGAGGCAGAGAATCATGAGCAGATGTGTGACTGAACTGAAGCCATTGTCAGGATTGTTGCTGATTCTTGATAAACTCACTGTGTTAAATATTTAGTCCGAAAATGTTCTCATTTAGTCTGACAATCGTCAACGGACAACAGAGCTGCATTTTTCACCATCGTCAGACCTGCCGGCACAGCTTTTTATTATGTGCCAGGTAGAGCTCAACGGTCTGATTTAATGCTGCTTAATATCTGCTGAGGTCATGTCCTCTGTTTTTGTATAAATGTGGCTAACACAGAGCTGAAGATCATGACTTTTTATTTTACTTTAGGGCCCAATAAAGGAAGCACCGGTTGTTTATTATTGAACCAATCTCACATGATGTTCGGACATCAGTTTACTTCTGACTGAACTCTGGATATAACCCAAAAATAACACTTTTAACCATGCGTTCTCCTCTATACTTGTACCGTGACCTCATCAGTTTCATGTATTCAAATGATTTATGACCCAATATGCCAATGATTTAAAGATATCACACATTGACTGTGAGCCAAGTCGCGTAATATTTTTCGCACAGCGATCATGTTATCAGTGAATGAGTCAGATGATGATAAGGTGACCGGCTGCTCATTAGCTGGAGGGTCATCCATCCTTTGAGAGATCAGTGTTGTGGTGCATGTTGTGTTTCCTGAACATGGTTGCACTTCTTCTCCTGTCACTGCTGGGAAATCTAACTCTTAACGCCACCCTTCACGGTTCTTGTTAAAAGGAAACTTGAAACCTCGCGAACGCTGTGATGACACCAATCCGTGACCTCCTTCTGACCTCCTCAAACTCCTCAAGTTGATTAAATCTCCCGTTTAATTTCCTCAGGTTACTAAAGTCTCTACTGCTCCGCCAAATCTGCTGCCCTGACCTGATATTCTGGCTTTTTGTATGTTGTTTCAACTTTATTCGACTCCCTCTAATTTTGGAGAGATCTTGGGAAAAGCTGCTCCTAATCTGAGATGAAACACATCCTGTTTCGACAAGTGAGCCCCACTGCTTGAGAAGATTTTTCCTGCAAACAGAAACCCCTCTGTTGTGCCAAACATCATGTCACAAGTGATCTGGTATGCAAATATTTATTTGTGAAAGTGCATCGCTTGCGCATTTAAGCACTTTTAAGACGACAAATGATGCTGGTAGCAGGAGAAAGAGTGATGCAGACAAAATGAGGAATCAGTTTTTTAGAGATGTAAGAATGAAGGTAAATAGACTTAATATTGTTAGATTTTTAAAATGTATCATTCAGGGATAAACAACAAAAACAACAACAACAAAAATCAAAACCCATAAAGTATATCAAACTTATCAGTAACCGTAAAAGCAACATTTTGCACATGAATCTGTGGTCCAATTACTTCCAATGGTCAGAATAAGCTTTATTGGCCAAGATTGTGTACACGACCAAGGAATATGTTTGCGTACACTTAAATCAAACACGTATAAACTTTACAAGAATTTAAATAAGTTGAAAGAACAACACGTACATGTATTTGCAGCCATTTTATATTAAATGTATTATTATATTATGTTTTCATAATATAATACGCAAATTATTAGCATTTTTCAGAAAGGATGTTAAAAAGTAGAGCAGAGAATTTCCATATGCCTCACTTTTTTATCCCAAATATAATTTAACATAACATATATATATATATATATATATATATATATATGTATGTATGTATGTATGTATGCATGTATGTATGTATGTATGTATGTATGTATGTATGTATGTATGTATGTATGTAATATATTAATATATAAAAACAAAAATTACTTCTCAAGCATCTGTTATTGTGATGTTGGATTCAACTGCACACATTTAACGTTTTAAAGTTATGAAGGCCTTGCACAACATTAGAGAGACAGCCTGGGGGAAGAAACTGGCTCCGTGGCACCTGGTTTTAGCTAACAGTACTTTGTAGCTCTGACCTGAAAGTAAAATTCTTAACAGTTTGTGTCCAGGATGTGTGAGGTCTGCAGAGAAGGGTGCTTCCTGAAACTGGAATTGATCCACAGTGTACAATGTGTTGTTGAGGACAATGAGTATGGGGGTTCTGTTTGTGAAGTTGCACAATCCAAAATTCACACCAATATTTGGGGTGTCATTTTTCAAAGTCATATTTTCACCTTGACATTCATATATTTATAAATATTACATTTCCTAACTAAATATTTAGTTAACAAGCTAAATATTTAATCCAGAGCTTTATTTTACAAACTAAATTTTTTATTTGTAAAATAAATATTTTGTTTGTATTTCGTTTGCAAACAGTTTGCAGACATTTAGCAAGCAAGTTAGCTTGCTTGCTAAATATTTAGCTTGTGAAATAAATATTTAGTTTAGAACTAAATATTTCTTTTTTTAAAGTGCCGTATATGTTTAGTTTTAAATCAAAGGAGAATAACACATACCTGAGTGAATAGGAAAATTTCCGTGGAGGGAGAATTATGGTGTGGGGCTGTTTTTTCTTTGTTCAAATAAAAAGAACTTGAAGTTCAGTTTGTGGATACGCACTTCCTGTTCTAACCTGACCGTACACGAGTTCACAAGGCATTGCCCATAAGGACATGAACGGAGTCCGAACTTTAAGCCAATGGGAAATCCTTTGGATCTTAAAGGGGACATATTATACCCATTTTGCAAAAAGTGATCTCACCAGCTCAATTCTTAACAATTTTAGTCCCTCTCAGAATGAGCTGTCCATAGGGCTCTGTCACTTTTATGCAAATTAGCGGTTGCTGACCACGCCCACCCATGTTGTTACCTATCGCTACTCTTATTTGAGTAAAATTTCTGTATACTTTGCCTACTACGAGTAACTTCATCACAGAATGAAGAACAAACATGTTTTAACAAAAATACACCAGACACAGACACACACCTACAGTTTATCAATGGAGACCACCGGTTTCCACATGAGCTTTGGTTTTCTAATTTTCTATCTATTCTGTCTGTGTCTATGTGAATATACAGTAAACACCATGAATTATCACTGGAAATACTATTTATCTTTTTCCAAGGTTGATAGATAGATAGATAGATAGATAGATAGATAGATAGATAGATAGATAGATAGATAGATAGATAGATAGATAGATAGATAGATAGATAGATAGATAGATAGATAGATAGATAGATAGATAGATAGATAGATAGATTGTGTTATTTATTTATATCAGTGTTTTTCATTCTAGTCTTTAAAATACCAGAATTTCCCTTTAACTTTATGTTTTTGTAATTGTCTGTCTGACGATATAATTTGAAAAATATATAATCAGATGTTATTCAGTACTTAAGTATTATTTACCAAATACTTTTTTTAACTCTTACTCAAGTAATTTTCTGAACAGCTACTTTTGACTTTTACTTGAGTAAAAATATGTTGAAGTAGTGCTACTCTTACTTGAGTACACTTTTTGGGTTCTCTACCCACTTCTGGCTGCAGGATTGCCACAAAAGAAAATGGGATGGAATTGGAATTGGTGGGTCGGGCTGTTACATTCAATTTTCCCTTTTTGTGAATTCACAATAAGGCACTTTTTCAAACGGCTTGTAGAAGCACAAGGTTTCTGACAGGAAACATTTGCAAAAAATGTTTAAAAAAAATTGATGGATGTTTTTTGTTTTTTGGGGGAGTGTTTATAGAGGCAGCAGAGACCCAGATGGCAACACCACAGGCTGAAAAAAGTGAAATTTGCATAAAATGTCCCCTTTAGGTGGAGACTGTGAGCCAGGCCGTCTCGACCAACATCAGTGTCTGAGCTTCAATATCCACTTCTCCAGAAGGTGTGACTTAACTTCCCACCAGCCGACTTTCAAACCTTAAGGAAAGCATTCTCAAAAGAGTGGAAGCTATTAGATCTGTGCGTCAACATCATTTTAAACCCAATGGACTGAGAATGGGATGTGACAACTTAAACTGACAGAGGTCATTACTTTTAAATAAAATATTAACCAAAAACACCTTTAAGATCAGACATTAGGAGGCTTTGATTTGAGACTTTTTTGATTAATTTTTTCATCAACTTGAAGCACAGAGCTTCTAGGTTTATCATTAATTCATCAGCGGCTCATTGTGAGTCACTCTGCTCAGCCTGTGAAAGCAGCCGTATCATTTCCCTTCTGAATTTTGGGGATTCATCCTTTCTGAGAAAATACGGCCGGTGTTGCCCAATGGACGTTGTCAGGATCTTCTTGACCTCGACCGTCCACTCCTTCATTAGTTTCATTATAATAGCCACTTTATAGCTACTGAAACAGAACGTTTTGGAGTGAAACCAGAACTCGTTCTGGAATTCCCACAGGACCTTGACCATAGAGGAGCGGGAGTCCAAAAGTTCAGATTTCTTTCCAGAAAGGAATGGATGAAAATTATGATGCTAACATCTTTGGACTTCAGAAGAATATATAATTGATTGTCTGATTAAGGCACAGAGGGTCAGAATGATATATGTTGGCTCAATTATTCACATACATTCACATGAATCTTTTAGGAAGTACTGCTGAAGGTTAAATGTCGTATAACTTGACCAGGACGAGGCCTGTTGACTTCTCATTAGTAAGCAAGATGGAATGCAGCTGCTAGTTTCTTTGCCAGGATAATTAGCTTGACCGTGTTTGACTGGAGTCATTTGATGGACTAATACTCAGAACAATGGGGGAAATCCAAGGAGATTTACACAAGTTGGGAAAGTCTATAGGGGCCTTTTTTTATAAACAACTGAAGAGCATCAGTACAAGTTATTTCGATATGTCACAACTTTGCCGTGGTCTGGAAGAGAATGTTCAGGAACCACCCAGGAACCACAAATATGTTGCTGGAACATTGGTGTCACAGTCCATCATCATGGGCTGAGAGGATGCTCACCAAGAAAGAAGTCCCTTCTCAAAACTGCCACCTTTAAGCTGGAAATGTGCAACGGCCAACAACTAAAATGTCTAACGGAGAAATCTCTCCTGCTTGGTGCTGGATGGTCCTGCTGCCGGGGATTGGTGCCAGTGGTCACATTTAACCAGTTATTTAACGTATTTGACTGTCTGTCCTAGGAAAAAATAAATAAATCAAAAACCTCATGACAATAACCCTTGCAGCAATCCCACTTGAGAGATTTGATTACAGACAAGAATTTGTGAGACTGTGTGTTCAGGCCACAGCAGGTGAACTGTTCGTATTGCAATCGTTTAATTTCATTTCTTATATGTAGTTCTTTGTTCAGCTTGTTCGGATTGAATTTAATTTCAAATGAATAACAAAACCACCCACAATTGAATGTGTTTTTGTGCAAAATGCTGCTGCCCGTCTTTTAACTGGTCCATACAGACATGAACACATTTCACCGATTCCTGTTCTTCCTTCATTGGCTTCCCGTACAACAAAGAATTCATTTTAAAATCCTTACGTTGTCTCATAAATGCCTAAATGGTCTTGCTCCTCCATACCTTAACTTTTCTTTAGATCAGCCGACCAGTTGCTCTTGGTTGTCCCTAAAACTAGGCAGAAACTCAGACGAGATCGAGCTTTTTCAACTGTGGCTCCCAATCTCTGGAATCACTTGCCTTTTGATATCAGACAAGCGTTTTTAAGTCACTTTTAAAAACATATCTATTTTCATTAGCGTTTGGACAGTTGTGGGTTGATATGGTCCTTTTATGGTCCCTGCTGTATTTTATGTGACTTTTTTAAATCGTTGTTTTATAGCTTTCTACTACAGCACTTTGGGCAAACTCTTTGTTTTTAAATGTGCTTTATAAATAAATTGGATTTGGATTTATCATTTTAAAAAAATTGACCGGTAAAAAGTAGATTATGACCGTATTTTTTTTGTGTTGGTGCCCTACGTCTCACTCTGTGCTTATTTGGCCAAGGGACTTCTGCTCTTGTGCTTTAATGTCGACTTACCTCTGTGCGGGGCATATCGCCACCCTGGGGTGATGCTTGCTACAAACATGCTGTCTTCCAACTTTCCAATTGGATCCCGTCTTGATTTAATAAAACCAATCACGCAGTAGGATTCCATCTGGATATGTCCTTTTATAAGGTCAGAAATACAAAGACAGGACATGTGACGAAAAAAGGGAAAGGTTTGAACATTTCTCTGTAGCGCCCCATGGTGGCTTGATGACACACATTCCAATATAAAAGAAATGTTCTGCTTATTGCATTTTTTGTGATTCAGAAAATAGCTTATTTAAGATGTAAAAGTGACACTTTTGCACATGATTTTACTTATATGTTTCTAAATCAATCTCCATGCACTGATTTTTACAAGACACCTTACACTGATTTGAAGTTGTTACAAAATAATTGCGCGGCCTGTAGATGCAGTTTTTTTTTTCTGTTGTAAGATTTTTCAGAATCCCCAAACTATTATTATTTTTTTTGTTGAAGATGACTTTTTTTTTTTTTTTAAAGGCCACCAAAGAGCTGGTCCCTGAGGGAAACACATGACCTTAGATGCACCCACTGAGGGAGTAGGCTCTGTGTATGGTCTACCCTCCCTGTCACTGCCTCTTCATTCTGCTAAAAAAGTTCCCATGCATGTTGGCCTCCCAGCGGAAGTTAATATATGACCAGCGAGTCTGCAGCCTGACCTTTGGCTCTGAGCTGTTTAATCAGTGGGAAAGGCCATGCAGCTGGGTCAAAGCAAAGACGCACTCCCTGCAGGTGAGGCGGAGCTCATACTTTCTCTTCTGCATCAGAAAACACTTGATGGCGAAGAATTATTTTGTTCGGGAACCAAAACATCTGAAAGCGTCAGGGTTTAAATTTTTTTTTTTACAATTTTATTTTTGCAGGATCTCCAGCATGACTGAGACGGAGCAAACAGCCGGGAGCTGTCCCGCACCGGGCCAAGCCGCTGTAAGAGCCTGGCCGCCCTACTTGACAAGAGGTAGGAGAGTCCAGTTGCTGCAGGCTGTCAAATTTTATTCTCAGGAGAAAATCAAAGCAGAACATCGTTTAGGATTTGGTTTCAAACATGAATCTAAAGATTTGTGAAAGGGAATGTTGGTTTTCTGTAGTTAAAAGGATGAAGAACCACCTCGTATTTTAACAATGTTAGAATGAGCAAACAGAAAAAGGACATGCTGGTGACAGAGCCTATAAAGCACAGCCCTGCAGTTTCTCCTGGGACGCTGCGTTTTGTTTCTCTGATGGGAAGCAGGAGCATTTTCAGGTAGGGCCCTGTTCTCTGTCCTTTCTCCTTGTTTCCTCCTTGGTGTACTTCTGGAGGTCATCCAGCTGTTCCAGCTGTTTTAGGAACATCGAATAACACACAGCTGTGTTTTACTGGAAACAATTTAAAATATCTTTAACTAGGGGTAGCTTTTTACGTCCACCTGATTAATGTCTGTTTATTTGGTGTGTAAATCCCAGCTTCCCCAAATTCAGCCTGGGAAATTTTCTTTATTTGGTCAACAAAGGGAAAGATTCCGCTCACGTGTTTCTGACATGTTAACCATTACAGGGAAATCATGTTTTTATGAGAATATAAAAAAAAATGCACCTGAAGTAGGCACTTTAAGAAGAACATGCTGAGGTAAGCGCTGTAAAAACTAAATGAGAATGTGATGATTTGACAAAATGTATTAAGTAAAGTGAAAAAAAACAAAAAAAGTCCAAAATATGTTTGCAGTTCACATAAAAAAATGCAAAATTTTTCAAATATAAAAAAACAACAACAACCTCTGTAGAACCCTCATGGATGTTAGATTGTGATGCACTTTGCAGAGCTGCAGACGTATCATGTCACATGTAGGTTTCTTTTTTTACTGTTCCTGAACTTCTTTGGCTTCCCATGTCTTCTGATGTTTCAACCCTTTTCTGTTCTTTATGTGATTACCAGGACCACTTTGTGACACCAGGTTCCGTTTCGAAGGGGACGGGGTCCGATACAAGGCCAAGCTGATCGGCATGGACCCGGTCCCCGATGCACAGGGAGAGAAGATGCTCTTGGATTCCATGATGAAACTGAAGGTAATCTGTCGCTTTAGCCCTGACTGTTCCTGTTCAAAGCAGGTTAATTGATCTCTTTATTTTTCTCGGTTAATATAAACATGAGAAGACAGTAAAATAAAACTGGAATCAGCTGTACTTGGAATGAGAAGTTTTGAGTTTACTAGGTGCTTTAAAAATCTTTTAAATAGGAATTACGAAATGTTGAGTCAGCTGCTTTATGACTTTTGGTCAGCCCTGTTGTGCTCTTTCAGTCACTCTAGGGGGCGCTAAAGAGACACAAGCATGTCCCCTCTGACTATATGTTTAAGTGGGAAGGCTTTTATTCCAAATGCTATTGATATTCTTAATTCAATAAAACAAACAAAGAGAGTAATCAAGTCAACTTTATGTATTATATACTGATTTGTCCTGAAAATGAATTTTCTCTTGTGTCCTTGGTCCTTTTGGATATTTTCTAAGCTATAATACAATCCAATATAATGTTTTTCTTCTTGTGCCTCTGTAAACTTTGAGTACTCAGATAATAAATGTTCCATCCATCCGTTATGTAAACCATCTATCCTATTGTGGGGGTTTCTATCTCTAGCAATCATCGGGTGAGAGGAGGGGGACACCCTGCCACCCTGGACAGGTTGCCAGTCCATCCCGGGGCTGGATATACGTTTTTCTATAAGTGTCTTATGAGCAAGAACTTAATGATTTCTTCTATTGAACTGAATCTGTTTTTAAACCAGCAGAACTGGGTAACCAAAGCATGGTGCAACTCCAAAGTACATAATTGTTTGTACAAATTATTACAAATTATTTGGTCCGAGCTGCGAAAGGGCGCTGAAGGTCTATCACTTTTCAAATGAAAGATTTTCTGTAATCAAATTAGCTTTTTGCTGGTCTCAAACACAAACTTTAGCCCCTATGGGATTTTTGGCATTTCAATGGCTTTAAAAATGGGCATGGCCAAAAAGCTTAACAGAGCCCCTAAACTCAGTCAGGCTGACCCGTTTAACGTAGACATTTGAAATTTGGTTGAAGGATAGAAAAAAAAAGTCTCTTGATGCATTCCCCTAAAACCAACAGGAAGTCGGCCAAGATCAAGAACCATTTTTGAGGGCATTTTTGTCGAACTTTGACTGACTCCTCCCAGGGGTTTTGGGGTATCGGCTTCCAAGTTGGTCAGTTTCCCCTTCAGGCATGGGACAATAAAAGTTATAAAAATTTCACGTTTTTGAGTATGTCCAGGGGGCATGGCTAGCCCTCAAATTTTGACGTCTAGCCAAAAAATTCAAAACGCTGCAATCTTGACATTGAAAATTAGAATTGGACCAAAGTTGGTGTGACTAATCACCAGGGCCGGTCTTAGCCTTATTGGTGCCTTGGGTGAACACCCTCCCTGATGCCACTCACCACCAAGACAGATGAGTCAGCTTGGAGACTTCATTTGCAAGTGCACTATTTTCAGTGCAAACAGCAGAAGGAGCTAGGCGCGACTTTATTCACCCTGGGATAAATAATTTGACCATAAACCAGTATAAATAGATGATTCTCAGTGGGACAGGCCATACAGCTGCATCAAAGCGAAGACGCCTTGAATCCTGCCTTATTTGTCTTAAACACATGTTGCTGTATACACTGTTGTGAGAAGTATACTGAATTTATTAAGGAAACATAACAAGTGAAACCTGTTAAAAATTGTGTACCAACACTTCATGGGTAGCAAGTAACTCTATACTCATAAAGGCTGATTTAATTTTTAGAAATGATGTAATCAGACATAATTTACATTACAGTACTTTAAGTCATACAATGTTTAAAATTATATAATGTCTATTAATACTGTTTCAGATTCTTTATATAATTTAGTAAAGTAAATAACCAGGTTTTTTCAGTATAGTATTTTTGGCAAACCAACCAAAGAGATATAACGTCTGACTCACCATCACCTCAAATAGGTGACAAAACTGAGCCATCTCAAACAAAAACTGTCTTTTTACATCCACAAGGGTCCGATTAATGTCCTCCAATAAAATTGTTAGTCCACGACAAGTCTGAGGTCCATAAACAGTCAACATCCGGGATCTGCTCTGACTGCAGCCGGTCCTGGGCGGGTGAGCGGGGTGCAGCAGGAGGGCTGGCTGCCGGCGCTGTGGAACAGGAGAGGAGCCCACAGCAGCACCGTATTTTCAAAAGTCTCCAATAGCACCAAAAAAAGTCGCTAGATCTGTCACTCGTCACTTTTTCAAAATATAGTATTATAGTAATCATAATAACAACATAATAAATATAAAAGTATGTAAAACATGTTAATAGATTACATACAAATGTAACATGTTTGCTTGAGAGAAAGATGAATCTCATGTGCTGCCTTGTCTTCACTCTCCCTGTGCCCCCCTAGCATAGCGCTGTCTCGAGCAGGTAGTGTCACCAGGATCTGACTTGAACCAAGAAAAATGTATTTTAATGTTATGGGCTTGGATTGAGGGCTTGCACAGTGGTAGTTGGTAGTACTGTTGCCTTGCAGCACGAAGGTTCTGGGTTCTGGTCGACTGTGGCTGCCTGGGTGCTCTCGAGGTGGCGCTTGGGTGGAGGTGGGGGTCTCAGCCTTGCCTCTTCTGGGCGCCCTGTGTCAGTGCCTTGGCTGCTGCTGTTGATGTGCTGCTGCTGGTGCAGATGGCTCCTTTGATGGCGTTTCCTTACCTGCCTCATCTGTACTCAGCCCTATGTCCCACACAGAAAGCCCAAATAGCTGTTATAACTAGATATAATAATTTTGAAAATGCATTGGTGCAAATTCTAAGTGTTTATCTTATATATTGTCATAGTGGTTGTGTGTTTGTGTCCACTTAGTTAATCCCATCATACAATTTAGCACTATGGGGGGCAGAGCCTTCAGTTACTCTGCCCCGAAATTATGAAACATAACCCCCAATTTATCTTGAACATTGATTTTCTTCCTGCTTTTCAATCTTAAAACTCACCTGTTCCAACTGGCATCTTCTGTTTAATTTATAGTAGCTGTAATTTAATCTCTCTTGTTTTAATGCTGTTATAATATGTTGTGATGCTATTGTTGTACAGTGTCCTTGGGAGTTTTGAAAAGCGCTTCAAATAAAATGTGTTATTTGTTTATTGTTTTATTTTTCGAGCTGGTTAGATGCTGTTTCACTTCCAGCCACTTCAGCAGGACTGCCCTCCTCCCTTTGGAGCACCAGCAAGCAGCAGAGCAAAAACACCTTGCTGCTCCCCGACCCGCAATAGGGGATAGAAAATCGATCCATGCCTGTTTTGCAACAGAGGCATACATTGGCATGATGTTGGAGTGCCGCTCTCCCGGAAGAAAAAATCAAACAAAAAAATGTTGCTGCCTCCTCGAGATGCCTCCCTCGTGAATTTTACATCAACAAGACACTGTTTATGCATGATTCTTTCTGATGATACTGAATGATTAACTGATTAGATCTTAGAGCCACACTTTTTTAAATGTAATTTTCATTGTGGTGCAGACGCAAGAAAACAAACTTCATTTTAAGGATATAATTAACCTGTTATGCTCCCTGGTGGTGAAGGGGCCAAAAGCAGGGATCAGGTAGATACAACTGATCAGTGTTGGTGGTGCAATGCACAGTGATCAAGTGCTAGAAGAGGAGGGTTAAAGGAATCCTATACACAGATGTAAACAATAGGCGCAATAAATCTTAGGAAAGGAGAAGAAAAAGCCACTACTATACTACAGAGGCCAGTTGGAAACAACCACCAGGAGTGTTTCATTTGATCAAACATGAACTTATTTGTTGAAAGGAGGACAGAACTCGCATACCATGACACTACTAAATTCTACTTTATTTCTTATTTACCTCTGTGTGATTATCTGTATCTGCCTGTGCCGAAGGGCTTCGAGGTAGCAAGGAGGAAACAGGGCCAACACAAGATGAAAATATGGCTGAAGATTTCCTCTAGTGGCTTGAAGATTTTGGATGAGAGGACCGGGGTGAGTTAACCAGCTCAGATTCAACCACAACATATCATAACATGGCATATTTGGTGCTTTTGCTTCTTATCCTCCTAGTTTAACCGATTTAGAGATTTCTTTTGGTTAGTTAAAATATTTGACACAGATCAGATTAACGGCACAGAAATGCTTTAGGGAGTGGAAATCACACCACCTTGTTTGTACAAACTAAAACTTCCTGGTCACCATGAGTAGTTTTGAAGCTGAACATGTTCCTAATCCTCTGTATTATTTTGTTTTTCAGATTGTTCTTCATGAACACGACAGAACCAGGATGAGCTCTGTGACGAAAGACAAGTCGGACCCCAGAGCTCTGGCCTACATCTACAAACATGAAGATACTTACATCCTCTTCTACATCAAGACCGCCACCCAGGTGACAACACTCGGCGTTACTGAGAAACACATGAGCTGTTTTCAGAACATGTGACTCAAGATGTTGGATTTATCTCCTCTTCCACATTACCATGATGGAGTTTCCATGACATAATCAATACAATTACATCATTAAAACAATATTAGAAATACACTAAATACAATCTACCTCTTAAAGAAGCAATCATTCCTTTACTTTTACTGAAGAGTTTTTGTTTTTTCTTTAAAAAAAAGAAAAGATTTTGAACCAAGCGATCAGCTTTTCAGCTTTTACTGTAGTTAGATTTTTTGGGGGGTAATTTGGTGAGAAAAACTGTAGAAACAGGTAAAACACAATTATTTGTATTAAGATGAAAAATCCTTTCAAATATTGATATGCAGTAATTGTGTGAAACCTGTTGACAGTTTTCTTTTATAGATTTGCCAGACTTTATCAACAACCTATTTTAGTCTGGTAGCAAACTGTAAGGCTTTGTCCCCTTTATGATGAATGCTTTGCATGGTGTGTCGTTTGTAAAGTTAAACAATAATAATAATAATAATAATAATAATAATAATAATAATAATAATAATAATAATAATAATAATAATAATAATAATAATAATAATAATAATAATAAGATAAGATTAGATAAGATAATAAAAAGAAAGTTACGCAATAATTTTGGTTGTTTATCATAGAAAAAAAATACTGAGGTTCATTTTTCAAAGTCATATTTGCATCCATGTTATTTAGTCATTTATAAATGTTACAGTTTCAAGCTAACTTGCATAATGAGTTACAACAACATTTAATTTCCCTTTGGGATTAATAAAGTAATTTTGAATTGAATTTGAATTTAAATATTTACTTTGCAAGCTAAACTGGCTGAAAACCACCTAGATTTGTGGTCTCCAACCTTTTTTTCACTACCGGTTTAATATCGGACAATATCCACAAAATTTGAGTTATTTTTAAATATGAGCTGCACAGTGGCACAGTTGGTAGCACTGTTGCCTTCCAGCAAGAACGCCCAGGTTCGATTCCAGCCTGGGGTCTTTCTGCATGGAGTTTGCATGTTCTAACTATGAATGAATGAGTTTCCTCTGGGTACTCTGGCTTCTTCCCACAGTCCAAAAACATGACTGTTAGATAATTGGTCTCTCTAAATTGCCCTTAGGTTTGGGTGCATGGTTTTTTTGTCCTGTGTTTAGGATGATAAATGAAACGTAAATACTGTGAGTTACGGCCCGGTACCGGTCCAGAGCCAGGGGATTGGAGACCTCTGACATTGGTGACGGCCTGAAACACCCTGCAGTGGTTTTTATTTACTGTGTTTTATCCGTTCCAGGCAGATCCGATCATTTTGGACATCATGGAGGTTTGTCAGCGTGTGGACCACCAGGAGACCTCTCATCAACTTGCTGAAACCCAAGTCAGACATGATCTGATCTACGTCTCTGTCAGTCCGTTTGTGATTGTTGTTTGTTTGTTTGTTCATTGCCAATATCTTTTTTTCTCAGGATATTTCTTTAGTAACACTGAATGAAGGTCTGACTTCCCCAGCTGCGGTAAATAAGCATATTTAGAATCTTCCTGAAGGTAAAGATTAAGATTAAGGTAAAAATATTGCTTTTTTTATTTCAGGGAGCAGCTCTTGAGAATGTGTTTAGTCCTCTACATGACCCATCACCAGGAAAAACAAACCAGGTACATAAAACACATGTGTGAAGTTCTGGGCATCAATAACAGAAGCAAAAACATCCTTACTAATATTGCAATTGGAGTTTTGTGGTTGAGATGATAAAGCATGTGAGAGTGTAGGATGGTATGTGAAAGCAAGACAAGACTATGCCCTACAAGGCCATTCATTTAAAAGCACAGTATGTCATCTCATTGTTAGTAAATCTGTAGGTGAAACATTAAACTCTCCTTTCTTGCGTTTCCATCTGCAGGTGTCGTCAAGTAATGAACTGATGGCGATATTTTCCCCATCACCGAAAGAGCCTCTGACGCCCGATCATATCCCTTCTGTCAGCCTGCCAGGTAAGGGATTACCTTAGTATCATGAGCATCTTTCTGTTCTGAACCCTCACCAACACGTTTACACTTTGCTACCCTTAAATAGATGGGCTACAGATTCATGCAGCAGGCATAAGGTGTAAAAAAAACATCATTTGAATGTTGTGTATGTGTTTTTTAAATCTTTTTATTTCATTTAAAAAATTTGTGTATGTGTGTGTACTGTATGTGTATATGTGTTATTTTCTGTCTTGTCGATATATTTTTATTTTTTTATTTTTTTATTTTTTTATTATTTTTGTGTCGTTTTAAAAAATTGTTTACTTTTTTAATACTTTTTTGTGTGTATGTACAGTTGAAACCACATATTTACATATACTTCATACAATAAAAAACATTTTTTTTTACTGTCAAACATCAAACCAGAGTAAACTTTTTTTAAAGATCAATAAATATTAACATATTTTCTGTATCTATGAAATTCAGAATAAAGATAGGGAATCTTTGTTTTTCAAATTAATTTATTCAAAGTCAGAAGTGCATACACTAAGCTTATTGTGTCTTTGTGATAAAAGAAAAAAACGCCAGATGATTCCATTCTGAGATTATGAAGCTTTGGAAGGTTAATTGAGTCCATCTGAGGTAATTGGTGCCACACCTGTGGATGCATATAAAGGCACCCCCCAAACCTCTTTCTTTGACATCATGGGAAAATCAAGAGAAATCAACCAACACATCATCAAAGGAATGGTGGACCTTCACAAGTGTGGCTCATCTTTGGGTGCAATTTCCATGAAGGTGCATGAAGGTTCCGCGTTAATCTGTTCAGACAATAAGCAAGTATAAAAACATGGGAATGTCCAACCTTCATATCGGATTCTGAGTCCCAGAGAGGAATGCTTTTTTTGGTGCAAAATGTGCAAATCAAGCCCAGAACAACAGCAACAGATCTTGTGAAGATGCTGGCTAAAACTGGTAAGACAGTGTCACTATCCACAGTAAAACCAGACCTTTACCACCATGAGCCGAAAGGTTACTCTGGGAGGAAGAAGCCATTACTCCAAAACCACCATCAAAAAGCCAGACTACAGTTTGCAACATGTGGCTTAAGGACAACATAGTCAAGGTACTGGAATGGCCATCACAAAGCCCTGATCTTATTCCCATAGAAAATCAGTGGCTGGCACTAAAAAGGTGAGTGGGAGCGAGAAGGCCCAAAAACCTGACCCTAGTTCCACCAGCTAGCTATCTTAGAAAGCTTGTGGAAGAAAACCTGAGACATTTGGCTGAAGTGAAACAGTTTTGGGGCAACTCTACCAAACTGTTAGGTAATTTATACTACTCACTTTGATGGAAGTAATAAAAAAAAGAGATTCTCTCTTTGTTCTGACATTTCACAAATACAAAAATATGTTAATATTTATTGATCTAAAACAAAAATGTTTACCCTGTTTTGATGTTTGACAGTTAATGACAAAAAATGTGTTTGGTTCTAAAATGTATTATCAAAGTTTTCCATTTATTCTCTTATCTTGAGATTAATGCCCTCTATTGATCTAACATGAAATAAAAGAGAGGAGACTGTTTTAGGAGACTCAGACGGCTTATTTGCAACGCCAACTGTTAAAGAAACCGTGTCTCTCCACCGTAGCTTTTTTATTTACATTCCCCTTCACATTTCAAAATAAAATCACGTCCTGTCTGAAACTACGGAAGCCTAAAAGGTTGTCAAAGTAAATCAAATCAAATTCTGATTAACATAATTAAAGACAAACAAATGCAAAAATGCACGTTTATAAGTTATACGTTTTTAGCTGTATCTGTGTGTTAAATTCGACCTCTTATGCCAAAACTCCATGAAGTCAATGGAAAAAAAGACAGTTAAGGCTGAACCAAAGAGAACAATGTTCAAAGATGAATGGGATGCCATCCTTTAAAGTATGAGGATTAGGAGCCATGCTTGGGAAGCAAAGAGAAGGAATGCATGTAATGGTTTTATATAAAGCTGCAATATGTAGGAATAACATCTTGTGGTCAAATGTGAGTACTGCAGTCCACGTGGAAAAACAAAAGAGTCAGCCACTCATCCCCTCCCCTTCGTGAGTTTCATGCTGGGTTCCCAGTTACGGATCAGCGCCAGAAGATTCCAGATGATGAGCGAAGACAAGTCATACACAGTAAGTTGATAAGTAAACTCAGCAAAAAAAGAAACGTCCCTTTTTCAGGAATGTGTATTTCAACAATAATGTTGTAAAAATCCAAATAACTTTACAGATCTTCATTGTAAAGGGTTTAAACAACGTTTTCCATGCATGTTCAATTTATCATTATCAATTAATTAACATGCACCTGTGGAATGGTCGTTAAGACCTTAACAGCTTACAGAAAGTAGGCATTTAAGGTCACAGTTCTAAAAACGCAGGACACTAAAGAGACTTGTCTACCGACTGTGAAAAACACCCAAAGAAAGATGCCCAGGGTCCCTGCTCACCTGCGTGAACGTGCATTAGGCATGCTGCGGGGAGGCATGAGGACTGCTGATGTGGCTAATGTCCTCACTGTGAGACGCCTAAGACAGCGCTACAGGGAGACAGGAAGGACAGCTGATCATCCTCGCAGTAGAAGACCACGTGTAACAACACCTGCACAGGATCGGTACATCCGAATATCACACCTGCGTGACAGGTACAGGATGGCCACAACAACTGCCCGAGTCACACCAGGAACACACAATCCCTCCATCAGTGCTCAGACTGTCCGCAATAGGCTGAGAGAGGCTGGACTGAGGGCTTGTAGGCCTGTTGTAAGGCAGGTCCTTACCAGACATCACCAGCAACAACGCCACCTATGGGCACAAACCCACCTTCGCTGGACCAGACAGGAGTGGAAAAAAGTGCTCTTCACTGATGAGTCACGGTTTTGTCTCACCAGGGGTGATGGACGGATTCGTGTTTATTGTTGAAGGAATAAGCGTTACACCGAGGCCTGTACCCTGGAGCGGGATCGATTTGGAGGTGGGGGGTCCGTCATGGTCTGGGGCGGTATATCACATCACCATCGGACTGAGCTTGTTGTCATTGCAGGCAATCTGAATGACTTGCGGTACAGGGAAGACATCCTCCTCCCTCATGTGGTACCCTTTATGCATGCTCATCCGGACATGATCCTCCAGCAGGACAATGCCACCAGCCATACTGCTCGTTCTGTGCGTGAGTTTCTGCATGACAGCAATGTCAGTGTTCTGCCATGGCCAGCGAAGGGCCCGGATCTCAATCCCATTGAGCACGTCTGGGACCTGTTGGATTGCAGGGTGAGGGCTGGGGCCATTCCCACCAGAAATGTCCAGGAACTTGCAAGTGCCTTGGTGGAAGAGTGGGGTAACATCTCACAGCAAGAACTGACAAATCTGGTCCAGTCCATGAGGAGGAGATGCACTGCAGTACTTCAAGCAGCTGGTGGCCACACCAGATACTGACTGGTACTTTTGATTTTGAGCCTCCCTTCATTCAAGGACACATTATTCTATTTCTATTAGTTACATGTCTGTGAAACATTTTTAGTTTATGTCTTATGGTGTTGGCTCTTTTAGTGTTCATACAAATATTTACACACATTAAGTTTACTGAAAGTAAAAACAGTTGAAAGTCAGAGGACGTTTATTTTTTTGTTGTGTGTTTAGTTATACCTCAACAGGTTATGGGCCCAGGAGGTGTCGGACACAAGCTAGTTTTCGGCGGAAGAAGTTGGTGCGAAGGATAACGCGGTAAAGCTTCTGCAGCCTGTAGACCATCTCGGAAATAAGTGAGCATCTACAGTTGGGACAGTTTAAATGCGACGTATTACGCATAACGAACAATAGTAACAGTTGAGAATGAGAACAACTGAAGAAGTACAGCTCGAAAGTTCACTGTGAAAACTAAGCAAAATGGCGAACAGAACAACGGGATTCCTGGCACCGCAGCTTTTCTTCGACGGGTCAGAAGATAAGTATGACCTTTGGGAAACAAGGTTTCTTGGTCATTTACACACTCTGAAGCTTAAAGAGACTATTTTACAGGCGCCCACTGATGCCAGTGATGAACAGTCAGCCGATGATAACTGAAAGAATGCGGACTGCTATGCTGAGCTAATAAGAGTGATAGATGACAAAAGCTTGTCATTAATAAGACATGAAGCTGCTGATGATGGCAGGAAAGCCCTTGAGATATTAAAAGACCATTACTCCAGAAAAAGCAAGCCACGCATAATAAACATGTCTACATCCTTAACCAAGTTACGCATGTCAGAAAAGGAGAGCGTCACAGACTACATAAATAGGGCAGAGAACATAATTACAGCCCTAAGAGATGCAGGTGAAACTATGAGCGACGGACTGACCATTACCATGATATTAGCAGGGCGACCAGATTTCTTCAAGCCCCTAGCTATCCATGTAACACAAAATGAAGACAATGTTACATTCACAGACTTTAAAAGAAGACTTCGAGTCTATGAGGAGTCAGAGAAGATGAGCAGGGCAGAATCCACAGATAATGTGATGAAAATGTACACAAAACAGAGGCAAAACTCCACCAAGACCCAAGCTACCTACAAGAAAGATGAAGATGCCAATGTGACATGCTACAAGTGTGGAATAAGAGGACACAAGGCAAGAAACTGTTATCGAAAAGTGTGGTGTAGTTTTTGTAAAAACAACCCACATCAAGAATCCTTGTGTAAGAAAAAGGAGAAACGAGATGGAACCAGAAAGGTTGCTGATGAACAAGGAAGCAACCAAGAATATCTCTTCAAGGCAAAGCACAGAAAGAATGAAAGACCTCCAAACAATGTAAAGATGAAAGGCATCATGGTAGATGCAGGAGCCACATCCCACATTGTGAATGACATCGAGAAATTCGAAAGCTTCGACCACTCATTCCAGACTGAGACCCACTCAGTAGAATTAGCTGATGGGACCAAGTGCAGCGGTATGGCAATAGGAAGAGGCACGGCGGTGATCCATCTTCTTGACAACGCTGGACATCAACACAGAGCACAACTACGGGATGCACTCTACATGCCATCATACCCGCATGACATCTTCTCAGTGGCGAGAGCAGCAAATGGAGGAGCAACAGTCACCTTCAAGAGAGGGAGCAGCACCAAAGACGGTAGTAGATTTGATATTCATGAAAGGGAAAACTTGTACTACTTACCAACTGTTGAGGTGAGTACCGATGATCAGTGTAAAGTATACTATGATATACAAACCTGGCATGAGATTTTGGGTCATTGCAACCACGAAGATGTACAAAAGTTCCAAGATGTTGTAAAATGTATGGAGATAAAAGGGAGTTCAGGGAGACCAGATCAGCTCTGTGAAGTTTGCACACAAGGGAAATTCACAGAAACCAGAAACAGAGAGCCAGATGCAAAGGCCAAGAAGCCCTTGGAACTAGTCCACACCGATTTAACAGGCCCTATGCCAACACCAAGCATTGAAGGACACAGATATGCACAGTCTTTTACCGACTATTATTCAGGCACGATATTTGTGTATTTTCTAAGGTCAAAGAGTGACACAGTGCTAGCAACTGAAAGATTCCTAGCAGATGTAGCACCTTATGGGGAAATTTGGTGTATTCCCTCAGATAATGGCACGGAGTTTACCAGCAGAGACTTCCAAACACTGTTGACAAAGAAAAGGATCAGGCATGAAACATCTGGACCCTATTCACCTCATCAGAATGGCACAGCAGAGAGAGGTTGGCGAACACTCAAATGAGTAGATGTCTGCTGATAGAGAACAAGTTACCAGATAAGTTGAGGAACTATGCAGTACAGACATCAGCTTATGTAAGGAACCGGTGCTACAGCAGACGCAGAAAGAAAACACCATATGAGCTTTTTACAGGGAAAGAACCAAATTTGTCCAAATTGCAAAAATTTGGATCAATGTGTTTTACACACAAACAAGAGAAGAGAAAACTTGGCTCAAAATGTGAGCAACGTGTTTTCATTGGATATGATCAAAACAGCCCAGCTCTTCTGGTGTATTATCCAGAAACAGAGAAAGTTCAAAAACATTGGTTGGTGAAATTCACAACCAAGACCACAAAAGAAAGAGAAACTCAGACATCAGAGCTATACTTAGAATATGGTGTTGAGTGTACACATCCTCAGGTCACTGAAAGTGAAGAAAATGTTAATGAGGAAAATGAGAAAAGTAAACAGAGTCAGAATGATGTTACTGAGAGTTTACCCGAACATACTCATTTTGCACAACATGGTAAAGCCAGTGAGACTGTGATCAGAAAGAACCCACCAAAAATCCGGAAGAAACCGATTCATCTACAGGACTTTGAAACTGATGATACGGTGGACAAAATGCAGACATGTATAGACTCTTGTTACAGAGCAGTTTGTGACATTCCTCAAACCTACCAGGAAGCCATTACATCCAGCAACTCAAAGCGATGGAAGAATGCGATGGATGAAGAAATGCAGTCACTGGTAGAGAATGACACCTATAGACTCACCCATTTACCAGCTGGTAGACAGACAGTGGGGGGCAGGTGGGTCTATGTGCTCAAGAAAAACATTGATGGTTCTGAAAAATACAAAGCAAGATTCGTTGCTAAAGGTTACAGTCAGAGACCAGAAATTGACTTTGAAGAGACGTTCTAACCCACAGCCGACATGACGAGTGTGAGAGTGCTCATGCAGAAAGCAGCACAGGAAAAGCTAATTCTGCATCAAATGGACGTTAAGACAGCCTACTTGCATGCACATATTGACTGTGAAATATATATAGAGCAGCCAGAAGGCCACGAGAAGAAAACAGAAACAGGTGAAAAACTGGTGTGTATGTTGAAAAAATCTCTCTATGGTTTAAAACAGTCAGGAAGAAACCGGAATGCAATGTTACATGCATGTTTAACTGAAAATGGTTTTGTCCTGAACCCAGCTGATAACTGTGTGTACTCAAAAGAGAAAAATTATGAAAAGGTAATCCTAATAATATGGGCTGATGATCTAATCTTGGCAGCAAACAAAGAGAGTGTCCTGAAAAGTGTAAAAAGAATGTCAACGGAGAGGTTCAAAATGAAGGACATGGGAAAGCTCAAACATTTCCTAGGAATAGATTTTGAGCAGACAGAGAGTGAAGTTAAGATGTCACTGGAAATATATGTGAACAAACTATTGTAAAGATTTGAAATGCAAGACTGCAAGCCCAGAGAGACCCCATGTGAGTCAAAACTTGAAAATACAGAGGATGCTGAAAAGATGACATATCTAAGAGGGTACAGGGAGGCAGTGGGAAGTTTAATATACTTGTCCACTTGTACTCGACCAGACAAAAGTTTTGTAGTCAGCAAACTATCTCAGCAAAATAAATATGCCTAGAGGAGGCTAAAGTGAAGGCCGATGCTTTGCTTATTATCCACCACGCATATATATATATATATATATATATATATATATATATTTGTACTTCACACAGTTAATGCACCAATAAGTGCAATTGCTGTAGAATCTGAAGACATACATATGAACATACGGTGATATATTCCTTAAATGCAACATATTTTCATTCATATTCTCATTTTGATGATCAGTTCAGAGTCTGTGGTGGGGGCTGACTGTTGGTTGTGTGTTGGTTAGTCTGAAAATGTGGCTTAAATTCACAATTTTTGCGCTGCCAGTGTCCTCTGTGTCAAAAATATGCATAAGCAAGGTCCTGAGTGTGCTTAAAGTTGCACTAATTTTTCCGGCACATTTATTTATATAAATCCCAAACTTGGCATAGAAAGTGACTTACAGTTTTAAGAAACTGTTTTTTGCATAAGCAAGCTTTATAAATGAGTCCCCTGGTTATTTCTGACAGGAATTGGGGCAGATTAAATTTGCATGTGTGCTGAACAAATCGAGCTCATTTCTACCTGAACACATGCAGAATGTTTATGTGCAGAGCTCAGAGCACAGAGCAATGTTCCACAGCGCAACTTTAAAATGTGACACCAAAACAAAACAGAAAGGACTCCCAGCTATCACTAAACTCTGCTATTTTGGAACAGTAATGCTTTCTCATGCAGTTACAGTAGAAAAAGAAAGATAGACCGAACCAGAATTTTGTCAGCGAACAGATATTTCAACAGTAATAAGGTCCAAAACACACTCTGCAGTAAACTGAATGATTCACCTGAAACAATGTCAAGATGAATGTAAACATCACTGATACTAGAGAAAAACCAGCTGACGTCCACATGGCTACCAGCAGTATCCAGTCAGCCCAAACTCCTTATTTTGGATAAAACACAAGTCGGCGGAATCATGCTGCATTCAAGTACAGCTGGTAAACTAGGCTGTCGAAATATCAAAACAACTTCAAAGTGATTTAATCTCAAATTTGGGCAAAGTATCATTTAAAATTTCTAAACATTAACACATGACTGTTTTCAAGTGGTTATGTTGTTTTCTACTCTGGCTATATCTGCTTGTACTATTTTATTTATTGAGGAGAAAAATCCAATCATAGCTCCAGTCAGTTCCACACTTTCGATTTTTTAAGCTATAGAACATGATAAAATGCAATTTATTTATTATTATTTATTATAAATTAATTTCAGCAATTGAAAGGCAGGAATTCAGGAAAAAAATTTCTTAAATATTTTACATTGAACAATGCTTGATAGCCGTTACCGGTACCTACTTTTCCGCTGTTTCACTGCCCATAATCCCCTAATTTAAATATTCCAATAATTCCCATTGTGCCATTGATAAAGAGACAAACCAGTAATATTTTTCTCATTATGGTTTTCAACATCTTAGTATTAATCAGTACTGGAACTCTTTCTCTTGTAATCATTACCTTGCGGTGATCTTGCATTGAGATTTAACTCAAATAGTTTAGTGTGAACTTCACTTCCCTAAATTATATTTAGCTTTACCACACTGTATTAAACAAGCGCAGCACAAAGAAGGAAATATGGTGCTGACTAATTATGTTACATTTGGCTTAAGAAACAGTAAATGATAAAGTGGAAAAAGGATCTGGGCTTCGGATGTGTGACACATTATGCTCCCAAAAAGTCACAGCAAGTCATTTATTTGTGATTTCCTATATAAATACATATAATAAAATATTGTAAAGGCAGCAGCACCTGTTGCATCTGACCTCTTGATCCGTAAGGCCTGTCCTCCTGTCTGCGTCTGGTGGCTCCATGGTCACCGACTGGTGTACCGGCGCGGTGTGTGGTGGTAATTTCCACTGCTTCCATTTAGGTCCGTATTGTGGCACAGCTGCAGGACTGGAAGTTCACGCAGCAGAACCACTGCTCTACTGGCTGCATGGTAGGATGGTTGCTGCCGGCCCGCTAACACTTCCAGCTGGATTCAGAGATACTGCTGTGCAGCGAGTCAAACACAGCAGTCTCTTAAAGCGGAGGATGCACAGCATTCGTGCTTATTTGGAAAGACAAAGAAACCCTGAGTTTTGTATCCAGTATGACTGTGCAAACAGTGTAGTGAAAGTGGCCAAAATAGACTGTTTGATATCACTTCCGATGGTTTGTGTGTGTCTCTTTGAACCTATCAGCACAGGTATTGCTTTGTAATATTATTAAATCAAAACACAAAGGGAACTTATTCATTCCATGTATGTTCCCTTTGTGGTTTGTATGCATAAAATGCAGATAAATATTATTGGCTTGTTTCGCTAACAGTAGTTAGCATCACAACCAATAGCAAGCTTGCAACAAGAATGTACTCCCTTCTGAGACATATTGAAAGCAGCATAAGCCAACTAAAAGCTCAGCTGGTCAGACTGTGTCTCCAAGCACACCGTATTATGTGTGACCCCAGCTGAGCTACTAGTTGTTCATGCAGCTCAAACTCAATACCAAGTCTATTATCTACATATATCATCAAATGTTATTCTTATCTCCATTAAACGCGACGACAAAAAAAAAAGCTTAACATTTTTCTAGAATGAGGGCAGCTGCTATAAACGTACTTATTTATACAGGCCTTTCTTTAATTACCGAAATAAAAGGATCAAGCATCTTTATTTTGAAAAAAATGCTTAATTTTAACTGAAGTTGTAACTAATGCTTATTATTGCGGATCTAATTTAGATATGTAATTATTTAGCATTCATGTGCCAATAAAATACAACACTCTTTTATATTAAATGCCTAATCCCCAAATTATATTTTATTCATTGTAATTACTGCCTTTCATGCAGAAGCAGAGCAATTTCTTCCCTTAAAGTCAATACAACATTTCAATACAACCATGCATACATTCCAATTAGTTTAAAGTTTTAGTTAGTTTCCTATTCAAGGAATCCCAGCAGACTGCATCGAGTCATTGACTTGAGGTTGCGTCCCGTTGATGCAGACAGATGCAATCCCTCATACTGAGCAAGCATCTAGCGACAGTGGAGAGGAACAACTCCCCTTTAACAGGAAGAACACCTCCAGCAGAACCAGAACCAGAACCTGGCTCTATACGAGCAGAGACACAAACAACAGAAGATCTGATATAAGAGAACTTGCTATGTTACAGAAAGTAAAAAGTTGATAACAGGACACGGTGGATGTTCAGCCACTGAGACCATCATCCCAGCTGACGACCCCGTCCAACAGGGCATTGCAGCCAAGCAGGATACCAGACCAGCCAGGTTTATCTTCAATGGAGAGAAAAACACTGAGAGAAAACAAAGTTAAAAGTAGAATAATACAACTGGAGAGTAGTAGAATAGAAAGCGGCAGAGTGAAGAAAAGTGGACAGCCTGTCCTCCAGCAGTCTAAGCCTATAGTAGCATAACTACAGAGATAGCTCAGGATGACCTAAGCCACTGTTAAAAATTACAGTAGTCCAGCCTTGAGGTAACAAATGCATGGACGAGTTTCTCAGCATCACTCCTGGACAGGATGTTTCTAATTTTAGCAGGATTCCGGAGGTGAAAGAAAGAAATCCTCGAAACCTGTTTAATATGGGATTTGAATGTCAAGTCTTGGTTAAATATAACTCAGAGGTTATTTACGTTATTACTGGAGGCCAATTTAATACCATCCAGATGAAGTGATTGACTAAGCTGTTTTTTTTTAGAGCTTCTGGTCCAAAGACAGCAACTTCTGTTTTGTCAGAATTTAAGAGCAAAAAGTTTAGAGTCATCCATGTTTTTATGTCTTCCTGACATGCTTGTAATCTACCTAACTGCTTGGATTCATCAGGATTTATGGATAGATATAGTTGTGTATCACCGGCATAACTGTGGAAATTTATCCCATGCTGTCTAATGATACTACCAATTGGAACCATAGATATAGTGAAAAGGATTGGTCCAATGTGAAGAATAATTTATCATTTACATGAAAAAACTGGAATCTGTCAGACAAATATGATTTTAATCAGCCTAGTGCTGGAATTGACATCCTAGCTGTGGCAAAATACATTTAAAACCATCAGCAGGGAGAAAGTATCACTGGTTTGCTTGAGCCTATAGTGATTGAAATAGCAGCATCTATGTGTTGAGGAGGAGGTTTGTAAAACTCAGGTGTGTCGGCATTCTATTTAAATGAGGTTCCAGTTTTGCAAACAATGGACCTGATTTATAGAACAAAAAAACAGACATAGATTGGGTGAAGTTAGAAACGATCGTTGTTTACTTGTTTCACCACTATTAGATGATAGCTTCCGTGACCTTGAAAACATATGTAGTGCAATTTGTAAGGTTACACAGTATAAAGTTAACAGAAATAATTTGTGTTATTTAGCCTGTCATAGAGAAATAAAAGGGGGTTCACAGTAAGTCATACGTGCGCCCATGCTATTTATTCATTTATAAATGTCAGTTTCAAAATAGATAAATAATAAGTTAGCAAAATAAACATTTCTTTTTGTCTACTAAATATTTAGACTACAAACTAAATTTACAAACTACTAAATATTTAGACTACAAACTAAAATTTTCGGACTGTATATAAAGAGGTTAATGGGCCCAGGTTTTATTTTGATAGCCCACAACCGCATATTGGAAAGAACCAGAAAACAGCTTAAGACTCATCTTTTTTAACTGGCTTAATAAAAGCTCCTGCACTATATTATTATGTTTCTATCTTTTCTGATTTTACCCTCTTGTTTTACAGCACTTTGTGATGTCTATCTTGAAAGGTGCTAAATAAATAAAGAATTATTATTATTATTATTTTTATTAGGACAAAGGGAATGTTCAGCCACGGAGACCATCATCCCAGTCGACCACCCCTATCCAACAGGGCATTGTAGCTAAGCAGGATACAAAACCAGGTGTAGCTTCTATGGAGAGAGAAACACTGAGAGAAAACACATTGATAACTGGCAAACATTTTGGGGAAAACCTGGTCTGATCCGGAGAGATGGCATCCATCCCACTTTGGATGGAGCAGCTCTTCTTTCTAGGAATCTGGTCGAATTTATTAGTCCTCCAAAACACTGACAACCCAGGGTCCAGACCAGGAAGCCGAGTCGTAGTTTAACCCACCTCTCTGCTGCTTCTGTACTGTTACCCACCCATTACCCTATAGCAGTGCTTCTCAAACTATGGGGCGAGCCCCACTAGTGGGGCGCAGAGGTATTGCAGGTGGGGCGTGACATCAATGGGATTTAAATAGTTTCCCCCCCCTAGATTCTGTCGTGAATGTTTCACTGCACTGTAAATTAAATCAACCAGCTCCCCCCTCTCACAAAATTAAACACACTCAAATAAATTAGCAATTGTGATCATCATTGTAAACAGAACCGGGACCTGGAACATCGGGCTGGGAGTTTGACGTTGGAATATATCACAGCAGAACAAAACAAGCTGAAGTAGCCGCATTATCAGAGATTCCATCTACAAAATGGACAAATATCTAAAAAGATCAGGGAACGTTTCAGAGTAAGAGAAGTCACACGGTCAACCACGGAGGAAATACAGGGATGAGTATCTTGCTCTTTATTTATTTTATTATTTTTATTTTGTACTTTTGAAAGCTTTGTAAGTTTTATAAAACTACAACTTTTATTTTCTCCAACTGTGAGCTGAAGTTCTACATGTAGCAACTACTGACAGCATATATTTCTGAGCCAGTTTTATACCAGTGCGCAATCTCTTTTTCCAACTAATTTATACCCTTAAAAACTTGTAGACTAACTCGGCTATTTAAATAAATAAAACACTTTAAAAATCAGGCATGGTCACCATTCTGTTGGGGCGATAAAACCAGGGGGGGCTTGTGTATGCTCCTTTGTCCAAAGTGGGGAATGATAAAAAAAGTTTGAGAAACACTGCCCTATAGAAACAGTGTCTTGCCCATTAAATGGATTAAAAGTTAAGCCAACAAAAGCAAATCATGGAAATCTCATAAAGATAAATACGACTGACTGAACAGAAAATCAATCTATTAAATGTGGTTTATTAAACATAAGATTTCTCTCCTCAACGACTTTGTTAAAAATAAAATCATTGGCATCCTCCCAAACATGATTACTTCTTCCTCAGTAAATGAGGCAGCATCGGAAATAACTGTAGAACCTCATTTGTGCTTAGGCTGTTTTGATTCAGTCGAGCTTTCGGAATAATCAGAAATATTAGCCTCATATAAACCTTCAACTTGTATGTTGGACCCAATCCCAATCAAATTATTTAAAGAAGTGTTCCATTTGGTTCCTGGCCCCATTTTGGATATGATGAATCAATCCTTAGTAAACGGATACGTACCACAGGAATTTAAAATAGCTGTAATTAAACCTTTAATCAAGAAACCTTCCCTTGATCAAGATGACTTAGTGAATTACAGACCTATATCTAACCTTCCTTTCTTATCCAAAATCCTTGAGAAAATTGTTGCTAATCAAGTCTGTGAGCATCTAAACAGTAACGAGCTGTTTGAAGAGTTTCAGTCAGGTTTTAGAGCTCATCATAGCACTGAAACAGCACTGGTGAAGGTTACTAATGATATTCTCATGGCCTCAGATAATGGACTGGTGTCTGTTCTGGTTTTGTTAGATCTCAGTGCTGCTTTTGACACAGTCGATCATAATATTCTCTTAGAAAGGCTTGAACATGTTGCAGGGATCAAAGGAAGAGCACTAGGCCGGTTTAAATCATATTTGTCTGATAGATTCCAGTTTGTTCATCTAAATGATCAATCTTCTTCACTCTCAAGGGTTACTTGTGGAGTTCCACAGGGTTCTGAGCTTGGACCAATTCTTTTCACCATATATATGCTCCCAATTGGTAGAATCATTAGACAGCATGGGATAAATTTCCACAGTTATGCTGATGATACACAACTATATCTATCAATAAATCCTGACGAACCCAGTCAGTTAGGTAGATTACAGGCATGTCTGGAAGACATAAAAACATGGATGAATCTAAACTTTTTGCTTTTAAATTCTGACAAGACAGAAGTTGCTGTCTTTGGACCAGAAGTTCTAAAAAAGAAACTGATTAGTCAATCACTTCATCTGGATGGCATTAAATTGGCCCCCAGTAATAACATAAAGAACCTCGGCGTTATTTTTGACCAAGACTTGACATTTAAATCCCATATTAAACAGTTTCTAGGATTTCTTTCTTTCACCTCCGGAATATTGCTAAAATTAGAAAGATCCTGTCCAGGAGTGATGCTGAGAAACTAGTCCATGCATTTGTTACCTCAAGGCTGGACTACTGTAATTCTTTACTATCAGGAAGTCCACAAAATGTAATTAAAAGCCTTCAGTTGATCCAAAATGCGGCAGCAAGAGTTCTGATGAATATTAAAAAGAGAGATCACATTTCTCCTGTTTTAGCTTCCCTTCATTGGCTCCCTGTTAAATCCAGAATAGAATTTAAGATCCTTCTTCTTACATACAAAACCCTTAATAATCAGCTCCATCATACATCAGAGATCTAATTGTTCCATATGTTCCTAACAGAGCACTTCGCTCTCAGACTGCAGGTTTACTTGTAGTTCCTAGGATTTCTAAAAGTAGAAAAGTAGTTAACAGTCGAAATAACAGCAAATACTGCAACTGGAGAGTCGTAGGAGAAAAGGAAGTAGCAGAGTGAAGAAAAGTGGTAAGTCTGTCCTCCAGCAGTCTAAGCCTATAGCAGCATAACTACAGAGATAGCTCAGGATGACCTTAGCCACTCTAGCTATAAGCTTTATCAAAAAGGAAAGTTTTAAGCCTGGCCTTAAAAGTAAACAGAGTGTCTGCCTCACGGACTAAAGCTGGGAGCTGGTTCCACAGGAGAGGAGCCTGATAACTAAAAGATCTGCCTCCCATTCTACTTTTAGAAATCCTAGGAACTACAAGTAAACCTGCAGTCTGAGAGCGAAGGGCTCTGTTAGGAACATATGGAACAATTAGATCTCTGATGGATGATGGAGCTTGATTATTAAGGGCTTTGTATGTAAGAAGGAGGATCTTAAATTCTATTCTGGATTTAACAGGGAGCCAATGAAGGGAAGCTAAAACAGGAGAAATGTGATCTCTCTTTTTAATACTCATCAGAACTCTTGCTGCCGCATTTTGGATCAACTGAAGGCTTTTAATGGCATTTTGTGGACTTCCTGATAGTAAAGTTATAGATAGTTTTATATCTTTTTAGAGGGGGAAACTGCTCCTGAATTTCTATCCTAGCTGTGGGATTTTTTAACGCTCTCCTTTCTTGTGCATTAGTTCATTGGTTAGTCACACACACAGTCCAGATTTAGACAGAAACACTGTTTTGGGTTAAACAGACATATTCCTGAGAAATTCTAGGTTAATCACGACGCTTACCAATGTGCTTTCGTCACAAAACAATCTGGAATGAGTTAACTCAGGGCTGGTTGTGACACACCTTATGTCTAAAACATCAGTATTTTCTTTCCCAAAATTCCAGCTGTTTTCAGGCTGATTGCATTAAGTCCTAAACATCTCAGAGTAACTTTCAGATCTCTTCCTCCCACAGAGTCTCCACAGCCGACCCTTTCTACCGCTCAGATCCTCTCCATGTTCCCCGCACACCCACAAGGGGGCGCTCCATACATCCTCCCACCAGTATCTCCCAGTGCAATGCCCTGGGGTCAGCTGGGGCTCCTGGAAAACCAGTGGCCCTCCGCACCAGGCATGCCAGCTGGGGCACCACCAGGGGTTACAGCGCCCCCTGCTGCAGTCCTGCCTCAGCCAGGATTCATGATGATGATGATGAGCCCAGCCTCCCCCCCGTCAATCAATGAATACCCCAACCCTTTAAACTCCATCTCCATGCCAGTACCAGAAGCACCGGGAGCCCCTGCCCTGGACAACAACCTCCTGTTGTGATGAACTGCTCAGAACTGGAAAGGCTTGACTTTACAGCTTGAAATAACTCATTTATGTCTCCAACTATTCTATTGATTAATAAATGTTGACAAGGATCCAACACATTAATGAATTGTGGTATTTCAGGTTTTTCTAATGCTTTCTAAGCAGCTTGTTAATTCAACACAACCTAAAGTTTTGTTGGGACTCACTGGAATGTTTAATCTGATATCTCCGATAATTTAGTGTACATCTTCATCGAGCAGCTTTTTTTTCAAAAGGACCTTTCAATTCAATTCAGTTTATTCTGCTTATTTTGTTTTTTTTCACTGATTACAAAACTCTTAAACATTGACTGGTGTTGTTTGGTTAATTCTTACTCAGAAAACGTGCTGTTCTGTGTTTTTAAGGAGTACAAACTGTAAACTCCATCCAGGAAATTATTTAGGGACCTAACTTTTACTGGCAGGCTGAATTAAACGCTTTTTGCTGCAACCAACTTCACTTTTTATGTGCTGTATCAGTACATTTAGGTTATTTGCTTTTGCAACAACCCCATCTGCTTGAATTCAGCCTTTGGTTCACTACAATCTTGCATTTTTCTGATATGCTGAGTGTTTCTGCGAGTTTTTTCAGGCACGCAGCAGCACAAATAGGGGAGGAAAGAAAACCCCCCTGGGCTGACATCATTTAGCGTCGCTTGCAGACAGCTGCCCACGCTGACTTGCAGAGCATTTCCTCCTTTGCTGTAACTTTTGTCACACAGGTCATATGGTGGTTTGAGGAGCAGCATCAGCCAGGATACTAAGGAATTACTGCTGGACATGGAACACTTTATCCACTAATAAGTCATCCCTGAACACAAAAATGGTAAGCAGATGTTTTTGAACAGTGATTTTAAATAATCAGTTGGTTAAAAGATCCCCAGTAGCAACTTTCACACTTCTTCTCTGACTGGCCATTTCCTCCCTGCCACTGAGGTCTAATTTTAGTTGAAAGATGAGAATATTCTTGTGTTTCTGTTGGTTTAGCCTCAGTTTCCTTCTCCAAACTGACTGAGAAAAAGCTCAATAAAAGTTGTTTAGTTTTTCCAGGATAAAAAAGGAAAGTTGTTGGTTAAAGAAAAGGAGAAACGTCCACGCCTCAATTGATGAAAGGAAGCATTCATTACATATCTGTCACCGGTTGATTATTGACAGTGTTTGCTTCCCTTCTCCACTCGGTCTGCAGAGGTGGATAGTAGCAATAGTTACGTTTACTCAGTGACATTTACTTGAGTAACTTTAATGTATCGTACGTTTTACTTTTACTTGAGTAAAATTATTACCAAGTATCACCACCCTTAATTGAGAAAAAGTTCTGGATCCTCTACCCTCTTAACTTCACTGAATGAAAGAATACAAACACGTTTTAACCAAAACTGCAGGAGACACAAGCACACAACTACAGTTTATATATCACTACAGTTTATATATCAAAGTGAGATGTCTGGTTCGTACACAAGCTCTTCTGCTTTAATGTTATCCTTTCTGTTGAACCTGTTGAGCCATTTGGAGATCACATGAATATACAATAAACACTATAATAGTCACTGGAAGTATATATATATATATATATATATATATATATATATATATATATATATATATATATATATATATATATATATATATATACACACAACCTAATGTAAGTATTACATTGTTGCATTGTTGTAAGTATTTAGGTTTTATAATGACAAAAACAGATTTTCAGTCTTTAGAATACCGTTATTTTCAGATACTCAGTACTCAAGTAGTCTTTTTACCAAATACTTTAAATAAGTTTAAATGTTTAATAAAACTGAGTGATTGGCGATTACATTTGTATTCTAAAGCTCTTATTTCTTTGTCAATACAACGTCATGAAGGACCTCCAAAAAAAGCTTACAGCTCTAACCTGACGGATTCTCATGAAGCTTATTTATTTCATTTTGTTCCTTTTTAAGTATCCAAGGATCCTTCTTTTCTTTTACTGATTTAGCTTTATTAAGAACTTACAAGTATCCAAGGATTACTAGTATCCAAGGATCCTTCTTTTCTTTTACTGATTTAGCTTTATTAAGAACTTACATCATTAAAGAAAAACCTAATATTAACACATCAAACATGCCAGTCTTTTACTGCGACTGAGTCATGTTTCATTTGTGTCACCGTTTTTTGTAAGTAGCTACGGAAAGCTCTAATTCCTTTGTGCTTTCTGTCGCACCTGCACAGCGACAGTGTGGTGGGGCCGTTGTCTGAGGTCATGTACTGACACGCACACACATGCACACACACAAAAACACACAAATGCTGCAATGGGTCCTTTGCGGCAGGCGGTCTCCGTCTGACTGAAAGTGGAACCCCGTGTGTTCGGCTGCATGCTTGTTTTGTGGTGCAGCAACATTTTTTCACGCTTCCTTTGTTCCCTGTAATATAAAAGACAGCGGCACTGTACAGAGTCAGCAGCGAGCAGGGCCCGCAGCTTATTGGGGCAAAGGCGCGCTTCCATGGCAACCAGCGCAGGATGCTGGCTGAGGTGGAGGTGTGTGGTTGTGAGCACTTCCTGTTCTTCATCCTCTGTTTAGCATTGGACAAAAATAATAATAATTGAATTTGTTTAAGTCTTTGTTATTTTTTCTTAATAATCTTGATTCTTATTTCCATCAGAGATTTGAAACCTAGTTTAGAAAGAGTTATTTTCTTGACTCACCTGTTGAGGTTCACCTAAACCAGAGAGAAGATTGTTATTCTTGAACTTCCCTGTCAGGGTGAGAATGACGGTACAGGATCCCAAATATGAGTTCGTTTTTTAAATTGTGAACCACCAAATAATTTTTCCTGTAAGGAAAACAAAAAAACTAACAAAAAAAACGTTTCCCCGCGAAAACCCAAACAGGTTATGACATGTAAACAGCCATGATTATGAGCGTACCGAGAAATCACAAACAGAGAAAAAGGTTTAAAATACAACAGAACAAAGTTTCTTTTTTTATAGCAAGTTTTTAAAGCCATCTTCAGACAGAAGTTCTGGAATATTTGCGAACAATTCCATCCGGTTTTTTAGTTGTGTTTTCAAATACACCACTTTTTTCCAGAATATTGCCTTTCGGCTGCTTTCACACAGCACCAAATGTACCGGAGGATCCTGATGAATGTCTGGGGGGGGGGGGGGGGGGTTGTATGTGGATATGAAAGATGGCCGACGAAACAGCAGATCTACTCACAGGGCTCGTCTTTGTGATGTGTGCAATTTTGCACACATGGAAACGCTTAAGAGACATCGATGAAGAAGCTGAAGAAGCCGTATTCTTATGCACTGCCGTTCACGTGACATTTATACATCATCAATGTGTGTGCTCACAGGAAACAGGCCCACAGCATCACACATCCTCATTCAAGTTTGTGATAGTTTTAGCACGTAGATAGTGTCCAAGGGTTATTTTGTGACTCTGATGAAGATGCAGATGGTGTCGAAATGTTAAAGCTGAAAACTGGTCGGTGAGCCTTTAGAGAGACCATTTGACCTAACGGTGATGTTTTTGGACAGCTGGAAGAAGCCGGAGTGCCCAAAGATAACCCATGCATGCATCGGAAGAAAATGCAAACTTCATCCAGAAAGAGTTTGAATGAGCATGAACTCAGGACCTTCTTGCTGTAAGGCAGCACTAATAACCACTTCCCCACCATGCAGCTCCTAAATAAATGTTCTCAAATTAAAGTTTGCATAAAAAAATACGGGTTGGTTTCGATGTGAAATTCTCGTGCTGCATAAAAAAATTATTTATTTTCAGCGCTTAAAAAAAAAAATCAATATCAATCAAAAAATCCAAATTTAGAGTTAAATACAATAAAAGAGGAATTTTATTGCAGTTTTATTGCATTTTATCAAGATGAAGTTGTGTATCTCTCATCCCCTTAGCACATAAATAAAAGAATAACTGAGGACATGAATAAAAACACAAGTAAGGACAGCGCATGGTGGACCGCTCATTGTCCCGGATTTGATTCTCGACCTTGTGGCCTTTGCTGCATGTCTTCCCTGCTTCTCTCTCTGCCCAATTATTGTCTGAATGCAAATAAAACCACAAAAAGCTTTAAAAACCGCCAAAAACAAACACACAAAAAAACTTTCTTTTGGGCTAAAAGAATGAACTAATAAAAAATAGAATATTTAAATTATGATTGTTGTGGGAAATCAGTCCTATAGCCAAACAAACGCTAGGAGGCTGAAAAAGCCATGACATCAACGCATGTAAACAATGTATGTAAAACCCAATTATTAAGTGCCATAATTAATGCATTCAGCACATGCATACAAAAACGAAATAAAGGCCAAATCTGAAAACCTACAGTGATAAGTGAGTTAGTGCACAAGGAGGTTGTGTTCTTTTTTGTTTTCAAACAGGTCCTGTGGTTCTTTCAAGTATCAAATGACTTCTTCATCATATAAACCTTAAAAGCGCTGTACTATGTTAGCATGTTATGCATGTCGGAGATTGTGAAGTTTCAAGCCGTAAAGTCGACACCACAGAGCACTCATCTCATCCAGAAAAGTCAGAGAATGAATCGTTCTGAAATACCTGAGCAGAGAGTTACAGGAGGTGCTGCAGCATCACAGTCATCGCCGCACTAAACTTTGTTCCTTATGACTAAAACAGTGATGCAGCTGCAGCAGCAATTCCCTGTGGGTGTGAGCTGCAGTGTGAAGCAGAAAAAGAGAAAAATCCCCTCTGAGATGTTTTCTCGTGGATTGTGGAGAAATAAAACGGATGTGGTGCTTTTCTGAGGATGCAACCATTTAATTCAAGGAGGAGTAAAGGACTAAACCCTTCACAGCTTCAGTGACAGGATACAGTACGATATGGTGCTGATGAAGTTCTGTGTTGTGATTTATTTGAGATAAAATTGTATCCACCTTATTAGGCACTGGAGGAATTGCGTGGGCAACATTTTTCAATGTAAACAAGCGGGTTCTTGCACAGCAAATACAACGCTGCGCAAACATCCACTTTTACAGCAGATTAATGTCGCACCAGCCCCGTCATATTTTGTAACCTGCAGAAATTGAGTCTGGTTTGGTGAACTAGGATATTTATCTGCCTTGTCAACTCGACGTCAAAAACAGACGTAGAAAGAGTTTAATTTGGGATTCATTCTGTATTTTCTATGATTTTTATGTGGCAGATGGCCGCTCGTACTGCTTGCCAGGATTCTGGTTCTGTTGGAGGTTTCTTCCTGTTAAAGGGGAGTTTTTTCTTCTCTACTCTCGCTACATGCATGCTCAGTATGAGGGTTTGGTGTGAAGTCAATGATTCAATGCGATCTCTTGGGTTTCCTTAGATGTAAAACCTTTTTACATTAATTGGAGTTATGAACCGAGCTTAGTGCACTGTTTAATAAATAGGTAAATTGAAATGGGAGTGGATGACTTTTTTTTGTAGTATAAGCGCCTTGAGATAAATAAACTGAATTCAACTGAATTCCTTTAAAACACATTTCTTGTGTAGTTGACTATTTTTAAGCGGTAAAATGAGAATAAACGGCAAGTATGCCATACATTAATAAACTATTACTGATCCAAAAAAGACGTCACTGTGAAACTCGATATTTTTGAAATCTCCACAGTGCTTTTAGTCCTTTTTAGAAGCCGACAGGGTCTGCTGTCTGTCGATTGTAGCCCAAACAGTGGGATAAGGATTTTCATCCCCCTTCTTTGTTGCTTTAAATTTAGGTTGATTCCTGGTGGTAACTGGTAGGAAATAATCCACTTATCTGGGGGAAATATTCAGTATTTAGCATAACCACCACAGGTTATGATCTGTCTGCAGCTGCAAACAGATCAAGTAGCAACGTGTCCGAAAATCCGAATGGAGGTCTCGTTTTTTAATTTACAATCAGTTAACTATTGATAAAATCTTGATATTAGATGTTAATTGCAGTCTCATTTGTTGAACTCCAACTGAGTCAATTTCAGTCTTTTCAGCCATTTCTGTTGCTTCATTGAAGCAGCTGAAATATTAAAGGACCAAGCAAGACTGAGGCGGCAGAAAACTGACTGATGACTCAGTAAGCAGTGTGTTACAGCAGAATTAATAACTTTATTTAACTAAACTTTGAAACGTGAATCCGAACAGGAAGGACAGCTTGAGAAAAGTCAATAATACAAGCCAGTAGATTTTACAACAGGTATGTGAACACAGCTGTTATGGGGTGCCATTTGTAAAGTTACACAGACAAAAATCAACAACAATAATTTGGGTGATTTAGCCTGTAATAAGAGAGAAAAAATGTGGGTTCATTTATCAAAGTCATGTTTGTGTCCTTGTTATTTAATCACCTCAACAAAGGAGGTTATGTTTTCAGCAGGGATTGTCTGTTAGTTAGCTCAAAAAGTTAAAAGTGATTTAATTTTCAGGAAATGTTTGCCGTGGGACCAGGAACAAGTGTTAATTATTAAACTAAATATTCAGCAAGCTAAATAAATATTTAGTTTGGAAAATGTAATATTCAGAAATGAATAAATAACATGAACGCAAATAAAACTTTGAAAAATGAACCCTAATTTCTTTTCTGACAGGCTAAGGAACTCAAATTATTGCCGTTAATTTTTGACTGTGTAACATTACTACCATAGGCTGTTTCATACAGTCAGTTTTTCTGAACAGGAGCCCAAAGACGCAGAATTTATTCTCTCTTTTTCTGTGTAAATAAACTCGTATTCAATGGTCTGCAAATGAGTCTAATGCAGGTTTTTGTGGAGTGATGACGGAGTTGTAGACTTTTTGTTTGACTTATATAGCATGACCAACAATTATTGTTCTTCCTGTGCATGTGTAGGTTCTCACCAGGTACTCCGGCTTCCGCCCACAGGTCCAAAACCTAATAGGTCATTTGGTCTCTCTAGACTGCGCTTAAGTATGAGTGTGTGCGCATGGTTGTTTGTTCTGTTTGTCTCCGTGTTGTCCTGTGATGGACCTGGACAAGTCCCCAGACATTTATTTAGTGTAAATGTGTGGCTGTTGAATGAAATCACCAAATCAAATCAAATCAAACTTTATTTATAAAGCGCTTTTCATACAAGAAGTTGCATCACAAAGTGCTTTACAGATTAAAATGACCCCACATAAAACCACCTTCCCTTCCCTCCCCCACAGATCTAAAAGCATGGTCACAGTTATACTCCCCTCCCCCCAACCCGTCTCCCATGCACACACAGTTAAAAGCAAAAGTAAAAAAGGACATTTGGCCGAGTGTAGATGAACCATGCAAGGTTGCAAGTGTTGCAGTTACCCGCAAACCCTTCATATCAATGTAAAGTAATTTAAGAGTTTTTTGTTTTGTATATTTATGTTTTTACAATTGAGAATATATAACTTTCTGTATAAATATGTGACAAAGAGGACCGTTTTCCACAGCCATCCTTAAAAAAAGAGAACATACAAATAATACCAAGAAACAACAAGGAACGAACAATAAGGCTTTATAATAAATGGATCTTTTATTTCAATTGCTTAATCTCATACAGAAAATGTAGAAAAATTGGATATATAAATTGGGAATCTATTTCTATTCAGTAAAGACAACATTTAAAAAAATCCAAATATGAATACTGTTTACAACATCCTTTTACCAACAGGACAGCAGTTCTTCTACAATTTTTTAACAAGGTTGGTACTGGCAGGCAGACGGATTTGACCCTGTCTGATGTTTTGGACAGAACTCTTGGTGTTATTTATGGTGCAATGCATTCTTTAATAGTCTCCACAGCCTTTGGAAGAGGCCCTTCGTACCACATATGGTCCACCTGTCAGGATGTGCCGCTTGTTAAAGTAAGGATCCAGGCGCGGACGTGGATGAAAGGTGAAAACCAAGATTTAATGGTGCGACAACACAGAGAAGGGTTTTGTCCATAGACAATGATCCGGCCATGAGTGAAGAATCAGACGGAACTTAAATAGGGTAGACAGGTGAGGAGAAACAGGTGAGGCATATCAGGAACAGGTGCAGTGAATAATGATAATCAGGGGCAGAGCTCTACGGGCTCTGACGCCACCATACTTAACAGTGTGCATCAGGTGTTTTCTCACCTATTTATTGTGTGTTTCCCACCAGATCTACCTGGACTGTTTGTTGCTGAAAAGCTCAGTGTTAGCCTTATCTGCTCAAAACTCATGGTAACTGTTAAAACCCGGTAGAATTCAGCCAACTCAGCATGTTTACATATGGGACGGTAGGACAGAAATCCCTTCCCCCCTGACGTTGTTCCTAAACAGGCATCTCTAAGGGAGAGCCCAGACACTCTACGAGTGGCTGAAATTAGTGATCCCTGTGTGTGGTAGCAAAATAAACTTGGGTTCCCATCCGGCCTTGTTTATGACAGCTTTAGGTTTTTTCAACTTTAGAATAATTGTAGATATGAGCAAAGACACCTAGAGAGAAGAGAGGGGTGGAGCTGTAAGTTGATCAATACCTGGTTGTGAGTTGACTTCAATAGTGGGGGAGGATGAATGCCAGACCTGCTGGGCATGGTGGGAACATGATGGGAAGGTCAGACTGATCTTCAGCTCTTACCTCTGGTAGAGCTTTGAAAATGTCCCGGAGGAGGCGGAAAACATTAAGTCCCAGTGGGCCATGTTCAGTGCCTCCATCGTTGACTCAACTGATTGGAGCTGTGGCTGCAAGGTGGTTAGTGCCTCTTGCGGCGGCAACCCTTAAAACACCTGGTGAACATCTGCAGTGAGGAATGCCATGAAGCTAAAGGAGGCATCCTGTCTGGCTTTTTGGCCTGAGAGACCCCAGAAGCAGCCAATAGGTCGGGTAGTCACTAAGGCAAAAACACAGGCGTGGGAGGAGTTTGTGGAGAAAGACTATGGCTTTGAGGAAAATCCGGTCCACCATCCGGGGAAAGCAGTGCACCACCAACAAGTGTCTATGGTAGGTATAATGGTTTTGCTGACCTAAACTCGGGACGTGGTGGACTGGTGGGCAGAAATCTTCGAAGACCTCCTCAATCCTACAGCACATCTTCCAGTGAGTAAGCAGAGTCTTGGGACTTTGTGTCTGGCTCTCCAGTCTCAGGTGCTGAGGTCACTGAGGTGTCTAAAAAGCTCCTCGGCGGATGAGATTCACCTGGAGTTCCTTAAGGCTCTGGATGTTGTGGGGCTGTGTTGGACATCGGGGGCAGTTCCCTTTGATTGGCAAACTGGGGTGGTGTTCCCCTTATTTAAAAAGGTGGACCGCAGAGTGTGTGTGTGAAGCAGCAGACATGAAAATCAGCACCTCTAAATCCGAGACCATGGTCTTGAGCCAGAAAAAAGTGTTGTTTCTGGATCAGGGATCAGGGACCTCAAGTGGGCGGGTTTAAGTATCTCATGGTCTTGTTCGGGAATGTAGGAAAAATGGAGTAGGTGACTGATGCTGCATCTGTAGTGATGTGAGCGCTGTACCTGTCTGAGCTGAAAGGCAAAGTTCCCAATTTACCAGCCAATCTATGTTCCTACCCTCATCTATTGTCATCAGCTCTGGGTAAGGCAAAGCAAGGCAACTTTATTTGTATAGCACACTTTCAACAACAAGGTAATCCAAGGTGCTTTACATGATTAGGGGATAAAGTAAAAACAGCAATAAAGCATGAAACACACACAAAGGATATGATACATCAAAACATTATCAAAGGCAGCTCTAAAAGATGGGCTTTTAGCCTTGATTTAAAAGTGTTTCAGCAGCTTTGCAGTTGTCTGGAAGTTGGTTCCAGATTAAAGGAGCATAGAAACTGAAAGCTGCTTCTCCATGTTTGGTTCGGATTCTATGGATGTTGAGCAGACTGGAACTAGAGGATCTGAGTGGTTTAGGGGGTTGGTATCGGGTCTTGAGCAGGTAGTGACCGAAAGAACGAGATCATGGATACAAGTGGCCGAAATGAGTTTCCTCCGCAGGGTGTCTGGGCTCTCCCTTAGAGATTGGGTGAAAAGCGCAGTCATCTTGGAGGGGCTCAGAGTAAAACCTCTGCTCCTCCACATCGAGAGGAGCCAGTTGAAGTGGTTATGGCATCTGGTTAGGATGGCACATCACACCGGGAGGAGAACCAGAGGAAGATCCAGGACATGCTGGAGGGACGATGTTTCTCTGCTGGCCTTTGAACGCTTTTGGATTCCCCTAGAGGAGCTGGTCCAAGTGGCTGGAGGGAAGTCTGGGTCTCTCTGTTTAAGCTGTTGCCGCAGCGACCCAATCCCGGATCAAGCGGAAGATAATGGATGGATGGATGAGCAAATAGCTCAAATATTTAACCAATTCCTGATTTATGAAGACTAACACACACCTGTCTTACTTGAATGTCATGTTGCTCTGTCTTTCCCATTTTGAAACGCGGCTAAAAGACAAACAGAGAATCAGTGGTTCACATATAAAAACTTTGTTAAGATTTTCCTTAAACAAATAGAAAAAAATGTCACTTCAGCTATAGTTACAAAGCTGATCCGGTTGTGTTTTTTTCTTCTGCAATATATATATATATATATATATATATATATATATATATATATATATATATATATATATATATATATATATATATATATATATATATATATATATATATATTTTAGTGTGATGCTAAAATGTATTTTCTTTAACTATTTCAGTGTGAGATTGCGGTACTGGAATAAAAGATTAATTCATTTTAAGGCTTTCTAGCAGCCTGAGGTGGCAGTGGATGGAGCTGCATATGGCATAGCTGTACATTTGTCCATCACTGGTTGTGGCTCTTCTGATAAATCCAACATGTTTCAGATAAACTGATGAGCTTTACCAGAAAAATTAGAGTGTTAAAGCTTTTGTGTTAAATTGGATACGTTAATCATTTTAAACATGAATAAATCCGACTTCATGGCTCTCCAATTCATGCTATATGAACCTTCATGTAGAGCTTCCAGGTCCTGTTTGCACATTTATTTAAAAACATGCATGCTAGTTGGTTCTGCTGTGGAGTGATGGGCTGTCCAGGGTTTAGCCCACGTCTAGCCTGCGATCTTTAAAAAATACTGAGTATAAAAAATAAAAAAAGACAAGAGGATTATAAAGCAGAAAGCTTGTTTAGAATCCATACCTTTTTTAATGGAAGTTTGTTTTTCAAATGCAAACAAATCTGAGCTTTTGCAGCAGGTGGATGCTTTTCATTTGCAAAAACGAGTTTAAGCTTTTAATTTTAAGACAAAAATTTTCACAAGTGATTTCTTCATGGGATGTATGTGGTTTTTGGGGTACCTTGCTGTTAAGAGTACATAGAGATGCACTGCAAGGCGAATTATCACCTCTGAGAAAATCAAACCAGGAAACAGTGATGCTGCACCATGCATTTACACTTTGAAAAGATAGTGTAGGAGTTTGTAGAGTGCTGTTTGTTTCTGCGTGGGGGTTATGCCCTGCTCTGTGCTGCTCTGCTGACTTCCTGCTGCAGAAACAGAGCAGCCGCAGCCGACAAACTTGTTCTCCTGTGTTGTCTTCAGGAGGAGACCGTTGACGTGAAGGCTTTGAGGGCCAGGTTCAACACCCAGGCCAGGACCTCGGACACCAGCAGCAGAGACAGCGGGTCGCCCAAATCTCCACGGCCTGGTTTTGGGAAACCTGTCCAGCCTTTGTTAGAGAACGAGTTGGCTCAAAAAATAGCATTGGCAGTTTCGTCTCTGCCTCATCAAGGCCTGGCCAGATATCCTAAGGAAGAGCCAGTGGCATCTTGCACACCTGCTTTTTTTCCTCGACCGCCTCCCGTTTCTGCAGTCAGAGCATCCGTTCAGTCCGGAGACACCAACAAGGTCAGGCAGACAGGAGAAATGCTCCAGAACATGATGCTGAGGCACCAAAGACCTCCTGGCCCCACACTGTCTCCAGCCCGATCTCCGGTGCTGGGTCCGTCTCCCAGCACCACACCCCATCTTCTTCGACATCAGCCCCGCCAAAAGAGCTCCGGAGAGGTGATACCTCTCAGGAGACCCCTGCCCCCGGAGGGGCCACTGCCTTTAAAACCCAAACGACCCCCTAATGTCAATCTGGAGCCTTTTAGGAAGTGTAGGAGAGGAGCTGCCCAACCTGACCAGAGAAGATGTAAGTCTGTTTTAGAAAAATGTAAATTGCATTAACATTTAGACAAAAGTGAAAAGAATACGTTTGTTTTTGTTCTATCATAACGTATTTTAAATTTTGGTCAAGAAAGTAAGCTGTAAAAAGTGGGGGCTGTGCTATATTTTACCCTTGCGTTTCAGTGTTCATTCTTTTAATAGAAATCGTTACGTGTTTAAAACCTGAGACCACATAAAAAGTCTTTTAAAGTGAAATTATGTCATGTTTCTTCTCTCTGGTTTCCCCAACCTGTTGGCCAGGCTCGACGGACATAAGACTGCCCATACCAGCAGTGATGAGTCCCCCAAAACCTCCACAACGATCCAGCAAACCCAGCAGGCTGCCGCGACAGATCGCCTCTGTGTAAGGGCTCGTGTCTTCTAAATTCAGCTTTCAGCTTTAGTTATTTATTTAGCACAGAAACAGAGCAGATTAATGAACTGAGTGCAGAATTAGAAAGAAGTACACACAAAATACATCAACAAAATCAAAAAAACCTCAATAGGGAACACAGAAGATTCATAATATTACAAAACAGCATAAAAGTGACATCACACTCTATCTATAGCACTGTTTCCTGTATAAAACATGATTAAGACTTCTAGCCAAACCAAATCTTGTGAAACATGCTTAGAAGACAAATAATGAAAGAGTTGTGTTTGCTGTTGACAGAATGACAGGAAATCTGAGACTCTTCGGTTCATTTTTGAGTTTTTTAAAAAGCGGTTCTCGATTAAGATAAGAAAATAATGATCGTTAAGATATTACTGAGAGAAATAGCCTTTATTTTCTTCTTATCCGAAATATTATTATTTTTTGCTTGAGGATGAAACGGGAAGAACTCTTAAAAATAAACTGTTATTTAAAATGAATCTAATTATCTGATGATTAATTTTGCTCTAAATGCTCCTGTTTTTTCAGTTTTTCTAGTCTATTGGTCGCCTCCTCCTGAATCACGCATTGTTTTGATTTATCATCTTAGTTTATTTTAATCATTAAAATGTATTTATTACAAATGTATTTATTGATTTCAGAGACCTTGAGGATGAACATGAGACATATGATGACATTGGAAGTTTTGAAAAGAATGGTATGCTGAATATTTTTTTAAAAAGTAGATCAAACATATGCTTTTAACACCAAATAAAGCTAAGTCTGCTTTGTATCTTTGCAGAGTCCTGCAGTGACAACAATTCCCAGTGTATGGATGCGGTAAGCAAAAGCAAAAGTGTACCACTATTAAAATTCCAGGTTTTTGGCATGAAATCCCTTCAAAAAATATTTCCTGCACAATTAAAATAATTAAATATATATATATATATATATATATATATATATATATATATATATATATATATATATATATATATACACTACCGTTCAAAAGTTTGGGGTCACCCAAACAATTTTGTGTTTTCCATGAAAAGTCACACTTATTCACCACCATACGTTGTGAAATGAATAAAAAATAGTCAAGACATTGACAAGGTTAGAAATAATGATTTTTATTTGAAATAAGATAGTTTTTACATCAAACTTTGCTTTCATCAAAGAATCCTCCATTTGCAGCAATTACAGCATTGCAGACCTTTGGCATTCTAGCTGTTAATTTGTTGAGGTAATCTGGAGAAATTGCACCCCACGCTTCTAGAAGCAGCTCCCACAATTTGGATTGGTTGGATGGGCACTTCTTGCGTACCATACGGTCAAGCTGCTCCCACAACAGCTCAATGGGGTTCAAATCTGGTGACTGCGCTGGCCACTCCATTACCGATAGAATACCAGCTGCCTGCTTCTTCTCTAAATAGTTCTTGCACAATTTGGAGGTGTGTTTTGGGTCATTGTCCTGTTGTAGGATGAAATTGGCTCCAATCAAGCGCTGTCCACTGGGTATGGCATGGCGTTGCAAAATGGAGTGATAGCCTTCCTTATTCAGAATCCCTTTTACCCTGTACAAATCTCCCACCTTACCAGCACCAAAGCAACCCCAGACCATCACATTACCTCCACCATGCTTAACAGATGGCGTCAGGCATTCTTCCAGCATATTTTCAGTTGTTCTGCGTCTCACAAACGTTCTTCTTTGTGATCCAAACACCTCAAACTTGGATTCATCCGTCCACAGCACTTTTTTCCAGTCTTCCTCTGTCCAATGTCTGTGTTCTTTTGCCCATCTTAATCTTTTTCTTTTATTGGCCAGTCTCAGATATGGCTTTTTCTTTGCCACTCTGCCCTGAAGCCCAGAATCCCGCAGCCGCCTCTTCACTGTAGATGTTGACACTGGTGTTTTGCGGGTACTATTTAATGAAGATGCCAGTTGGGGACCTGTGAGGCGTCTGTTTCTCAAACTAGAGACTCTAATGTACTTATCTTCTTGCTCAGTTGTGCAACGCGGCCTCCCACTTCTTTTTCTACTCTGGTTAGAGCCTGTTTGGTCTGTCCTCTGAAGAGAGTAGTACACACCGTTGTAGGAAATCTTCAATTTCTTAGCAATTTCTCGCATGGAATAGCCTTCATTTCTAAGAACAAGAATAGACTGTCGAGTTTCAGATGAAAGTTCTCTTTTTCTGGCCATTTTGAGCGTTTAATTGACCCCACAAATGTGATACTCCAGAAACTCAATCTGCTCAAAGGAAGGTCAGTTTTGTAGCTTCTGTACCGAGCTAAACTGTTTTCAGATGTGTGAACATGATTGCACAAGGGTTTTCTAATCATCAATTAGCCTTCTGAGCCAATGAGCAAACACATTGTACCATTAGAACACTGGAGTGATAGTTGCTGGAAATGGGCCTCTATACACCTATGTAGATATTGCACCAAAAACCAGACATTTGCAGCTAGAATAGTCATTTACCACATTAGCAATGTATAGCGTGTGTTTCTTTAAAGTTAAGACTAGTTTAAAGTTATCTTCATTGAAAAGTACAGTGCTTTTCCTTCAAAAATAAGGACATTTCAATGTGACCCCAAACTTTTGAACGGTAGTGTATATATAATTTGCAATACCCTAGTTGCAAAGGTGTGCACACCTTTATCCTAATGCTTGGTTTAAATCACCTTTTAATTCAGTTTTAGTATTCATTTTCCTGATTCACACTGCCTTCCATCATATCAGATTGAATTACCCTGAAATACACTTTAGGTTTCCTAGCAGTATTTTCAAGATATTTGATCATTGGCATCTTTGAGCCAAAGCCTTGGTTTTCAGGGAGGTTTCAAAGAAAAAAAAATCTTGTTTTGAAAAGTATCAATCAGGAAAAGGGTACGAAAACCCCCCACAGAACTTTATATATTTATAGCATAATACAGTGGAAAAAGTCAACAATAACGGGGATTACAGTGACAAAAAGAATAGAATAGAAGAATAGAATAATCCTTTATTGTCCCACGAAGGGGAAATTCAGCTGTAACAGCAGTAAAGTGGCAGGTAATAGAAGCATTTAGATTCACACAAGAAAAGTAAAAAAGTATAAAAACAGAATTAAGAATAATATGTATATTAAGGACAACATTACAAAACCAAAGTACTGTGCAGTTATCAAAAATAAAGTGGCTACTCAGATTAGAATGTGCAACTGAAAAGGATAATCTAAAAACCAAAAAATATTTAGAGAATGTGCATGTGTAGCTGTGCATTAAAAAGTTAACATATCATTTCCAAGAAGTTAACAGAATATAAACTATGAAAACAGATCTGCGAATAACAGAAGCAGAAAGGTTAATTAAGTGAGTTAAACAGTGCAAATTACAGCAGGGGTGTACATTTTTCAATTCAATTCAGTTTATTTATATAACACCGATTCACAAGAGATGTCATCTCAAGGCCCTTAACAAGAAGTCATTTCAATACAATTATACAAACATTCCAATCAGTTCAAAAGTTTCCTATTTAAGGAATCCCAGCAGATTGCGTCAGTCATCGGCGTGAGGTTGGGCCCCGTTGATGCAGACTTTCCAACCACAGCAATCCTTCAGCAATCCCTCATACTGAGCAAGCATGTAGCGACAGTGGAGAGGAAAAACTCCCCTTTAACAGGAAGAAACCTCCAACAGAACCAGGCTCAGTAGGAGCGGCCATCTGCCACGACCGTCTGGGGGTTTGAGAAGACAGAGCAGAACACAGAAGGAACAGAAGATCTGATATAAGAGAACTTTCTATGTTACAGAAAGTAAAAAGTTGATAACAGGACACAGTGGATGTTCAGTTACTGGGAGGATCATCCCAGTCGATGCCTCCCGTCCAACAGGGCATTGCAGCCAAGCAGGATACCAGACCAGACATTAATTAAACATTAATGAGTTTGTTGGGAGCAGCTTTGGTTGTAAAGTCTAACAGCTGCAGGGAGGAAGGACCTGCGAAAACGCTCCTTCATGCACGCATGCAGTAGTCTGTCACTGAAGGAGCTCTGCAGCTAAGCAAAAAAACTGGACACTTTTTAAAAAAAGACAGTGGAAGAACCTGCAGGAAGTTATATTAAGTGCTCCACATTTGGCTCCAACCTTCTTTATTTTCCATATCTGGACTGAGAAGAAGGGTTTTCAGAAAGAAGCCCTTTCTTCCACAGAAAACATCCAAGACCAGAGGTGGATGAAATTGCAAGCAGTGTCAAATACCGGTTCATTTTTATGTAAACCTTCTGGTTTCTACTAGAAAGCTGAAGCTGAGGAGAGATTTTACCTTTCAGAATCACAGTGAGTTCAAGTCAACAAAGGACAAAAATTATAACTTAAAAATGACTTTACCAGAACCTGGAGCTCAGTCACACCTCAAAGCACAGGTACAGCCTACCTTTGGATTGCTCCCTGCTCCTTTCACCTTACGTTACTATGAGGTGCTGGTGTTACATCACCGCTGCCCACAGCATCTGGGCTGGAGGTGATCGGCCGCAAATGGAATGAAGTTACTGTTGAAGAGAAAGGTTCGGCTTATAGCATTTGCAGCTCACATCTAAAAATGTCACATAAACAGTAGATTAAATTCTCTGCACCAACAATTTGGATCACACCAGTATGGAAAGCCAGACATGCCACAATTGGATCAATCAAAATGTCCCAAAATTGATATTTATACATGTGGAAACTTTAATAAAACTTGAAACGCATTTGTCAAATAAATTAATATATCCGTATCCTAATAAATAAACATCTATTACAAGATTCAACACGACCAAAACTGGCCTCAAACACCACAACTCTAGCAAATACGACTCCTTCCAAAAGAGATTAAATGCTGAAAATAAATAAAAGCTTTAACAAAGTCGCCCGAGATGTAACAATTGAAAAGTTTTTAGAACTTCTTTGAAGATTATGTGGCAAGAAATATTGTTTGCGTTTGATTCAAACATTTGCTGAACGATGGTTTTGAGCTAATGATTTAAAGGTCTTTGTTGTTTTAAAAGTAGAACTAAACCCCTTGTTTCTTGAAGGATGATGATGATGATGATGACGATGATGATGTGTACGAGCTTATTGATGAGTAAGTATAAACTTCCTGTTTCTACCATTGAATCTTTGCTTGTTAAGCTCTCTACTGGCCAAAATCAGATTGTGGTTACAGCTGCATGAGGCTCACACACCTATTTGTCACTGCTGCTGTTCTTTTTTTAAACGTTGTGGGTGCAGTGACTTGTGTAACGGCCTATGTAAAACACTGTTGTACGTGGTATTTCAAGAGATAAACTATCATTTACACTTTTATTAATTCACCTGGTCAACCAGTGAAAACCGGATCATGTTCCAAGCCAGTAATTTCAGTCAAAATGAGCAGACTACAAAACATTAGCAGATGCATTTGAAAACAAGACTTTAACACAAGTGGAAAACCATGATTATGAAATTGGAGTTCTTTTTTTTTGGGTCCTTTTTAAGAGAACAGATAGGGGCAAACCATTCGATTGCTGAGAAGAACAACAAGACAAACACAAAGAGACAGCAGGAACAAGGAAAGAAGGAGCAGCTCGAGCGTCAGAAGAAACAGGCTGAGCTGAAGAAGAATTTTCAGGTAACAAAGTGAAACTAATTCACCAGGAGCTGATCTTTTTGATTCATGTAAGCTGTGAAACTTTCTTTCTCCTTTTCCGTCTGTAGATACAAGGTGAGGTGAACGTTCTTCACACAGCCAGAGTTCGGCATGACTGGCACGCTGAAGGGAAGCTGGACCTCAGCGTTAAACAAGGAGAGAGCGTGGAAATCCTTCGTGTGGAGAATAACCCTAGGGGCAAATGGTTGGCCCGTTCGATGGGCGGACAATGTGAGTCTCAGCCTGAAACACACACCTCTCTTTTCTTAGCAGTACAAGAAAACGTTTCCAGGTTTTCCAAGTCTGTTTGTTTGACTAGTGCAAGCAAAGGAATTATCACACAGGTCAATGGCAGAGCTGGTCACAGGCCTGGCGCCAATAGGTTGGTCTGGCGGCCCATTTAGGTATTGGGCTCACCCAGGAGAGATTATAATCATGTTTACTCATGTAAATTAGGTTGGAACCTTGCAATGAATTGACCCAAGACAACTAGCAGAGGGAGCTGTAGGCTATTAATTGGGACTTTTGGAGGCAGTAAAGAAGATGCTTTGATATGGTTGTATGCCAAAATGAATATTAGAGCAAAGCTAGCACATCACCGGTCTTAGAGAGGCAAATGCAACCTTGAGTGACATTCTGGTCGACACTCCATACCAGTAGGTGACAGTTATGCACCAATTTGTTGTTTGCCAGCCGTCAATAAACATCACAAAGAAGAAAAAGGCCGCTGTGTTATTTTTAGGCTAATTTGAGAATACTCATGGTAGTTATGATGAAACCTTTGTAAGAAATACACACAAGGAAGGAATTTACCCAGATTTTCAGCGACAGATTATGTTGGGTTTTGGAAGTAAGACTTACTGTGTACTAGCTATTTTATTGGAGGACATCAATTGGACCACTGTGGATGTAAAAAGACAGTTTATTCCCCCCCCCGAGATGGCTTTGTTCTGTGGCTTTGAAGGGTGAGTTGCACATTACCTTGCTTTCTGAGGGGTTTGACAAAAGCGTTTACTGTGTCTTCAGTTATGACTGTATCCTTGATTGGCATACATCATTGGAATCTCAAGAGTCTTATCTTTCCAATTATGTCTAAGGTGTACATGTACATATGGTGCGTTCCATTTGTAGTCAGAACTTGGAAATTCTGACATCCAAGAGGGAAAAAGCAATTGGAATGCCCCTCGAAGTTGGACTGCCTACTCGGAGAGTCTGAGAATTTTTTTTTGCTCTGAGTTTGACTTTCAATACTTTCATTGCGTCAACAACTGTAAGCTGTGGTGAAAACATGTTTATTTTACAAGACAGACTAGAAAGAGGTAATCTAAAATTAATCGTACACGTAGACCCTGAAACTCTAAACTTAACAAGATAAAAGTGGTGTTTAGATATGGAAAGTACAGCTTATAAAGATGTTTATAAGAGGTACCAGCAACAATGGCTACCGGGGCCTCGCCATATTGGAATCCTCACTTATCTGACTATGTTGTCTGGAACGTTGTTTGCTCCGGTGTGACATCAAACCCAGCTCCGGGTTCCGACTTCTGAGGTAAATGAAATGGACCAATAGAAAAGGTTTCGCCATAAAAGGCAGATTTGACCTGGAAGTATGTAAGGTACCGCCAATGGGACATAAAAAACGCTAAGGGGTTAAATAAAAAGACTGTTATCCCCCCCTTTGGGCTGTGTGTAAACATCAAACATGTGTGCAACCATCTTGAGCTACTTTCTTCCTCAGTTTGTCTTTAAAGCGAAGACAAAATGTGGCTCAGTGCCAGTGAAGCGTCACAGTTTTAACAGTGCAAGTATAAGCTCTTTTTTTAATGTTCCTGCTGGTTTAAAGGATGCTTTTTTTTTGGGTTGGGGCTTCTGCTTTATAATGACTATAAAATGCACTTTGTCCAACATAGAGGTTGCGTCTGTAAACTTCTATTATGACGTGGAACATAGTGAACATGATGGTTTCTCACAGGGTGGCAAGGGTGGCAGAGTCTCACTGTGGTTACTGGTGTGTGCAGTAGCGATCTAAGTTTGTAATACAGCAGCGAGCAAAAGTCTGTAGTGATCTATTATTCCTTTATATTCACCTTCCAAGCCAGCAGACTTTTATGCAGACTTTTAAAGCGTTTATATCATAGTTATTCACACGTTGCCCGCGCACAGGCTGCCAAGAACGAAGCGGAAAGTCGCTAAAGATGATGTTGTGTTTGGAGCAACAAACTTCGGCATGTGTGTAACACACTGTACACCCGAGGCAAAGGTAATGATAGCAAAGTCTCCAGCTTGAATTTCAGTGTATCAAGTGAAGATTTGTGTGGTGATTTATCCACTTAGGAGAAAGAGATGAAGAGAAATGCACAGATCTAGCAAACTGGCACCATATGGAGAGATTTATAAGTGATCTTTGTGAGCCCAGTCTGTCTGTCAGTCATTCACCTCAGTGATACTGAGGCTCCAGTTCTGACCAGCACTGTTACCATGGATGTGCACAGACATCAAACTCTTTCTACGAACAACTGCGTCAACAGAATAGCCTACTTGATATTAGCAAGCTGTGAAGTGGTTTCTCACTTCTCTCCTTGTAATCAGCTGATTTGGATTCAACTGCACTGCAGTAATGTAGATGTCAAAAAGCTATTCTGAGGGCAGTGTTGTTGTCAAGTCACCATCTCTCCAAGTCCAAGTCACATTTGAGCCCTTATGTTCGAGTCCAAGTGCAGTCACATGGGCGTAAAAGGCGCGTGGGTAAGCGTGGGGCACGTCCCCTGCACTTCCCGTGTCGGCGCCCTCTGACCCCGCAGTTTTTTTCTGCCGTTACAGCAGTTTAGTCTGTTAATGTGCGGTAACGTATTTTTCGGAGCCTTCTTTAAATGCACCTTAAGCGTACATGTAACTAGCGCAAGCATCAGTGGATCACCGACAGGTGCTTCTGAGCAGAGCAGCATCTTCAGCAAACCGGCCAGAGGCAGCAAAAAGCATTTTGCAAACAAGATGTAAGTTCATGTATGCTACTGCATGCTGGTAATATTAGCTAAATGAAGCCTAGTTAAAAAATGCCAACATATCATGTTAAGATGGTTAACAATACTAATGTTGCTTATGTTACATCCCTTGCTAGTTAGTTCATGCTAGGAATAAACCCAATTCTTTGTCATTTCTGTGCAGAAACTTGCAGCTTTCTACATAATTGAGAGACATCTTTATTGCTACATTAAACAGAGCAGGGTCAGGGAGGTCTGCATAGGTGAAACAAGAAGATATGTGGCTGAGAAAAATATCTATGGCATATGAGGGATTTTGAGGTTAACTTCCTACAGTAATAGCACTGCTACTCATCCTAATTCTATTTCAAAATGTTGCTTTCTACATTTATATTTATCTTTAATGGCACAATAGAAAGACCAGAGTCAGGGAGGAGACATAAGACCAGAGGCCAGCAGCAGGGAAGATGACACAGGTTCTTCACAGGTAAGGAGAGATTAGAACTCGCTGAGAGAAAAAGATCCATTACTGGGAGAAACCAGCCAGGAATCAGGATGGGGTTTTCACAGATATTTCAGAATTACTTTCACTCCCACGCCAAAATATGCTTGGTCTATATTTTAATAGGTAGCCCACCAGGATCAGCCATCCTGAGACTTCTTTTGTTTATTATTATTTAGAACCTTTAGCCATCTCCCTTCACACCAGATATTTCTTAGATAGTAAGTAGATTATAGTGTTTGGATAACCTGTGAAAAACCTGCATTCTGAAGAGGTGATCACTCATCATTGTGTATTATGTATTATTTATTTATTTATTGTGATTTGCTGAAGCCAGTGCTGAAGCCAGTGCTGAAGCCAGTGCGCAAACTCGAACCTTCTTTCGTTAACCTGAAGTTGTTCAATGTTTCCAGATTGACTCCAACGGTAAATTGAGACTGACATTTGAGCTTAGTTACTTGTTTCTGCTGAGCAGGTGGCACCTTGTGACTATTGATTTCATTAATAGTAGTAATGATAATTAATAATTGTCTTTGAACCACTATTAATATTGCTGATAACTAAGCCAGCTCACTCATTGTGCTACAGTGATTTAAATGGTTCTTTGGCCACTGAGTAAAGGTGCGAATGAATGCGAGAGGATGATAAATCACTCAAAAGATCTCAGAAAAATGTGCCCCCCTCACTTTTGAGATGATTGTCTCGCCCCTGCCAAGTCACATAGGATTAGTCCAAGTCAAGTTGCTACATCCTGCAGAACAAGTCCGAGTCCAAGTCCCGAAAAGAGTCTTTCAGTTCAAGACAAGTCATTATCACCTGAGAGCAAGTCAAAAATAAGAGATCGTGGTGTCGATTTTAAGACTAGAATAATAGCAGCCTTACATGGTTTACTTTATTTAAAACACAAATTGTCCTCAGTGCCCCAACTCTATCGCCAAGCTAACATAGTAACACGTGCAAAATAATAAAATATGCTTAGAATAAATTTAAAACAATACATAATCGACATGTCAGCAGTATTTAAATTTTTTAACTAGAGCAGATTAAAGCTACTCAAGTTAGTGGAAATTAAGTGGACTTGCCCTTTACCCAATTTCCCCGAGGCGCACCTCAATCGGAAGCCAACTTCAGCTTCATATCACCTTATTCATGTGGTTCTAAGAGACCTTGCCATTCTATTAAATAGACATGAAATACATATTAATCAAAGCCAACTTTAATGTTGTGTGTCTTGAGGAGTTTGTGGAACATTTTAGCGATTTAATCTGCTATAAATGTCGGAGCTACAGCCGAAGGACTCACAGCATCACTTTAAAGCCCCACAGTGCTAAGCATGGGGGTATTTTTCTGGTTTCTTTATACTGAGTCTGGAAGCGCCCTCTGCTGTACGGGCATAGGCATTACCCACAAGTCACAGATAATGTTTGCTACCTGTACAAATGGAGCAAAAGGAGGGGTGCGCCGAAAAAGCAGGTGAGGCTTGTAAAAGCAGACTTTGTTGCCCGCATCAACAGATGCATTTATGCAGATGTATTCAATTTGATAAAATGTTTGATCAAATTCTGTGTGACTTTAACTTCACGTTCTCCACGGCGTCTCCAAACTCTGTCACGTCTGTCAGCACAGGGCGCCAGTGGTGAATTTGCCAATCTTGGTGTTCTCTGGCAAATGCCAAACGTCCTGCCGGGTGTTGACTGTAAGCACAACCCCCACCTGTGGACGTCGGGCCATCATACCAACCTCATGGAGTCTGTTTCTGACCGTTTGAGTAGACACATGCACATTTGTGGCCTGCTGGAGGTCATTTTGCAGGTCTCTGGCAGTGCTCCTCCTGCTCCTGAACTGAGAAGTGGTCTGTGGTCACCACCTGCAGAACCACTCCTTTATTGTAGGTGTCTTGCTAATTGCCTATAATTTCCACCTGTTGTCTATTCCATTTGCACAACAGCGTGTGAAATTGATTGTCACTCAGTGTTGCTTCCTAAGTGGACAGTTTGATTTCCCAGAAGTGTGATTGACTTGGAGTTACATTGTGTCGTTTAGGTGTTCCTTTTATTTTTTTTTGATCTGTGTAGATATTAAAGGTTGGTTAGTGAACATTCTTGCTGTTAAATTAAAGAAAACAGAAGTGATCAACACGCACAACAGCAGCAGCGGTATAACCAATGTTCAGCGGAAATTAAAATTTTACAGTTTCTTTTTATGGAAGATGTTAAAATGCAAGATTAGGAGCAAACCTGCCATTTATATCTGCTCGTTGTAAGAATATTATGCAGATTGTTACACGACAGCTAGCTGACATCTGCTGTGGTGGATGAAGTGTAAATGCAACTGTCAGATTTGTTTTATGGTGACAGTCTAAAAAAGGAAATTAGGCCTGCGGTCATTGAGTGTTTGTGACTGAATAAAATGTCCTAAGGAGCTGAAAGAAAACGGTTTGTCATTTTGTCCCTTTGTCTCACACCCTGCTTCCTAATGGTTGCTAAAGGCTGCTACGAAACACTTGAGTTCTTTTAAATCACAGCTAAAAATGTATCTGCTTAGAGCTGCCTTTGAGTAATGTTTTGATGCATCATGTTTTGTGTGTGCTTCTTGCTGTTTTTACATTATATGCTTTGTAATGCCTTGATGTAACTTTGTATGCTTCTTGCTTTATTGCTGTTTTTACTTTATATGCTTCATCTGTGTTTTACTGCTATTTTTATTTTACCTCTTAATCATGTAAAGCAGCTCGAATCACCTTGTTGTTGAAAGTGTGCTATGCAAATAAAATTCTGGAAACTTACCACTGGATCTACAGTAAACAATATTCATGCAATTTGTTTCAGTCATGGGATAAAAGTACGGCTTGTGTTACTCAAACAGTAAACATGGTTTTTGAGCACTTAAATTAAACATTCTCTAAAGAAGATAATCTTAAAAACAAATGCCCATCGTCATTCGGTTATTAAAAAAAAACACACTAAGTCACGACTTACAACCTCACACCGCAATTTTTTTGACTTCTTCCAGATGGATACATCAGCAACTCTTGTGTGGACATCGACTATGAAGCCGTTAAAAAATATAAAATACCACAGCTGAGAAGAACGGAGACATTTGATTTACCTCCGCCTCCCCCTGATCCTCCAATCATGTCATACGTGGAGTCCAACAACAGGGACAGGTAAAAGAATGGAGGGCTGGATCAATCCGCTTGTGTTAAATGATTTTTTTCTTATACAGCAGAGATAAAGTTTCACTTGTTGCTGTTTTATTTTTGCTTGTCTTAACTGCCATTTGTTTTGTTTTTATTTTAATCTGCAGCTTGCTTGAAGATGATGGTGAGTTGCATCACTCCAACACAAAAAGACATCAGTTTACGTTTATTAACTAGTAATATTCTTATATATAAATCCTTTACATTCTGTAGGGCTGAATGGAGATGCATATCTGCTAACTGCACTCCCACAGACTTTATCGTTCTACTAGTTATAACATTTTTTTTCCTTGTAGATTTAAAAGAAGCCTCATTTTCTGTTGGACTATCAGTAAAAATGTAGGCTCATCTTAAACTATTTTACTGACAGCTTTTGAATAAAAACAGTCATGATTTTCTGTAAAAAGTTTGTCGAACACAAGAAATCCAGCAAGAAGTGTTTGAAACATTTGCAGATGTTTGTCTATTTCCTATTTAAATAATAATACGTGTTTTTTGCCCAGTTGTTATGTGGGCTGTGCTGCTCTGGGTCCAAATTCTTTCTGCAAGAAGTTTGCATGTTCTACCAGTGCATGTGTGGGTTGTCTCTGGGTATTCCAGCTTCCTCCCACAGTACAAAAACATGACTGTTAGATTACATATTACTCTAAAAGGCCCTTAGGAGGAAGTGTATGTGTTCATACAGTACACTCACTCCTGTGTTGCCCTGTGATGGACTGGTGACCTGTCCAGGATGTATCCAGTCTCTTGTCCAACATCAGCCAGAGGCAGGGATAAGTGGGTATAGACTATAGATTGGTAGTTTATAACAAAACGTCGAATGTTTTTTTCTCCATTCACGTTTGTGTGTTCCAAATGTAATTTTTCATAGAAGTTCTAAGAAGAATGTGTGGAAAAATCTTTCGTTCATTGGGAAGCTGAATTTGTGTAATATTGCCAGCTGAGGGAGTTAGCATATAAAAGATATAACTGTCTGCAGTTCTGTTAATCCAATTTTTATGATAAAAAATGTTGAATGGTTCAGTATTTTTGAAGTGATGTTATAAATTATTAACATTTCACCAGGAGTTCTCACAGTTGCTTCATTTAGTGCACAATAAATCCACGCTTCAAACTCTTTAAATTGCTTTAGGTTTGCATATTTTCCCATAATTTACATATTATTCTTCGTTTGTTTATATCAGTAAGGATGGGGTGTGCAAACAATGAGTTTTCCGCAGGGCAAAACAGTTATAGCATTTCAAGACAGAGTAAACTTTCTGATCGAAATATAAGGCAGAATAAAATTTGCCTAAAAATAATTTGTTTTAATCACATTATGCCTCAGAACTTCTTGGAATATTCATAGTTTCTCCGTCTAAAGCAAAACCGCTGATAAAGCAGGTAAATATGCGATTATACATCATTGGAGACTATTTTTTGGTCGCGTTCCCAGTATCAATCCTATTTAATGTGTAAAAGTTAAAGCTATTGCATGTTTTTGGACTGTTTGCTGCAGCAAACCATGCTCATGCTGATTAAATTGGAATAATTGGTGTTTTTCTGCTCTTAGACTATGATGATGTGCAACCTTTACCTGAGGAGTTCCCTCCACCTCCTCCTGAAATAAGGTACCTATTTACATCTGGTTCACAGAGAAATAATAATTGAGATGCTGAATTAGACAGATATCTGCAGAGTCACTGTAATACGTTTTAATTGAACCTTTCAAGTGGTGATACCTGTCAATGGGAAGTTGAAGAGTGAAAGTGTATTTCTAGTGCAGGTGTGAGAGAAAAGGTCTGGTGGATGAATACAGTGGTGTGAAAAAGTGTTATTTATTGCATGTGTCACCCTTAGATGTTTCAGATCATCAAACAAATTTAGATAATAGTCTAAGACAACATAACTAAACACAAAATCCTCAAAGTTTGACAATATGCTGAGATTCAAAGAAAAAAAAGGAATTGAGAGCTATCAGTCAGGGAAAGGTTATAAAGCCATTTCTAAAGCGTTGGGACTCCAGTGAACCACAGTGAGAACCGTTATCCACAAATGGTGAAAACAGGGAACAGTGGTGAACCTTCCCAGGATTGGGTGGCTAACTGAAACGACCCCAAGAACACAGGGACGACTCATTGAAGAGGTCACAAAAGACCCCACAACAATATCCAAAGAACGTTAGGCCTCATTTGCCACAGTTGAGGTCAGAGGTCATGACTCCGCCACAAGAAAGAGACTGGGCAAAAATGGCCTGCATGTAAGAGTTCCAAGACAAAAGCCACTGCAAAGCAAAAAAAAAGTTTAAGACTCGTCACAAAGACTTTTGGGAAAGCACTCTATTTTCCCAAAACAAAAGTTTAACTTTTTGGAAGAGTATAACATGGTGGTAGTAGTGTGATGGTCTGGGGCTGTTTTGCTGCTTCAGGACCAGGAAGACTTGCTGTGATAACTGGAACCATGAATTCTGCCATCTACCATAAGGTACTGAAGGAGAACGTCCGGCCATCTGTTGATGACCTCCAGATGAAACCAACTTGTGTTCCACAACACACCAGCAAGTCCTCATCTGATTGGCTGTAGAAAAAACCAAATGAAGACTTTGGAGTGGCCTAGTCAAAGTCCTGACCTAAATCCTATTGAGATTCTGTGCTATGACCTTAAAAAAAGAGTTCTTGCTAGAAAACTCTCCATTGTGACTGAACTACAACAGTTCTGCAAAAATGAGTGGCCAAAGTTCCTCCATAGCTGGAAAAGACTCACTGCAAGTTATTGCCACGCTTGATTGTTGCGGCTAAGGGCGGCCCAACCAGTTATTAGGTTAAGGGGGCGATCACTGTCACACAGGGCCATGCAGGTTTAGATTTTTTTCTTGCATTTTGTGTTCACTTGTGTTGTCTTTGGATAATATTTACATTTGTTGGACCATCTGAAACATTTAAGTGCGACAAACATGCAAAAAAAGGGGGGAAACTCTTTTTCTCCCCACTGTACATGCAAAGATACTTTAAATAACCCAAGTATATTTTATTTTCAGCATTAACCCCAAAGTGGAAAAAGAGCTGAGAAAAAAATTTAAGGTACATTTTTCCCTTTTTCATAAAATATCAGTTTAATTACGTAAATATAAAATTTTTGCTGAGCAGTTTCTTCAGGTTTGTTCACTGAGAAACATTTAGAAACAGAAACAAGAACTGTGGATGCATCGTAAGGGTGACTGTTCTCTCCCAGTATGATGGACCTCTCAGGGTGCTGCACAGCATGATGGTGGATCCCAACTGTGTCATAAAGAAGCTGGGAGCAAAAGATCTCCAGGTGACCCAGGGAGAAGTTGTGGATGTCATTGACGAGACAAACAGCAAAAAAATTCTGTGTCGAAACAGGTTTGGAAAATGTACGCAAGCAAATGGATTCCCATTTTTGGTCATGGTTGTTTCTGTTCGTGGTCAGTACGATGATCCGCTTGTCTTTCATTGCAGTTAAGTATTTACTTGAACTGTGGAGATAAATACCAGAGGTGGGGAGAGTAGCCAAACATTTTAATCAAGTAAAAAGTAGCACTACTTCAGCAAAAGTACAAAGTAGTCCTCCAAAATAATACTCAAGTAAGAGTAAAAAAGTGTTTGGTAAAAAGGCTACTGAAGTATTGAGTACTTGTTTTGAGATCGTAACATAAAATTTAATATTGAAAAATTATGTAATTGGACAAAAATATAAAGTTATGTGCAATATATATAGAAATATGTGACATAATGGACAGTATATGTATGTGTATTGTGTGTAGTTTTCTACTTGTTTGAATAGTTATTTTCTACGGTACTTTCTTTCCTTAAAAATTAAAATGTATAGACATAAAAAATAAGATTCAAAGTACATAACTTGACAAACTAATTTGCAACTGTTCAAACTTACTGTATTTGATATCTTCATCCATCACCTTGGAGGGATTTTATGAATACAATTAGCAGAAGAATTGTTCTTGTATTGTTGCCTAGGATGGATTTGGTGGTGTGATAAATGATTTATGTGTTTTATCTCTTGTTTCACAGATGGATATGTGTCCAAATCTCTTCTTCTCCCAATGTGAGTAAATCTTAATCAATTCATCTGACTCAGCTGCTATTAATGATTATGTAGTATTCATTCGGTTGGTTTTAGTAATCATTTACTATTTCTAGAGTTAAAAAAAACATCAAATTACGTTAATTATTTAAAAAGCAGGACAAAAGCATTGTTGCTGAAAAATTGATTCTCTTTACAGGGAAGGCGATATTTATGATGACGTGGACTACCCTGATGGTAAGAGTAGATTTTCTCACATTTTTTTTAGATTGTCTTAAATGTTGACACTAAAAGAAAAATCTGATATTCATTTATTCATTCTGCTGTCTGTTTTTTCTTTTCTTTTTTTTTTTTAGATGTTTATGACAACGACAATCCAAACATGGACTACTAAAACCTGTCAAACTAAACATACAGGAGCAAACTATCCAGAAAAAAAACAAAAAAACTTCAGGTGTTTCAAACTAGAATGTGGAGAGCTGAGAGATCCATCTGGGAACAGATGCTTCACTTTAGTTCAGAAAAGGGCCGTCGTGTTTTGTACATGCTTTGTTCTTATTTTAAACTTTGCTGAACAGAAAAGGACAGATTTTTTCTCACAAACAAACTTTTTTAGTAAACAAGTCAAACTAATCAGTTACAGTAAAAACAAACTCAAACTACAGTTATAGTACTAAACTATCATGACTGAACAAACTAAAACTGAGATGTATATGGCTTCCAATCAGAGGACAAGATATTTTCTGACAAAGGCAACATATCAACACACACACACAGAAATATACATTCATTATTGCACTGTTTTTTTAAATGCTTGTATAGAAATTTAATACACTATTTCTGTTGTTTTGTGTATTTCTTAGCATCCAAGATAATTTAAAATAAATGTAATACTGTTTCTGATTGAAGCGTTTGTGTTTTTATTTTACAAAAAGTACAAAGTGAATAGAAAACTGTTGATGGATGCTTTTTACAAAAGGCAAAATAAAGTGGAGGCGCTTCATGAGAATATCTGACCCAAATCTGTGACAATCCCATCGGAAGAAAAAAAAAACTGAACTGAAACATTTTAAGAAAACAAAGATTGAATGACTTAAAAATCAAGACGTTACTTCAGCTAGGCAAATTCTACTAAACCCCACCTCTGATATCGCCATTTCCTGATGAAAACGAGTCAGAAAGCATGAGTAATGTTTTGACATGTTTAAAATAAGAGCTGGAAAAATACCCAAACATTGCAGTGAACACAGCCTCTCACTGGCTTTAGTTCCCTGAACAAAGTTTCTGATCTTTAAAAGGAACCCATTAGGGTGCCCTCTGTCGGGAAGGAGTTTATAAAGAAATGTGAAATCACTGTTTATCAACTAGGGTTTCTACACAATTTGATACTTTTTCAGACTCAAACGTTCTTGATTTTCCCCGTTTTTTTAAATTTAGAAAATCTCACCAAATAACTGAAGATGGATGGATGTAAAATCATCGTGTACCGTAACAGTGTTGAAAATGGTGTTTGGAACCATTTAAGAGCTTGTTTGGTATTTGGACTAAAGTACTAATAATACTAATAAATCTATACCTGTTGGACTTGTAGGATTAGCGTATCCTACACTAAATGCAGATATAACATCGATGACTGTTTTTTGTTTTAAAAAATGCGGGATAGCAAAGAATAAATATTGAAATGAATTTGTCAAAAACGACAATACGGAGGAGTAAGATGCTAAAACTGAATTGTAGTGTGGCAAATTAAAAAATGACTTAAGTATAAATCAAAGTAATTAATTCTACAATTATAATGTATTAGTCCTTATTGTTCAACACTATTTCATACTTAATCCTTTTCAGACTTGGGAAATGATAAAAGCAAATTTCCATCTTTTCCAGACAAGAGAAACCCCCATTTATTGATAATCAGTTACATTAGCTGTGCTTGTTAAGCATAGTTAGAAAAGTGAGTCCGGAGGAGCCGAACTGGGTGAACCTTTACTTAATCTAAACAGTGATCCTGCTGACCATTTGGTTGCAAACCGAGGATTCATCAAAACAAATATTTAATATGTAATGCAACCCAAAGTCTATCCCAAGGGAATAGGATTTCTGTCTCCTACCATGAGTTTAGTTCTCCATTCCCAAGGAACATGTTGTGGTTCTGCTGATGGAGAACCACAAATTTCCATCTCAAAGGCCAATTAAATGACAAATAAGAACATTTGTGCCACCTAGAGGCATCACTTTGCTTGGCACTCATATCTTCAGGTAATTTCTTCAGGTAAAGTGTTGAGTAGGAACAAATATTGAATACTATTACATATACAAAGTGACAATCAATTGACTTGTAGAATATTGATTTCTTATATACATTTGAATGAAATAACATTTGAAAACATTAGTAATTATTTTTATTAGGCATAAGGAGCTTTACAATATAGTATATATATACACAGCATGTTTTCTCTTATGTCACATGTTACTGATTTTAAAGGAAGATGTTTAAATCTTTGCACACAATATCTGAGGAATAAAATTAGTTATGCGTCACATTTATGAAATACATACAAAGGGTGACGTTCCTAGTAGTGCTGAGATTTTTATGCTTATTTTTAATCTATCTGAAGTGAGAACTGTCCACAAGGAACAGCCTGCATCAAAATAAAACAGTAACATGGGGAAGATAAAGAGTTAATGCATCAGACATAACGCAGACACATCGGATGTTACGGCTGAAGCTAAAAAGATAAAATCTAACATCTTTTGAAAGAATATAAATATGATTCTGGATATCTGTTTTAGCCTGAAATAAAGTGATATTTTCAGGATTTAAACAATATTTCAATTAAAAGGGTCAGAGGAGCAGAAGTGTCCTGTCATGGAGAAGTTTGTAGCATCTGTGTCGGAAAGGTTTCCATCCCGGTAGTCCAATTCGTCCAAACGGCTATCATGAGCCGAAGAGTCTGTAAAAGAAACACATTTGTTTGGTTAGAAAAGTTTACCCTTATATATATTTTGAGTCGATTGTTCAAGCTGTGAAACAGTCCATACAGGGTTTCAGTTCAAATACAAGAAGCCTCGGCTTGAATAAATGTTGTCATTATGACCAGAAAAACAGCGTGGTGTTATAAAGGCCATTAGCAAGCATAGTTGTTGATTACACAGTCAGACGTTTGAATCCCAACACCTGTTTTTAAGTTTGTTGTTTTTTATGGCAATATATTGGCAAGGTTAGAGGTGAAGCATTTTTTTTCAACATGTCCGACAATTTGAAAGTTTTTAGCCTGACAATTTTTACTTAAGCCGGTAATGTACGACGTGTTTTACACCGCCAGATGTCAACCACCTTCTAACTACAATTATATGATTAGAATCTGATACGCCTAACATATCCTGTGCCCCATCCTGCTCCTCTTTAGAAAATGTAACTTCGTCGTCCCATTTTTTCCCAAATATTTACATGATTTCTTGGTTAGCTTTTTTTGTGTGGCAGGAATGACTTGACCTTCATCAGGTCCATCCATCTCTCTCCGTTGTTGTTCGCGCTCCCGGCAGTAGCCTCGCAACAACTGCCAGCCAGGCTACTTCAGGGGACGGTTCTCACGAGGCTAGTGACAATTCAGTTTGGGAAGGCAGAGGATAATATATATTACAACACAAGGGATTTACGGGACAATAATAATAATAATAATAATAATAATAATAATAATAAGAATATGGGAGGACGGCAGGAAAGAAAGGTAAAATACGGTAGTTTCTCTGCCAAAACGGGAGACTTGACAGCTATGGCAGAGAGAGAAGTAGATGAATTTATGACCTATTGACATCATTGGCATGATGGCAATGATAAAAACGCAAGAGCTTCAAAGCCCATCTGCTTTTTTTATAGTCAGAGCTAAAATATTTAGTGTTTACAACAGCAGCAGAAAATATGTTGTTTATATATGAAAACCAAAAGGATCATAATTCACATGCTTTCCAACACAGAATGCCAGTGAGGAAAGGCAGTTACCCCTTTGTAGACCAATCTTGCAAAGTCACCTAAAACCACCACACAGCCAATGTGGATGTGTACCATTAATGTCTGTTGATGCACTTTCAACTAGGGCTGCACGATTAACCTTTATCGCATCGATATTGAGGTTTTAACACCTGCGATAACCTAACCTCAGGAGGCTGAGGTTTTCTTTTCCGCCCCTGACATCTGAGTAACAAACCTATTCACCAATCAAAATGGTTGAGCCTTGCATTCCTGGCCAATCAGAAACGGTGATGGGAAACAAGCCTGTGTGCAGAGCAGTGTTGCCAACTTGGCGACTTTGTCACTATATCTAGCGACTTTTCCGACCCCCCTGGCAACTTTTTTTTCCCAAAAGTGACTAGTGACAGATCTAGCGACTTTTCCATGTGTTGCTAGAGACTTTTGGTGACTTGTTCAATGTGAAAGCAGAATGTATTTCTCACTGTTCTCAGCGGGTAGCGTGAGAGGAACCTGGCTGCAGATCTCTGCTGTCAGTCTCTCTCTGCTGCCGAGCTCAGGCTAACCTTCACTGTCAGGTTACTACGTCTTATCTTGCAGAAGGCTGGATAAGGTCTTGTTTTTAATTTTTATTGTCATTTATTTTAAAATGTGTGCAATATAACTGTTTCATGTTTAGTAAATGGCAGTGGACTGCAGAAGATTTTGTTTTCTAATTGTAAATCTAAATCTAATAAGAGTTCATTTTCTATTTTTCAATGGCAAAGATTCGTCAATTTAAAAAAATTATGCTACCTGTTTAAGTTAATTTCCATTATGTCTTATTATTCTTTAGTATTTAGGTTCAGGTATTTAATAATCACGAAGCATTGAACAATATCATTACCTCAATCACTATGTAGTTTATATTAGAGATTTTTCAGGTGCAACAGCAGACAAAAGCCAGAAGAGAGCCCTGGCCACATAAATATTTTTTAGGTTATTGTATATTGTTTGCATGTGTGTCAAGTTGTACAAGACTGTGTTGTAAAAGTAACAATATATTTCATTCATAATTTTAGTTTTATGCACTTAAAAGTATCGAAAGTAGAAATCGCATCGCAATTGCATTATTCGTCAGAAATACCGCAATTAGGTTTTTTGTCAAAATCGTGCACCCCTACTTTCTACACAAAGAATAACACTGCAAGAACTTTGCTATAATCCATTAGGTTGGAGTTATAGGAACCTATGACTAATTTGGCTAATTTTCAAATACCTACTTTAAAATGTAGTATGTGTTATGTTTGAATTAACAATTTGGAATATGCAAACAGAAAAATATTTTAGTTGAGGTAAAATGAAAATGTTTAATTTAAAAGTGAAGTGGCAAGTATACAAATTTCTGCAGTAGATGGTCGGTCACTGTAGATTCTCCCCAATAACAATTATGGTTTTATTTTCCTGTTTAAAATGCCTGAAAAAGAAAACTGCGTTTGGCTTTTGTTTCTTTCTACTGCTTACATCAAACCATCATTTCTGAGAACCATTAAACAGTAAGTTGTCAAAACAACTTAGTTTAAGGGTAATTTTCATTTCTTAGGTCAAAAACCTTTAGCAGGTTTTCTCTATTTTATGATTTTGCTGCAGTAAAAATTAAACCAGTGACATTAAACTGTCAGCAGTTAAGCCCAGAAACAGACAAGCAGATGGTTACTCACAGGATCATGCAAAACATCATGAAGACGTTCCAGAGAGCGATGAAGATCCGAAAGTATCGCAGGCTGAGGAGGAACTCCCTGATGTTGTCACCTGTTAGCAGACAGGAGGAGTAGAAATAACCAGATGATGAACTCATCTAAAAAGGCTCTTCAATAAACAAACATGACCAGTAAAAACCCAAAGGTTTTTACATCAGGTTGTATTTGAATAGAAAATTACAGAACTAGTGCAATTAGTTCAGTTGATTAGTTCAGCAGGATATCATCATGGTAGATGCTGAGTCGGAGCTAGTTTGAACTATGCTAAAAAATACCTAGTAAATCTGACATGCCATGAGAAAATGAATAGGAGCTCCTTTTAAAGTTGAGTATGTAAAAAATCTAGTCTGAATATCTCTACGTTTAAGCTGTGGATGAAGGTTTCATTAAGATTTTTTACTTATAGACCATCAGAATTTGACAAAAAGAGTATATCTATGGGGTCTAAACTGGGCCAAGATACTCTCTGAAGAGATTTAGTGACAAAAATATTAACATATATAATAACAATATAATAGAACTAAAGTGAGCCTAATGTATTTCCTTTTCAGCATTTTAAGTAAAGTGACTGATTTGTTGCAGTTGTAAACCTGATCCAGTTGAAACATTTTACAAGCTACAAACATCTATTTTATTCGAGTTAGGGAGGGCAATAATGTATCATTTACAGTATACCATGATTTTTTTTTTTTTAATTTTAAAACATGGAGAAGCAGCTTTCGGTTTCTATGCTCCCCTTATCTGGAACAGACTTCCTGACGGGTGTAGAGCTGCTGAAACTCTGAACTGCTTTAAAACGAGACTAAAAACCCGTCTGTTTAGAACTGCCTTCGATTAAATGATTGCTGTCATATGTATGAAATGTGTTCATGCTCTCTTGCTTTATTGATCTTTCTCTTGCTTTATTGTGTATCATGTGTAATGTGTGTTTCATTTTACTTTTAATTTCCAATATTATATTCCATGTCTGTCTGTTTGTTTTGCTTTTTAAAATCACCAAATCATGTAAAGCACCTTGAATCACCTTGTTGTTGAAAGTGTGCTATCCAAATAAAATTGCCTTGCCTTCACATTTCCAGGACAGGACACCATTCACCCTTTCTGCCTTCAGCCTTCTTGGAGCCCCAACCAATAATAATAATTATTATTTTTAATAGTCTAGTATGGAAGCCCAATTCCGCCACTTCAAAGTAAAAAAATGAACCATGGTATGTCATAATTTCGACTTTCAAAGTCATAATTATAAGATACAAATTCATAATTTTGAAATACAAAATCATAATTTTGACTTTCAATGTCATTATTATTAGATACACAAAGTTGAAATTATGATTTTGTATCTCATATTACTACTTTGAAAGTCAAAATTATAACCATCTCATAATTTGTATCTCAAAATGATGACTTTGTATCTCAAAATTATGAATTTGAAAGTCAAAATTATGACTTTCACTTTATGACATAATTGTGACTTTGTATCTTATAATTATGACTTTAAAAGTCGAAATTATGATTTTGTAGCTCATATTATTACTTTGAAAGTCAAAATTATGACTTTATCTCAAAATTATGACTTTATCTCAAAATTATGACTTTGTATCTCAAAATTATGAATTTGAAAGTCAAAATTATGACTTTGTATCCTTTGTATCCCATAATTAGGACTTTGTATCCCATAATTAGGACTTTGTATCCCATAATTAGGACTTTGAAAGTCAAAATTATGACATGCCATGTTTCTTTTTTTTTTTCAAGTGGCGCAAATGGGCTTCCATAGCGTCTTGTGTAAAACGATGAATTTCAGATAAACTGAATGTTGTGTTTTCATTAGCTGTAAGCCAAAAAAAATATGTCAGTTTTCCTTTATGAATCAAATTACTAAATACATTAACTTTTCAACGGCATCCAAATTCAAATACTTCATCATTGCTTATGTTGAAACAACATTACAGTTTACTTCCTCCTTCATACCCATACAGACCTGTTGTCGGACTTCGGGACTCATCTCCAAACCCATGCGCCTCCTTCCTCTTTCTAAGAAACAAAACAAGATATCAGCTTACCGGGTTGTCTACTTTACAGTCAAAGAAGAGTTTCTACTTACAGCTTGAAATTCAGCACAGCTCCTGCATTCACCAGCAGCGTCCTAAAGAGAACAGAGAGAGGAGATGTGGTTGTTCACCAGAGAGCTAACGCTGTGGTTAGCTGCTGAGCTGGCAGGAACATTTCACAAGATTCGCCCGATGTTTTCCAGCTCAAGCAGCAAACGGCGACATACTCAAAACAAACTAGTCAGTAGAAACGTTTCTGCTTTATACAACAAAGGTAAAAACGTTTAGAAATTACCCGAATATTAACAGATCCCCCAGCATTTTCTTCACATCACAAAAAACCCTTACTTCCTGGCTTCTTGACGTAAGCAGGAATGTAGCCAATCATATTTCAGAACGCTATTAATTGGATAAGCGGTTTTGCATCTCCTGAGTTTGGACTGTAAGGCACAGCTGTCGTTTGACGTTTTTCTTTTTAAACTTTTTTTTTCTTTTTTTTTTAACAATCAATTGCAAAAACCACGAAGCATCTCTCCACTGACCTGATTTGGATCATTTGAGTGTGAGCTGTCACCGGTGTTAAGACTGATGTAGCTATACCAAAGCAAACACCGTCACTTGTACCTTTAAGAAATGTGGTAGGGTAAAAAATAAAGGAGAACGAGAATTACCCAAAATCAAGGAAATAATGCTTTTAAATTGACATTTAACAGAAACTCCATTTAATGTTTTATACTGCTTGGATATAAGCTGGTATCTAATTTTAAAAAAACAAAAAATTCAATAATGTTAAGAAGAGTTTTATGTACAGGCTTTAATTTTTCAGCTTTATTAATCAGCCTATTTTATCTTTAATAAATATCGTTGTCCAGTGGAATCAAAACCCAGATTTTTATTCAAGATGTAAATTGTTTTACCCGTCTAATAAAAAGGCTGCTTTGTCAGTTTTCCTCCTTCACATTTTATAATCATTTTCTTAGGATGTTCTTGTTCAGATAGAACAACATCAGTCACTATTGTTCCAATAATTTGAAACATTTTTTTTAATGCAAGGAAGATGCCGATTGTATAAATATTTAATTATTGACAACTTTAATTATGAATGTATTCTATTATATATAAAAGTGTGGGTGGGTGAATGACTGAATGTAGTGTGAAGCGCTTTGGGGTCCACTGGACTAGATAAAGCGCTATACAAGTACAGGCCATTAACCATTTTACCATTATGAACAAACAACTTTTGATGTAATAAATTATTGCACGTGTCTTTAAGTTGTACCTTCTATAAATACTTTAATTGAGACACTTTTTGCCCTCGTTTATAGAATGGTGTTTTATTCATAGTTAAATAAATAAATAAATGTTCCACAGAATAAATTGAAAAAAATGTACAAAATAAAAGTTTATAGGGTAAAACTTCTATTTTGTAAATTTATTTCAATTTATTTTCTGGAATATTGATTTATTTCGGGTATTTTTTTATTTAATTTTTAAAAATTAAATTATGAATAAAACGGTATTTCATAGGTAGGATAAAGTAATTTTGACGAAATAGATGTTTTTGTTTGTTCAAGAGATGTTTTCTCGCCCTCTGGAGGCGATTAAATATTACTGCTATTTTCATTCGGCCTCAAACACAAACAGATATAAGCTCAATAAAATGAATTCATTATAAGATCACATAAAATCTGCACCATCCCCATCACCTATCGGAATAATTTAAACACCGACGCTTGGGATTCATTTAGGGTCTGACCATCTGGCTGCGAGGCGGTCTCGAGGAATGAAGGATCTTCTGATCCGGATTCATTTTTTTTTTCTCTCTCTATTATTTTCTGACCCAGTGAATACATTATTTGTCTCCATCGCGTGCGCACACGTGTCTCGGGGTGTGATCCGCAGCGGCGTTGACCCACTTCCCCCCTGCTGCTTACGATCCAGACAGGATGCCAGGGCTGCTGTTGTTTTCCTCAAACCTCCTGTCACCTGAAAAAGTGGAGCAGCTGGGATGGAGGAGCGTAGAGGAGGATGAGGACGCCGCTGAGAGGCTGTGGATATATGGGTGGTATTAATAGGAGCGCTTGGGTGTCGCAGGCGTTCACTTCTCCGGTGGACTCTGGGCTGAGGGGCGGTGGAGGAGGGGGGGCTTTATCATCCAGTCTGCGCAGTTGGAGCGAAAAGCAGAGGAAATAAAAGGGATTTTCAGCTCACCAGAGAGGCGACATGGAAAACGTGCTGGCGGTTCTCAATGTGGGCGATTTCGCCCAAGCCTTTTCCAAAATGGGAATGTTTCCCGTGTTTGATGTCGCCTATTACATCGTTTCCATCCTCTACCTCAAATATGAGCCAGGTGAGTTTTCACAGTTTACTGCCAGGTGAACTCTTCATCCTCTTAACACGTTTTAAGAATCCACCAGCCTGCTTCACACGCCAGAAATGTGTCTAAATCCTGCATTTTGGAGTCATTTAAATCAAGGCATCCAGACGTTCTGGTGAAACAGCACAGCCAGTCTTTATTTTGGTCAAATAGTCCTGCAGATTGAAATGTAACCTTTCCTTATAAAGCATGACCTTTTTACATAAACTGCAGCAGTGGCTCTCCAGCCTGTGTGTTCAAGCTGCAGCCTGAACTCTTTGAGACTAAGTTAATGCTCTCGGATTTGGGTTGGTTTTTGTCCACGATTTGGCTTATTTGAGCAAGAGAGCCTGAAGAAGGATGAAACCTGAGAGAAGAGAAGGCCTGTGCATGCCAGCAATAAATAGACGGGCCTGAAATAGACAAGAGTCAATGTGCCTCTGAAGCCCCATGTGTTGGACTTTTTCAGGCCTTGGTGAGGTCCGTTATTTACACAGAGCCTTAAATATAAAGGATGTGTCTTAATCCACAATCTAAGAACAGATCTTCCTTCGCATGAAGTCACCATGAATCCTGACACGAAAGTCCTGGGATTGTCTGCGTCCTTTTGGTTCTTGCACAGTTTGCATCCATCAGCAGGATGCATAATTCTGTAGTCCTTTAGGCAGGTTTCCCCCACAGCTTCTGTGTTTTGGTCTACTTTATCGTTTTTCTTTCACCAGATATTCAGTAAAAGTTGCAGAATATTCTCTGTTCCTGTTAGATTTCTGTCATTGTGTTAATAAGGGTTTAAAAGGCTAATGTTGCTTCGTTTGAAGTCAGAAAGGAGTTAATGAATCCGCTTTCAAGAACACCTCCATGGGTTTAACATGAGTAAAATTCAGCCGGTATCGGTGTTTATTGAAGCTTTTAGATGAGAAAGAGCTGAAGTGACCTGCGTTTTCTTCCCCCTCCCCCACGCGTTGCTTCGCAGCGCCGATCAGCTGGCTGAAAACGTCTTCTCTACTTTCCCCCTTGCTTATTTTAAAATGTACTTATTGGAGTAACTGTTGTGGGACTACAGGTTGCTAGCTACATGCCGCATCTCTGTAAGGCAGCTGACTGCAAAATCTGCCAGAGCAGATAGCCTGACTAATTAACCAGCTTTGTTCGCTCTTCCGTAAGGAGGAGAAAAACATAATATAATACTTTACATGATAAAAAAGTTCAATTGAAATTGTCTTCAATTTTGACTGTTATGTTTATTCTAAATATGTGCTGAAGTCTAAAAATAAATTATATAGCTAACAGTAATATAACAGTAATAATTAGATGTTTTTTGCTGCAGTGAGCGATATTCTGTTTAAATTGACTTTTATGATTTCCTTTTAATCTGCCTAGTTATAAAAAAATATTTCAGGAAAAAAAAAACCTTCGAAGGTGCGTATTTGCTAAGTAGCGCCAATCAGTGTAACAAACCTGTCCCTGTGAAATATCTGGTATTGTGCCTTGTTGGTAACGGGAGTGGAGGCAATTGGTATTTACCAGGTTTTACACAACTGTTGCAGTTATATAAAGTTTTTTTTCCACTTTATTAACATTATATCGTGTGTTTCAGAGTTAAAGTCTTCTGCAGCGTGTGGCTGCCTTTTCGTCTGAAACCTGAGCTTATTTTCATAGCAATTTGACAGTCAAATATGCCTGTTGCTGCCAGACCAGCCTGTGTGAGATCACCTCATATCCTCCACTGTCAGAGAGGAGGAGTCCTCGCCGCAGGAGGCCATGAATGAGTGTTTCCGGCTGAAGGAAGAGAAGACAGACAAGTGTGGGGTCGGAGGTCAGGCCCGACAGTTGCGAGGAAGGAGGAGGAGTACAGCTGAATGTATTTATAGGCAGAGCAGCATTTTCAAAGATCAGATTGCTCTCACGCTGATCGCCACTCAAACCATGACACCCCCCACCCACCTGTTGCCGGGGATTTGCTCCCGCAGCTCGGTTTTAATGTCGAAGCACCAACAAGTCTATAATTATTATCCGAACATTTCAAATGTGGCTCCTCCTAGAGGTTCGTGTTCATACAGATCATCCGTCCATTCATCCATCCCAGATCAAGGCGCAGAGTTGGCAGCTCCAGCTAATCATGAAGGACTCAATTAGCATAAAGTCCAGGCTCTCTCTCAGTTGGATATGACTGGAAAGTCTCTAAAGGGAAACATCAGAAGCACATACTAGAACCACCTCCATTGACATCACCATCCTGTCTTGAAGACAACAAACACTTGTAAAAACTCATCTCCGGGATTAATGCAGCAATGCTTCAACTATGCCTGGTTTCATCTTCCAGTTCAAAATGTCCGCTTTTCCAAAATAACATAATGGAGACCAGGATCGGTTGTCTCACTTTTTGCTCTAGTGTATATTGCTCATCATCCAAACATATTTCTAGAGACATTTGTAGATTAAATGAAAGCCTGGGATCTTGGCATGAATTGAACCCACCTTTCTTTTTTTTAAACAATTTATTGTGATTGAAGGTTATGTACCTGTCAAAGACACTCTGACCCACTGTGACAACCTGCCCCATGTTGGCGTTGGTTGTCCCTATTAATTTCAATTGGGTTTTTGCTTGTAAATTCAGATTTTATGAAATCGTGTAACTTATTTTATATTTTATTAGAACAACAAGAACTTAGATGTGGTTTATGAATAAATAATAATCATTGTTCCTTGTGTTCAATCCCTACAATTTGGTAATGTTTTAATCTAGTAAATGGTAAAGTGAAGGAATGTGAAAATAAGGTTTATTTAATATAAACACAGAAAAAGTTAACTCAACATTGTTCTTACTGGTCAAAATTCGTGCAAATGTATTTATTGGGTCTTTACAATGTTTCCCCAGATGATGTTCGGAGCTATTATTTCAACTATTTAGCTTTATGTCAAAGTACAACAAGCCAAGAGAAGATGAACCTCCACAGACAACATTTCGCTTGAAATTCCTGATCGCTTTGCCAGCTAAAGAAACAGAAATAATTACTACTTCAACACTAGCATGTAAGAGCTGATAAAAATATTTGACCTCTTAACAAAATAATTTAGCTAGCCAACGCATGGCTTTAGCTAGCTTAATAAATGTAAGCTGAGATCAAAGCTCTCATCTTTGAATTTTTGATTAATTATTGTGTTTTTAAAAGCTAATGCCGTACAAACGTTTAATACAAAATAACAACAACATAAAGAAATTACTCTGATCCATGAAAATGACGAAATCTATCCTCACCTCAGTGTCGTGTGTTGAAATCAAAAGATGAATAGTTCAAAATGACCAGAATAGTAAGCCAAATGTTTGATATCAAAATCAAACCACAGTGCCCTCTAGTGTGTCTGTAATAACCCATATTAAAGAAAATGAATTCAGAAACGCCAATATACTGCCTCTAGATAGGAAATGGTACGCCCCCAAATGAACTGGTCAGGTTCTCCTACATGGTCCCTAGATTTGACAGAACTGCTGCTAGAAGCTCTTTCGTTTGTGCAGATGCTTTGTTATGGACCAGTCTCCTTCTGAATGTTAAAACTGGAACATCTCTGAATCTATTCAAGACTGATCTCTGGAGTATCCCAGCAAATTTTCCTGGTCCCACACGCTTTGTTTAATCAAAAAATTGCACACACCTTGTTTCTAAATGCTCTTCACCATAGTTATATAGTCAATATAGTTGTCTTTTTAATGTTACATATAAGTTTACATCCATGGAAATGCCTTTTGTTGTCTTGTATAAATGTGTTTTTGTTCCTCGTATTTAATATTATATTCCACACCAGGAACCATGTTGGAAATGATTTTTTTCAACATGGTCGAAACTTTCCTAACAAGGAGATCTG